>CM074722.1:494935483-495394748 GCA_037306005.1 Rhinophrynus dorsalis | reverse complement strand
TTGGTTGAGGGGGCCAATGTGGTCGGGGGGGCCCATGGCAATTCTTGGAGCAGGGCCCCGTGGCTTCTAGTTACGCCTCTGTCGCCATGCGTTTAATGAATCCATGGCGACTTAAGTAATAGCTGAAAGTTCCGCTGTAAGACAAACTTGTATAGGGGCGATAGATCCCCTTTAAGATTCTGGCAAAAATTCTGTCACAGAATTGTCTCAGCAACATTTCTTTATAAATTCACAGCACCAGAATTTTCGCCAGCTGTACTGTCACTTTCCCTCGAAACACTATGTGGCGTTAAGGCTTCCAAAATGGGTGTAATCTTCTTTTTAAATGTCGACCTTCATCTTGATGCCATTTTTACTCCACATTTTCATACCTCCCAACATTTCAGATTGCCAAAGAGGGACACTTGTGTTTTAAGGGGTGTTGTTGTGGGAGTGGCTGGTGGGTGGGGCATTACCAATAATTTTTAAGCTATTTCATGACCTATTGGTATGTCCTTGTGTAACCTAATAAATGACTTCTAACAAGACCAAAGGTTTTCTATTTACACAGATTAATTTATAAACCCGTGTAATGAAAATTAATATGAGTTTTATTGCTGTGGAGCAATGTGATACACTTATATACACACCAGACACAGTCTGATCTCCTAAACACAGGGACACCAGGGTGATACACTTATATACACATCACACAGTCTGATCTCCTAAACACAGGGACACCAGGGTGATACACTTATACACACATCACACAGTCTGATCTCCTAAACACAGGGACACCAGGGTGATACACTTATATACACATCACACAGTCTGATCTCCTAAACACAGGGACACCAGGGTGATACACTTATATACACACCACACAGTCTGATCTCCCGAACACAGGGACACCAGTGTGATACACTTCTATACACACCACACAGTCTGATCTCCTAAACACAAGGACACCAGGGTGATACACTTATATAAACACACCACACAGTCTGATCTCCTAAACACAGGGACACCAGGGTGATACACTTATATACACACCACACAGTCTGATCTCCTAAACACAGGGACACCAGGGTGATACACTTATATATACATCACACAGTCTGATCTCCTAAACACAGGGACACCAGGGTGATACACTTTGGAAACCTCTCAAGCATCCAAGGGGTTAAAAAACACCATTTAAATCAGTGGGGATTTGGAGAATTTTCATTTGTCTCCTATGCAGCATATTGGTTTGCTCTAAAATTGCTCCTCTTAAGCCTGATGAATTAGGCCCGTAAACATTTACCGGTTCTTTCATTTACTGCCATTCAGTGACGTCTATTTATACTAGAGTGGGCTTATATTTGAAGGGAAAAATACATTTCATTTTTCTGGTCTGAAGCCAAAGAACAGTTGCGTCTTTTTGTGTTTGAGTCCTGGAATCACTTTAACCCTCTGAGTGCCAGAGGGGTAACGAACACATTGTGAAAGAGGTTGTAGCTGTGTTGGTTTAAGAAATAGCATATCACGTCTTTGGTGGTATTTCTGTTTTATCCTTAACCACATAATGGCAGTGGACGTGCCAGGACTATCACAACTTTTGGTCCTTTAAGGACCAGTGATGGTCTTGGCACTTCATGAGTTAAATGATCACAGTGAGCCTGAAGGAGGAAAACTGACTACTCCAACAGTGGAGCAGTCAGGTTCAGCATTTCCCTCGGCCAGCGGTACGTGTGATTGCTCACATGTGCCATCTCATAGACTAAAATGGCTCTGGTCCTTCCTTAAAGGGATAGTAATGTTTCACAATAAAAGTAGCTCTGGTTAATCTTCATAGTATTTGGGCCATGGAGAGTGTTATTTCATTTTACTGATGTAACACTGCTCACCTCAGAGCAGCAAGACTGGATCGCAGAGAGGGACAATCTTCAGTGATCATAAGGAAAAACCTGAATAACCTGTCAAGGGGGCAGGGTTTTCCTTATGATCACAGTAAGAAGATTGTCCCTTCCTGAGACCTGTCCAGGGCTCCATACCTCCCAAGTGCCCCTCTTTAGGAGGGACAGTCCCTCTCTGAGACCCAAAATCCATCTGTCAATCATTCCCACCCTGGTATCCCTGTTTTGAGGAGATCAGACTGTGTGGTGTATAATATACATATATATATATATATATATATATATATATATATGTATCATATTTCTTCTCAACAATAAAACTCACATTAATGTTTGTGTACACTTCAGTATATGTGTTTATAAATTAGTATATGTAAATAAAATACTTTGCTCTTGCTCCAAATCAAATAGGTCATGAAATACGGTAACCTAAAAATTCTTGGTAATTCCAGCCACACTCCCACCAATACCACCTAAAACAAAAGTGTCCCTCTTTGGCCATTTGAAATGTTGGATGCTATGAGGCAATCTGAAATCGGATTGCGTGTTTGTTTGAAAAGGTCAGAATGAGTTGATGTCACACCCAAGCGAGACCGCTGTGGTTTGGTCTTTTGACCAATTTGAACCAACCAACCAACCAAAATCACCAATTTGATCGGCCACAGTTGATTTGTGTAGCTCATACATGGTACATTAAACAGCCAATCTGGTTGATTTTGTCCAGACTGAATGGAATCTGCCAACAGACTTGCGCTGTGTAGGGATATCTTAAAGTGATAGTAATACCTCTATTAAAGTTGATGTTCAAGTCTTCTTTCCTTTTTTTGTAACATATCCTATATAATAATTCACTAGGATGTTTGTCAGAAGCCTTCATGCTCAGTAGAGATTGCTCGCGTTAGGGCAGTCTCTACTGCTCATGATTGCGTCTCGTGAGTGAGGCGACGCAAGACTGCCACGCATGGAGCCGTAAGGTAGCGGCCGCTTAACCCTTTGAGTGCTAGAAGGGTACGTAACGCATGCGTTGCATACCCCACTGACATTCTAAGGGTTAAAATTACCCGAACCTTGGCCCGTGTACACAGGCTTTTACACTAGTAGCTCTATATTTCATTATTTACAGATTTGTAGTTCAAACTCTATTCAAGCTGAAAGGTTCCCCCTCCCGCCTCTTTTGGCAGCCTCCCATTAGATCTTGAATCCGGTCGTGGGATCAGACGGTTCTCAGCATGGCACAATCGTCATTCGGTTAATATAAGGAAACCTATGCCCCCCCTTGACGAAGGAGTGCAGGATTTTCCTTTTGCTTACTGAAGATTGACCCTCACCGTGCTCCATCCGGACCTGACCTCAGCGAATCAAGAAAGGGGGGGGGAGTGGATCCTTTCGGCTTTAAGAGAGCTTGAAATACAAATCTGTAAGTAATGTAATATAGGGCTATTTGTTACAAAAAAGTAAAGAAGACTCAACATCAACTTTAATACAGATATTACTTTCACTTTAAGAGTACAGATGGATAAGGATTTCCCAGCCTGTGTATAAGTGTGTAATTAGTGTATCATTCATTCTATACACTTCACTAGAGCATGGGGGTGAGGGGGTGTTGGAATCCGACAGCAAGGCAATGTTAGGGAACTTGTACACTTGGATGAGAAACTTTGTGAAAGACTACTAGGTAGGTATTTTATGGTGATTACACCCGTCAATTCCTATAATCCATAGGGACATGAACTGCATTAGCAAAAACAAAAGTTCTCAGATGGAAAATGTGATGAATTGTCATTATTGTGTTGAACTTGATGAAAATCGTTGCTGTGCATTGTAAACTGTTTATGTCATTGCACTGAGACTTGAGGAAGGAAGTTTTCACCCTGACATAGTTACATAGCTAGGGGAGGTTGAATAGAACCTTTTACTTTGTCTCTTCTAGGCTCACAACCCCTGAAAAATATTTTATACTGTCACTACTGAAAACAATTTCTAAAATAAAAAACAAAATTTCGGACACATTTTCGAGAACAGCCATGTTATTTCACCTGCAGTCCCTCTTAAAAATGAAGTTGTTCCAATTGTTGTGGATTACACCTTCTATAAAATGGTAGATTAGGCAAACAATGCATTTGGGAAGAAAAAATCCCATTGCTACTTATGAACTTAATGGAATCATTTTACGGGACTCATTGCTGGAGAAAGCCCTGGTAATCCTTGTAAACAGTGACCAGTGTCAAACAGCAGTAGCAAAAGCAAACAAAGTCCTGTCTTGCATAAAAAGAGGTATCGAAGCAAGAGTGGATAACATTATTTTGCCATTGTACAAATCATTGGTAAGACCTCACCTTTAGTATGCAGTGCAGTTTTGGGCACCGGTTCTGAAAAAGTACATTCTAGAACTAGAGAGGGTACAGCGAAGAGCAACAAAATTAATTAAGGGAATGGAGGACTTGACATACTCTAGAGAAAGACGACTAAGAGGAGATCTTATCACACTGTACAAGTATATGAGAGGTCAATACAAGGATCTCTCTGGTGAGCTACTCATTCCAAGGCCTGATCCGGTGACCAGGGGACACCCCTTGAGATTAGAGGAAAGGAGGTTTAGACTTCAGCAGAGGAAGGGTTTTGTTTTTTTTACAATATGGTCTGTTAAATTATGGAATTCCTTGTCCCAAGAATGTGGTAATGGCAGATACAATGGATACATTTAAGAGAAGAGTAGATACATTCCTTTAAAAAGGGAACATACAGGGTAATAATGGATATTAGTAGGGCAATCAGAACGGTCTGATAAAGACTAACTTATTTGGCAGCAGGAAAGCTATATAATTCTCATGTCTCTGGGTTATGAGGCAAAGGTTGAACTTGATGGGACTTGTGTCTTTTTTCAACCTAATTTACTATGTTAGTGCACTGCCCGGGGCGTTCTGTAAGCAAACCTCGTAATATTTCAAATGGCCAAAGAGGGACACTTGTGTTTTAGGTGGTGTTTCTGGGGGCGTGGCTAGTGGTCGGGAATTACTGAGAACTTTTAGGTTACTTTGTGACCTATTGACACCTCTTTGTGTTACTGAATAAATGATTTAGAACCAGACCAAAGTATTTAATTTACACAGATTCATTTACAAACACATATACTGAAGAGTAACTTAACATTAATGTGAGTTTTATTGCTGTGGGACAGTGGGCTTTGGGTCTCAAAGAGGGACACTTGGGAGGTATATACCCCTAATATCTCCTAAAGAGGGACACTTGGGAGGTATGGACCCCTAATATCTCCTAAAGAGGTACACTTTGGAGGTATATACCCCTAATATCTCCTAAAGAGGGATACTTGGGAGGTGTGGACCCCTAATATATCCTAAAGAGGGACACTTGGGAGATACAGACCCCTAATATCTCCTAAAGCGGGACACATGAGAGGTACAGACCCCTAATATCTCCTAAAGAGGGACACTTGGGAGGTACGGACCCCCTAATATCTCCTAAAGAGGGACACTTGGGAGGTACGGACCCCTAATATCTCTAAAGAGGGACACTTGGGAGGTACGGACCCCTAATATCTCCTAAAGAGGGACACTTGGGAGGTACGGACCCCTAATATCTCCTAAAGAGGGACACTTGGGAGGTATGGACCCCTAATATCTCCTAAAGAGGGACACATGAGAGGTACAGACCCCTAATATCTCCTAAAGAGGGACACTTGGGAGGTACGGACCCCTAATATCTCCTAAAGAGGACACTTGGGAGGTACGGACCCCTAATATCTCCTAAAGAGGGACACTTGGAAGGTACGGACCCCTAATATCTCCTAAAGAGGGACACTTGGGAGGAACAGACCCCTAATATCTCCTAAAGAGGGACACTTGGGAGGTACAGACCCCTAATATCTCCTAAAGAGGGACACTTGGGAAGTATGGACCCCTAATGTCTCCAAAGAGGGACACTTGGGAGGTATTGACCCCCTAATATCTCCTAAAGAGGGACACTTGGGAGGTATGGACCCCTAATATCTCCTAAAGAGGGACACTTGGAAGGTATGGACACCTAATATCTCCTAAAGAGGGACACTTGGGAGGTATGGACCCCTAATGTCTCCAAAGAGGGACACTTGGGAGGTATGTACCCCTAATATCTCCTAAAGAGGGACACTTGGGAGGTATGGACCCCTAATATCTCCTAAAGAGGGACACCTTGGGGCGGTGCGCAGCCGCTCTGCAATCACAAACTTCCGTGACGTGCCAGGAACGTCACCAGTCCTTAACGCCCTGACAGCCATGAAGGTCCTGTCACATCATTGGTCGTTAAGAGGTTAAAGTCAATAAAAGTGATAAATAAGAATACAAAATATGATCTTGTCTTTTCTATATGTTGTATCGGTATTTTTTGCATCTTAATTTTTTTTTTTGTTCCTCGCACAATTTTAGCAATTTTCTTTACGTCAGTAAATTTACTGATGGTTGGCAACGTTATGAAAAGAAAAGACCACAGCTGATTTAGCTGGAAACCGGCCTATCTCTTAGTGCTAGATTCTTACCACGATGGCGGTGATATGTCACTTGGCTCTTTCCATTGTAGAAACATTAGTTTGCACTGGAGATGAACTGCCTTACATCACATGAATTTCTGGCACTGACAAAGACATGATTCTACTCCGTGCCAAATGTTTCAGATATAACAACCAACAAACATTTCAGTGTTCAGCCAAAGGCTTTTCTGTCATAACGACAGCTCCGGCTGCGAGGCCGCGTCTCTCCTGACACTCCATGGTGTGTGAAAGACCTGAGGCGCATATTTGGCGAGTAACATCACTCTCGCTCTGTGTATGTGGAGGTTACAGGTCTGTCTTACAGAAAGCTGACAGATTTGAGGGTCGTGTTTACAAAAACAAAACTACAGCGGTTCTGGAGGGTATAGGAAGTGCACCGCAGACAAAATATTCCCATTGCAATTTATCTAATTGAATTCTAGAGAACACTGCGGTTAAAGGAGAAGTAACCATTTTAATGAAAAATATGCTGTAAAGCTTTTCCTGCTGTGTAAAACAAGTGTACCCCCACTGCTCTAATGTTTTCTAATTAACATTTATTACAGCTCAAACTGATAGCAGCAATGCCAACTAGTGTCCAAAGTCAATTTTTTTTTGTAATGTATTTTGTGGGAGAGCTTGAGTCACTGACTGCATTCCTCCGTAGTAAGTGATAGGAACAGCATTACCTTGTGGCCAGAATGGAAAATTGTTGTTTAGTTAAAACTAATTTGAGCAGTAATAACTTTCAAATGAAAAATCTCCCACCAGTGGGAGTAATCTTATTTTTACTTAAAGGGATAGCAATACTTAAAATGTAAAAAAAAATGTTGTAGGGTTTATCCCCCTGAGTAAAACAAGAGTACTCCCACTGCTGAAAGGTGTTTTATTCAAAAGTTATTCATTTTCAAAGTTGAATTTTTTATCTGCAATATCACAGTGGCCTGAAATTGTACAGTGGCGCTGTTGCTACACCATCCTATGGAGATTTATGGTCCCGGGACCAGAGCTGTCCATAGGATCGTGTAGCAACAGCGCCACTGTACAATTTCAGGCCACTGTGATATTGCACCTAAAAAATTCAACTTTGAAAATTAATAACTTTTGAATGAAACACCTTTCAGCAGTGGGAGTACTCTTGTTTTACTCAGGGGGATAAACCCTACAACATATTTTTTTTTTACATTTTAAGCATTACTATCCCTTTAACTAGACACTAACATCCCTTTAAGGAAGGGGAAAAGCCATAAACCATATATAATTTCATACATAAAGTTTACTGCTCATTTACATCTCAATTTTAATCAGTTGTTACATTTATTTGTCTCTTTGCCTTAAAATTAATCTATCTATCTATCTATCTATCTATCTATCTATCTATCTATCTATCTATTTATCTATCTATCTATCGCTCTATTTATCTCCCATATACAGTATATCTATCTATCTGTCAGTCTGTCTATCTATCTATCTGTCTATCTATCTATGTCTCTCTCTCTCTCTCTATTTATCTCCTATATACAGTATATCTATCTATCTATCTATCTATCTATCTATCTATCTATCTATCTATCTATATGTGTATCTATCTCTCTATTTATCTCCTATATACATTATATCTATCTATCTATCTATCTATCTATCTATCTATCTATCTATCTATCTATCTATCTATCTATCTATCTCTCTATTTATCTCCTATATACATTATATCTATCTATCTACGCAACACATTGCAAAGCAGTATGTGCGAAACTCCTCTACCAACCAAGGGCTTACATTTTACACCTCAGAGTGATAAAAAACGGCATACTATGCATATTTCATGCTGACGCCGAATTGGATTAATTAAAGTAAATCGAACAGCATTTTTTGCATAACTTATGCAGTAGCCGGACCAGTTAAATGAATAGATTAACTCTTGAAGTAGTAAGAGACGGCATTCTCTGCCTAGCATATGCAGAGGCCGAACTGATTTGAATTACGCGCGTTTCGCAAAAAGCTTCATCAGAGATCTCTGATGAAGCTTTTTGCGAAACGCGCGTAATTCAAATCAGTTCGGCCTCTGCATATGCTAGGCAGAGAAAAATGCCGTTCGATTTACTTTAATTAATCCAATTCGGCGTCAGCATGAAATATGCATAGTATGCCGTTTTTTATCACTCTGAGATTTTAAATGTTGCCTGCACATGCTTTGCAGAGAACGCCGTACCTCATTACTTCGAATTAAACACACTCATCTATATAAATATCTGTTGCAATTGAAGTAATCAATGTCACAAGAATTTTCACTCACATAGATAGTCGTTGCAATCGAAGTAATTTATGTTACTAGAATCTTAGGCGAGTGTATACAATTTGTGATCGGTGGTGGGCAATATAATAGTCTTAGGCTTTGAGAGCACTACAAGGGTGTCCTCCTATCGTAGGGAGCCACCACCTAATACTTATTGAACACCCCTTCGGTATCAAAATCGTTGAATATAAACCGAATTGATACATATGCTATGAATAATATTTAGGGCTGTTCATATAGCTTATATAATTAATGGTGGAGAATACTAACAACCTTGAGTCCTAAGAACATTATAAGGGTGATCCCATATCGTAATGAATTACAGCCTTTTCCAAGTCAGACACCCATGTATAACTTGAATACCCTATCATTGTTAGGGTCATTTCCCAGTATAGAAAGATACTGAGCTTTCCTATGAAGAATACGTATATCTACTATTTAGGGTTCTTCTATTAATAAAATGGAGATATATTTTCCTGGGTAACTGGAGATTCACTTTACTACAATTTGGCTGATCACAGATAATACACACCTATCATGCACAGTTAGAATTTGAAATACAAGTTCACCCCGTTTTATTTTGGACATTAGTTATCCTTTAGGGCAGGAATTCTTCTATATATTTCAATTCAGTAATTCTGGGTGATTTGTATTTGACCGATCTACAATCTAATACATTAGGACATTAACCTCTTCCTATCCGGATTCCCCTTATTTGATGATCATTGCCGAGAGGGTATCCTAGTATTATTACTTCTTAGCATTGATCCGGGCACGGAGAGGATATTAGTCCGTGTACCACACTGGGATACTGATCTCTCCCTATCCGGAGTCATTCTATCAGATTATCGTAGCCGAGAGGTTATTTGAGAGTCATCACTTCTCGGCCACGAAGAGGTTTCTAAACTGTGATCACAGTCAATATACATTCAGTTTTAGAGATTCACCCTTACTCTTTTTATCTCTATAACTCTATGTAAAGGTATACACTGCTTCTTTCAATCATCAGAGTGATTTTCTCTAAATAATTCGCAGCTTCTTTCATATATTTATTTAAATCGATAGATCATACTAATTATTTTTAACTTTCTCTATTAAAAGTTATATTTTATTTAAGAAATATTGCTGATTTATTTTATTTTACTTCACATTTGAGTCTTGAATTTTGGTCGTGTCTCCCATACTCTCTTTTTGGTTTAAATACATGTAAAGACTGGCAGTATTATGTGTATATAATTAACAGGTGATCCTATACAATAAACACGAGATTACAATTCTGGCAAATTAGAGTGCAGCTATAGAGCAATGTCTTTTTTCCTTTTCTTCTTAGGAATATTTCTTTTTAGTATTCTAGTCGTTCTGTAACATTGCCTTGCACCTTCGAGCCAGAAAAGTTACACATGATACACTATTTAAAGGTGTAGTGCTACCCGGATCTTTTTTGTATTTATGTGTAACTTTTATGATTTGCAACTGGTTATTCCATGCTGTGGTGCTCCCGTGAGCGCCCCCGTCTGGTGGTCCTCTTGTCTGTGGAAATCGCTACTACGATTTACGGGGGCAGCGCCGGGTCCACCGACCCCCTGAGAGCAGGGTGAGTGTGATCTTTATTCAAATGTGGATTTTATATATTGTTGAGGTGACCGATTTTAATGTTTTCAACTCCTGGGAAAGCCTTATTACGAGGACCTTCCATTGGTCATCAGAGGATGATGGGTTTTGTAGTCCATCAAGAGCAGGCGAGTCACATGGTCCAGAAGTAGTGCTGAATGTTAGTCATCAGAGCACACAGACAGGAGAGATATTCATTGTATCCGTGCTGAATCCCAGGGGAGTAATCAGTGTATATCAGTCATTGTGACTGAACTGCCTGTTGCCTAATTAAGTATATCCTGAAAACCAGACCCATTGGTGTGTCCGGGGGAATGTAGATGAGTGTCCCCAGCCTAGACGTTACCTGTGAGCAGGCCTGAGTGTGTGAACAGAGCACATGCCTTTTGTCTTAGGTCATCGGGCCGGTCTCAGCACAAGGTGACTTTATCGCTAACATGGAAACCGTTTTTATTTTCCTTCCGATAAGCGAGGAAGCTGCCTGTTTTTCTTTCTCAGAAATGATCTGTCTGTTCACAGCAATACATTTCACACACAGTGCAGTTTCCTGCCTGTTTCGTATAGGGTCCCCCATCCCAAATATGATGACTTCCCAGAGTTATGGTGTAACCACTTTGTCTCTTCATCAACAATGAACCCTTTGAGTGCCAGAGTGGTACGTGATGCATTGCTTTGCAATGCATTGCGCACCCCTCTGGCACTCAAAGGGTTAAAGTGACCACATCTCCATTTAAATCAGGGAAGTATATGGACACTTCATTCCGGAGGACTGCGCAGGAATCAGCGCAACCCTGCAGCGTGTGATTTTATCAGGAGAGGGCTGGCAACCTCTGGCCTGGGGGGCAAATAAAATAGAGTGGCCCATTTCTACTATCGTTCCAGCCCGCTGTCCCACTCCACTTCTTTTTGTTAATTTTGAAATTGGCATTAATGAGGTCCAGCTCTGTATCAGCCGCGGCACGGGCAGTCTCTACTGCACATGACTGTTCCGTGAGCAACTGGCTGTGGCACTGTGGCCCGTGTAACGGGCTCTTCAATTAGTAGCTTATAACTGAAATGGGTGTACAGCAGTGATACCATAGAGCTTATAAGGGAAATGAGCTATGCTACATGTGTATCATTTGTTTAGGTCCATTTCAATTCTAAGCTCTGTGGTATCACTAGTGTAGCTCCATTTACAGCAGCAGGTGAGAGATTGAGTGAGGCAGTGGGCCCCTAGCACAGCTATATGACCGGCCCAGGGGGCAATTGCCCCCCTGCCCCCCAGGCCAGCCCTCCCCTGTGTTTTATACATGTCTAGAGGGATATGTGGTCAGCGACTTGTACCAAGGACAGTCAACAATCACATGGCTCTCCAGTGGATGGACACTACAACTCACATCTTACCCAACCAGCCAGTGGATGAGAGTGTTAGACTCCAACAGCTGGAGGTCTGGCCTCAGACTAGCCCTGGACGTGCAAAAAAATAATAGAAAAATCCCAGTTCATTTAAAGGAGTAGTGTACTTTTTTCCTGCTGAGTAAATCATTGGCTGTCCCAATGCTGAGCAATGTTTCATTCAAAAGTTATCACAATTCAGATTTGCTTTTTTTTTTTTTTTTAATTCAGACTGTCAACCAATAATGCTAACAAGTCTCCAACAGCTGGAGAGCCAGAGGTTTCTTACTCGTGACCTCACCTTATGAAAAATATATACTGCAGAGCGGCTTTGATTTCAGTGCAGCCCTGAAGTATGCCCAGTTCCTGTGTGCCCCCAGTTAAAGGGATAGCAACACTTACAATGTAAATATATATATATATAACTAGTTGAAAAGCCCGTGCACACGGGCCAAAGTACCACCCAGCAACCTTGGGTGGTGCCCGGATCCTCTCTTCTCAGTGGCCGCACTGCAGTCATGCGCAGTACCAACTGGCCGAATGCGCCGCGACTGATACGGAGCGGGGCGCTCCGAAATCAGACTGTAATCCTCTCTGCGCACTGTCCTGGGACCAAACGGTCCCAGGAATGTGCACAGAGAGGACTCTGGTCTGAATTCGGAGCGCCCCACTTCGTATCAGCCGCGGCACCTTCTGGCAGTCAATACTGTGCATGACTGCTGAAGTGACGGAGTGTATGGTAAACACGAAACGCGTTGGATAGCTTTTAAACCTGGAAATATTACGAAGCACTGGCTATTATGATATTTGATATGTACTATTGATCGCTGCTATCCGGTGAGCAGCTGGGATACGAAGGGGGTATCATATACCTATTTGTCATACAGGTCTACTCTTAGAGGGTCTGCGCCCTGTTTCTTGTTTTGTTTACTTGAGATGAGTGCCCCTGTTAATGTAGTGAACTGGAGGCTTTTTCTACTGCAGTGATAGCACAACATCGTATCAATATTCCTTTTTCCATAGTCCCCGACAGAAACAGAGATCTAGGGAGCTCACTGTCATGAACAAAAAAGTAGAAAATAGGTGATTAAAAAAATAATAAATAGTATAGGCAATTTGACTTTATTTTTTATGCACTTTCAGAATCTGTTAAAGGGGAACTATCACCCCTATACAAGTTACCTTATTATAATCCTCATATAGTGATAATCTTTCATCTTTGGTTAATTTTGTTATACAATTCGTGCTATGGTGCAGTTTACATATTTAAAGGGATAGTAATGGTTAATTTTAAGTTGATTTAATATTGTAGACATTAAAAAAAGGTTAACATCTATGTTAATCTTATCTCTCAAACCTTTATGTTTTGAGAGATATAACTTGCTAAAGTTACCTTTTCCTGGCTGTTTTACTCAAGTCTGCCATCTAGCTGACAGCTGCAGATTCCAGTAATTTGACCAGACAGAGGCTCTTCAGCAGAGCTGAAATCACTCTATTTAGAAATAAATACTTCATTGCAGCAGTCTACAAAGTGTGCTTGCAAACCAGGCACACTTTGTAGACCGTTCTAAATGAAGTATTTGTAATTAGATAACGTTAGAAGGTTAAAGGGTTAAAGTTTAAAAGGTTGTGTTTTTCTCTGGGAGTGTGTGTAATTAATTAATTAAGGGTGGGGTTTGTGAACAATCCCCTGTGTAGGCCTGTATAAATCTAGGTACAGGACTCACAGATCTTGCTCACAAGCTCAAGTGTGTTCTGGAGTAATTTGAATTGAACAGTTGGACATCCCAGCATTGGAAAAAGTGTTTTTTGTGTTGACATTCTAACCTGCAGTAAGAAGGTTAAAGGGTTAAAGTTTAAAAGGTTGTGTTTTTCTCTGGGAGTGTGTGTAATTAATTAATTAAGGGTGGGGTTTGTGAACAATCCCCTGTGTAGGCCTGTATAAATCTAGGTACAGGACTCACAGAGCTTGCTCACAAATAGAGCGTGCTCTTTGCTAAGTGCTCTGTAATAAGTGTACAGTTTGTGAAACACAGCAGTTGGTGCAACAGAGGAGGTAGTGCAACACAGGTAAATTAATTGCTTACATTTTTAGGAAACTCACACTTGCACCATACAAGATGAGCAAGTTTGGAGATCTCACTCAGTGCACATCATGCCATATGTATGCATGCTTGGAACAGCAGTTCCAGGGTCCATACCGCTGTAGCAAATGTGAGCAAGTGGCCCTTCTAGAAGCTCAGATTGGAGCTCTAGAGGGTCATATTGCAACATTGAGAGACATTGACAACCTTGAGAGGAGTCTCTTGCTAACGGAGCAGAGTCTAGCTGGGTCACCTAGCAAAGAGGGAGGAGATCAGCTAGAAGGGAACCAGGCACATAGCTGGGTGACAGTTAGAAGTGGTTGCAGTGGGGGAGGGAAGAGGAAGAGGGCAGCCAGTCCTGAGTTTTTCCATCCAAACAAATTTGCTCATTTAAGTGAAGATGTTGGGAAGGCAAACCCAGAGGTGGAATTGCTGGAGAGGACTGTTCTCCCTAACAGCCGGGAGAACAGCTCCTCTAGCACAGAGGGGATCCAGAGGGAAGTGAAGCCTAGGCAGGTTGTGGTGGTAGGGGACTCTATTATTAGGAGAACAGATAGGGTAATCTGTGGCTCTGATCGCAGCAACCGAATGGTTTGCTGTCTCCCGGGTGCCCGGGTTCGGCATGTTGCAGACAGGGTGGACAGATTATTGGGAGGGGCTGGAGAGGATCCAGCTGTCTTGGTGCATATTGGTACCAATGACAAAGTTAGAGGAAGGTGGAGAGTCCTAAAAGGTAATTTTAGGGATTTAGGCAGTAAGATTAGGAACAGGACCTCCAAGGTAGTTTTCTCAGAGATACTACCTGTGCCATGCGCTACGCCAGAGAGACAGCGGGAGATTAGGGAGCTCAATGCATGGCTGAAGTCTTGGTGTAAGAAGGAGGGCTTTGGGTTTTTAGAGCACTGGGCTGATTTTGCTTTGGGGTACAATCTCTATAGCAGGGATGGATTGCACCTGAATGCAAGAGGGTCTCAAGTGCTTGGGGAGAGGATTACCAGACGGTTGGAGGAGATTTTAAACTAGGAAGGGGGGGGGAGGGGCCAATAAATACTGGGATAGATAGTATAGAAAGGGAAGGCGATGTAGTTAATAACCAGGTGGGAGGATCTGGGGGCGGGGTTAGTACAGATGATAGGGAGAAGACTATAAGCCACAACAAAATTAAATCACAAATGGAACACAGCAGTGGCATAAATTGTATGCTTGCAAATGCCAGAAGTTTAACTGGTAAAATAGGGGAACTGGAGCTGGTAGCTGAAATTGAAAACTATGACTTGATAGGCATAACAGAAACATGGTGGGATGACACACATGATTGGGCAATCAATTTAGAGGGCTACATGTTATTTAGAAAAGATAGGTCAAGCAAAAGAGGTGGTGGGGTCTGTCTGTATATCAAACCAGCATTATTGCCTCAATTGCGGGAAGATATATGTGAGGACAGTAGTGAACATGTGGAATCCCTGTGGATTGAAATAGTCACTGGGGATAAAACTGCCCAGAAAATATTAGTGGGTATTTGTTATAAACCACCAAACATTGGTGACCTTGAAGAAACACAGCTATTAATGCAAATAGAAAAGGCTTCCCAAATAGGGAGAACTATAATTATGGGGGATTTTAATTATCCAGAAATAGACTGGAAAAATGGAATAGCTAACTCTGCTAAAAGCAGCAAGTTTCTGAACTTGTTGAATGACAATTTTTTGTCACAACTAGTGCAGACCTCAACCAGAGGGAATGCATGTCTGGATTTGGTAATAACTGACCATGAAGAACTTATCTCTAACATCCAAGTAAGGGAGCACTTGGGGAATAGTGACCATAACATGGTATCGTTTGAGATTAATTCAAAAAAACAAGTTGATACGAGTTCCACCAAAACACTGAATTTTAAAAAGGCCAACTTTAGCAGGTTTAATTCATCCCTTGGTCTCGTTGACTGGGATAAAATATTTTCAGGAAAAAACACAGAAGGTAAGTGGAATGCCTTCAAAATAATATTGCAAAAATACACATATAAATTTATCCCTGTTGGAAACAAATACAAAAGAAGCAAATTGAAACCAATGTGGCTAACCAGTAAAGTAATTCATGAAATAAATAACAAGAAAGCGGCATTTAAACATTACAAAGCTGAGGGATCAGCAGAGGCATTTGCAGAATACAAAAATGTCAACAAAACCTGTAAAAAGGCTATTAAATTAGCTAGACTGGAGAATGAAAAAAATATTGCTAAGGAGAGCAAAAGCAACCCAAAAAAATTCTTTAAATACATTAATGGCAAAAAATTAAAGTCTGATAATGTTGGGTCCTTGTTAGCTGAAACGGGTGAGATGGTCAAAGGTGACAGAGAGAAGGCAGATATTTTAAATAATTTCTTTTCTTCTGTTTTTACCAAGGAAGACCCATTGGACAAGAATCTGCAAACTACTTTTACAGAACAGGCACAGCAAGCATGGGACTGGCTAACACAAGAAAAAGTGTTAAAACAATTGAATGGTGTCAAGGTAGACAAGGCTCCGGGGCCAGATGGTATACACCCACGGGTACTTAGGGAGCTAGGCCAGACCCTGGCCAGACCGATATATCTGATTTTCAGGGATTCTTTTATTTCTGGTATGGTGCCCATGGATTGGCGTAAAGCAGATGTGGTGCCCATATTTAAAAAGGGATCAAAGTCCCAGCCAGGAAATTACAGACCCGTAAGCTTGACATCTGTGGTAGGGAAGCTGTTTGAAAGGTTGCTAAGGGAATATATTCAAGAATTCTGCTGGAACAGGAATATCATTAGCAATAGCCAACATGGCTTTGTGAAAGATAGGTCTTGTCAAACGAACTTGATCGCATTTTATGAAAAAGTAAGTAATAATATAGATGAGGGAGCGGCGGTTGACGTGATCTATTTAGACTTTGCCAAGGCATTTGATACGGTTCCACACAAGAGGTTACTCTACAAATTGAATGAAATAGGACTAGGGCAAAATGTTTGTGAGTGGATTGGAAATTGGCTGAAAGATAGAATGCAAAGAGTGGTAGTAAATGGCAAGTTCTCCAGTTGGATAAACGTGATAAGTGGAGTGCCTCAGGGATCTGTCCTGGGTCCTCTTCTTTTTAATTTGTTTATTAATGACCTCCCAGAGGGCATAGGAAGCCATGTATCAGTGTTTGCCGATGACACAAAATTAAGTAAGGTAATAAAGTCTGAACTGGATGTGTCTTCATTACAAGAGGACTTGGACAAATTGAGTAACTGGGCAGGCAAATGGCAAATGAGATTCAATATAGACAAGTGTAAAGTTATGCATTTTGGGTATAATAATAAAAATGCAACATATAGTTTAAATGGTGTTTCTCTGGGGAAATCTACTAATGAAAAGGATTTAGGAGTAATGGTAGACAATAGACTTTGCAGTAGCATGCAGTGCCAGCTGGCAGCTGCAAAGGCCAATAAGATATTGGCATGTATTAAAAGGGGTATTGACTCAAGGGAGGAAGATATAATTATGCCTCTTTACAGGTCCATGGTAAGACCCCACCTAGAATATGCTGTTCAATTCTGGGCGCCCTTTCTGAAGAAGGACATTATGGAACTAGAGAGAGTGCAGAGGAGGGCTACAAAACTAGTAAGGGGAATGGAATGTTTTAGTTATGAAGAGAGGCTAGAAAAGTTAAACTTGTACACACTAGAGAAACGGCGTCTTAGGGGGGATATGATAACACTATATAAATATGTTCAAGGCCCATATAAAGGGCTTTCAAAAGACCTGTTCATTAACAGAACAGTACACAGGACAAGGGGCCACCCGCTTAGACTTGAGGAAAGGAGATTTAGTCTACAACAGCGGAAGGGTTTCTTTACAGTAAGGACAATAAAGGTATGGAATGCACTTCCGGAGGAGGTGGTGCTATCAAATACATTAGATGCCTTTAAAAGGGGCCTGGATACTTATTTAAAAGAGCATAATATAGAGGGCTATGCACGTTAGTATTGGGATTAATATTTAGTTAGGGCTGGTTGATCCAGGGAGAAATCTGATTGCCATTTGGAGTCGGATGCCTTCTTTTGGGTCAGCGATGGTAAACAGGAATAGGAAAAGGGTTGAACTGGATGGACGCAAGTCTTTTTTCAACCTAAATTACTATGTAACTATAGCGGCGCAGCTGAAGAGCCGCGTCTGGTCGTGCAACCAAAATCTGCTTCTGACAGCTTTACAGCTCGTCAAGCAGAAAGGGGAGGGACCAGAGAACTTTATTTTCCTATATCTCTCAAAACATAATGGTCTGAGAGATACGAATAAGTGCAAGTACTCTCTTTTAATTGTATCTACCAAATAGTTAAAACTTTTTTTCTGACATTACTATCCCTTTAAAAATGAGCCTGGGTCTTACTACAGATCTGCACCGCAGCCTGTCAGTCTTCTTCTGATCCCGCCCCGGTATTGTCACGTTCCAGCCTCCTCTGATGACGGAGGATTTCTCCTTGTAAGCTGGTTGGAACGTGACGATACTTGGGGAGGAACAGACGACTATCGACAGACTGAGGTGCAGAGATGTAACCTCAGTCTGTCCAGAACAAAGGCCACGGCCCATTTTTAATAATGCAAATTTTGCTGCAGCATGCTTTTTTTAACAAAAAAAACTATTAAAGTGGAACTTTCATGCTAATAACATTGCCCCCAATATATTTGTAACCGAGTGATATGCAAAGTCTTACTGTCCTTAAAGGGATAGTAATACTTTGTTTTATCTTTATTTTATTTTGTAGGCATTAAAAAAACATGAAGAACGATATAAGTCTTATCTCTCAAACCTTTATGGTTTGAGAGATATTCACAAGCAAAGTACCCCCCCCCCCCCCGTTCAGCCAGATCAGAAGGGAGGTGCCCAGGTAGATTGCAGAGAGGGACAATCTTCAATTAAGATAAGGGAAAAAGCTGAAAAACTTGTCAAGGGGGGAAGGGCTTTCATTGTTCTCATGGGAAGAAGATTGTCCCCTGCTGTTATCTGTCTGGTCTATGGACTGGATTCCACATCTGAGAAGAGATGGCTTACACTAGGTAAAAGGGGAGGGAGGGGAAACTTTGCTTGTGAATATCTCTTAAACCATAAAGGTTTGAGAGATAAGACTTATATCGTTCTTCATGTTTTTTTAATGACCACAAAATAAAATAAAGTTAAAACGAAGTATTACTATCCCTTTAAGATCAATAAGTCCATGTTATTGCTGAAATAACACATCTTCGGCAGGAACCAGAGGACAGACAGCGGAGACATCTTGGAGGAAATGTACCTCTGAGTCTGCGCTATCTGCCCTGTTCGCTGCCAGCATTGGTGGTGACGTAAGTTGGTTACCTTAAAGTGGATCTCTCACATAGATAGAAGTAATGCTCATTATTTAGAGTATTTAGGGAAAACGTTTAAAACGTTGTTCATTTTAAAAAAAAACTTTATCTGCACAAAAATTAATGTTTAAAAAGTGCCCAGCAGCCTACTTCCTTCTTGCCGAACTGCCTCTGCTCCCCGCCCTCCTCCAATGACGGAGGCTGTCTGTCTCTAAGCAGAAGCAATCTCATTGGCTAGATATCGATCTCTGCCAATAAGATCGCTCCTGCTTAGAGACAGACATCCTCCGTCATCGGAGGACGCTGGGTAGTGGGATGCAGACCCGGACTGGGACAAAAAAATAGGCCCGGGCATTTAAGGCTGAGCAGCCTGGAGCGGCAGGTGGCGGCCTTCACTGACACTGACTGTCGCAGGGTTGGGCTGTCGGCCGACGGTGATCATGGGCGGAGCTTATAATCACATGCAGTGCGCCGCACGGCCGCACGTTGATTGCTCGCCCACCAGGAAACTTGTAACGAGTTTAATGATTAATTTGTTAATTAATAATTTTTTTTATTTTTTTTTTAAATGCCCGGTATGCCCGATGGCCAGTCTGGGCCTGGTGGGATGGGAGCATTACTTATATCTATGTGAGAAATCCCCTTTAAAGGGATAGTAATACTTCGTTTTAACTTTATTTTATTTTGTAGGCATTAAAAAAACATGAAGAACGATATAAGTCTTATCTCTCAAACCTTTATGGTTTAAGAGATATTCACAAGCAAAGTTTCCCCTCCCTGTTCAGCCAGAACAGAAGGGAGGTTCCCAGGTAGACTGCAGAGAGGGACAATCTTCAATTAAGATAAGGGAAAAAGCTGAAAAACTTGTCAAGGGGGCAGGACTTTCATTGTTCTCATAGGAAGAAGATTGTCCCCTTCCGTTATCTGTCTGGTCTATGGACTGGATTCCACATCTGAGAAGAGATGGCTTACACTAGGTAAAAGGGACAGGAGGGGGAAACTTTGCTTGTGAATATCTCCTAAACCATAAAGGTTTGAGAGATAAGACTTATATCATTCTTCATGTTTTTTTAATGCCTACAAAATAAAATAAAGTTAAAACGAAGTATTACTATCCCTTTAAGGTAACGGAAGTTCCTGGCCGCACAGGCGCACAGACCTTCTCCTGTAAGCTCTGTGCAGCCCGATGCCTGCAAATGTAGGCAATATCATTAGCATGAAAGTTCCACTTTAAAGCTTATGACTATATGAGGATTACAGTAAGGTAAACTTGTATAGAGGTAATAGTTCCGCTTTAAACCAAGAAAGGAGGATGACTGTCACTTTAAGTACTCAGTTTAGGCCAGTGGGAATATTTTTTTTTTTTTTTGCCTTCTGAAATCCTCAGCAGGAGAATGGCAGGTGCTTCCAATAAGGGGTTCCCCAGAGAGGTCTTAGTATTGACTCTGAGCATGTTTTACACGGGAATCATGTCACCTGCAAATAGGCCTCTTTTCAGTGAGGTTCATTTATTAACCCTTTGAGTGCTAGATTGGTATCCATTGCATTGCAACGCAATGCACTGGATACCTTTCTGGCACGCAAAGGGTTACACTATACCGTTTCTTTAATCCCTTGAAAGTAAGAAATTCTTCCCATGGTTTGCTTCAATGTGAATTTTTATTGGGTCCTTATGGTTAAAGCGGAACTATCACGCACACATAAGTTCTCCCCAATTAATTGCTAGTGTCTTGTTAATCATGCAGATAGCTAATTAATGTTTCTTAAGTGCCGGCATAAATTGAAATCATAAATTCGTATGAAACTGACATCAATAGGACAGCGCAGACATCCTGGCGAAGACGGGACCGACAGCACAGGCGCACAAATCCCACTTCACCAAGATGTCTGCGCTGTCCTATTGATGTCAGTTTCATACGAAGTAATGATTGCAACTCATGCGAGCACTTAAAAACTTTAATACGCTATTTTTATGATTAACTAGATACTAACAATTAAATTGAAACTTTCAGCTTTATATCCTATATAATAATTTGCTAAAACGTGTGTAACGACAAAGTCATGCGCATGACTGCCCAGCGACCGGCTGGCAGTGGCACTGTGGGCCGTGTAACGGGCTCTTCAACTAGTATTATAATATAGCGATAGGCAAAGGAATTGTATTATGGTGAATAAATCTACGTTATTGAAGTAATCCAGCTTCTCCTGCAGGCATCCAGGGTACAGAGCTCACAAGAGAAGATCTGTGCGCCTGCTCAGGCAGCAATGCCTGTTACCTTAAGGTAACCAGCGAACGTCTCCACCAATCCGGGCAGTGCACGGGACACACAGCGCAGACTCAGAGGTACCTTTCCTCTAAGATGTCTGCACTGTTGTCTGCTGGATGCCTGCCGAAAAAGGTGAATTACTTCAATAACGCTGACTTATTAAAGCGGAACTACCACCCAATAAGTATGGCGAATAGCTGGTCTGTAGCGCTAGTCGCCAGAATTATTACCTGATTAAAGAGAAATCGCTATTCTTCCAAGACTGACAACAGGACGGAGCGAGGACATCTTGCCATAGTGACGTCTGCGCGCCTGCACTATTAGTCCCTTTTGGAGCCGTCCGGCTCCTAGCAACACCTCCTAGACCCGGCTGGGGCTGACAGCGCAGGTGCGCGGACGTCACTATGGCAAGATATCTGTGCGCTGTCCTGTTGTCAGTCTTGGTAGAATAGCGATTTCTCTTTAATCGGGTAATAATTCTGTCGCCAGATGTGCAGTTATGTGCGGCAATATACTTATTGGATGGTATTTCCAGTTTAACCCCTTAAGGACCACGTGACGTACTATGACCGTCACGGTCCTTATACCCTTAATGACCAGTGACGGTCATAGCACGTCACATACTTTTTACTTACAGCGCTCTACCGGGAGCGCTGTAAGTAAAAACGGGGCCTAAAATTGAGCGCTCCAAGACCGGAGCGATCTCTCTTAGGCCTCAAAGCGGTGCGCCGGTACACGTAACAGGTCACGTGTACCGGTGTGTCGGCAAGGATCAAAGCGGTCCTTAAGGGAAGGTAACTTCCCTGGACCGCTGGTCCTTAAGGGGTTAAACATAATACAACTATTCCTTTGCCTATCGCTATATTACTAATGTATTGGGGGCCATATTATAAAACTGAAAGTTCCACTTTAAAGGGATAGTAATGTCTATATTAAAGTGCAGCACCAAGTCTTCTAAATGTTTTTATAACGCTAGCGCCATGTTTAATTAATTACAGTTCTGTAGTTCGAAAGATATTCAAGCTAAAAGGATTCCCCTCCCGCCACTTCTGGCCGCCTCCCCTTAGATCTACAATCCGGTCGTGGGACCAGACGGATCCAGCGAGGGCCAATCTTCGCTCAGTAAGTACCGTAAAATCTCAGGTATAATACGCACCTGTGTATAATAGGCAGGTGTATATTATGCCCAAGATTTTAGGGGAAAACAAGAGTGCCTATGTATAATACGCACCCTTGTTTTCCCCTTTACTTAAAAAAAATTATTGCTGCCGGCTACCTTCCCTCCCAGCGCGATCCGATGTCAAGAGAAGCCTTACTTTCTTTCGCTGCATTTGAATACAGTGATCTGTGTTAAGCTCTGTGTCTCATCTTCCCTGCGGGTGGGCGGCAGGCTTGCATTTTCCACCCGCTTCCTTCAATGTACTTTCTGGACCTTCAGCCTCCAGCCAATGGTAATGCAGGTGTATTTTCATTGGCTGGAGGCGGAATATCCTGAAAGTCCATTGAAGGAAGTAGGCGGCAAATGGAAGCCTGCCGCCCGCCCGCAGGGAAGATGGGACACAGAGCTTAACACAGATCACTGTATTCAAGTGCAGCAAAAGAAAGTAAGGCTTCTTTTGACATTGGATCGCGCTGGGGGGCTGGAAGGGAAGGTAGCCGGCAGTAATAAAAAAAAATTTAAGTCATCAAGAAAAACTCTTGGATATAATACGCACCCCCTACTTCACATAAGGTGAAGAGGGGCAAAATTGTACGTATTATACCCGAGATTTTACGGTATAAGGAAAACCCAGTCCACCTTGACAAAGGAGGACAGGATTTTCCTTTGGCTTACTGAAGATTGTCCCTTGCCACGCTCCATCTGGACCAGACTGAGAGGCAGCTTGATGCAGGGAAAGGGGCACTGGGGGATACTTTCAGCTTGAATATCTTTTGAACTACAGAACTGTAAGTAATTAAACATAGAAATATGTGTTATAAAAACGTATAGAGGACTTGGAGAAGCACTTTCATATAGACATTACTGTCCCTTTAATTGGGTATAACTTATGTGTGCACGTTAGTTCCTCTTTAAGTTGGTTTGCCCCAGAATTACTCCTCTTTCCTAGTTCTCATGGCCCTTAGCTCTGTAGATACATATCTTGTCTTTACAGAAGACAAGAATCAGCTTGGCTTTGTGGGATGAATTAGATCAGTAGACACATTTGGATCCAATTTGCTGGGAGGCATGTAGAGATATGCTTTGATAGATGTGGTTCACTGACCGTGCCTTGGACCTCCAAAGAAGTTGAACAATTCATTACAGAAGCTCTTCCATTTTGTTTCTTATTACAAGGTGGTGTTAACCTTCTGATGCTAAATAAACCATATGAACAAATAAAAGGAAAAAGTGGAGACATTTTTAATTAAAAAGTTAACACAGCCCAAACTGTTAGCAATAGCACTGAAAAAGCAAAGATATATATATTTTTTAATGCACTCTGTGAGAGAGCGTCAGTCTGTGACTCTCCGTAGTAAGTGACAGCGGCAGCATCATCGCTGGCCTCAACAGAAAATTGCAGTTTAATGTAATGATGCGAGTTTGACATGTAATTACTTTTGAATTAAAAATCTTTTCTTGTTTGCCCTTGTTTTACTTAACAGAACAAACTCTACAACTTATATATTTTTCATATTTCTTGAGGACCAAAGAGGTCAGCAAGCATTGGTTTGCCGACCTGTCTGGACCTCAAGGGTTTAAATGAGGCTTTTAAAGGGATAGTATTGTCAACTTTTTTAAAAACAAATATTGTAGCTATTTAAAAATTAAGCTAAATGCCCCAGTCCCATCTCTCAAACCTTTATGGTTTGAGAGATATTCGGCAATAAAGTTTCCCCCTCCCTCCCCTTTCCCTGACGTCCGCGCTCTAGCTGACTGCAGGGGAATCCGGTCCCGGGACCGTTGGAGGCTCTTCAGCAGATCCAAGATCGAGAGACATAAAAAGAATGACTTCACTGGAACGGTCTACAAAGTGTAGCTTGTTTGCAAGCACACTTTGTAGACCGTTCCAGTGAAGTAGTTCTTTTTCTGTTGCGCGATCTCGGCTCTGCTGAAGAGCCTCTGACGGTCCCGGGACTGGATTCCCTTGCAGTCAGCTAGAGCACTGATGTCACAGAAAGGGAGGGGGGACTTTAATGCCGAATATCTCTCAAACCATAAAGGTTTGAGAGATGGGACTGGGGACATTTAGCTTCATTTTTAAAGGGGAACTACCACCCCGCAAAAGCTTTATCTTGATTAAATCTTCATCTGGCGACTAGCTGCTTAGTAGCGCTAGTCGCCAGAAATATTACCTGGTTTAAAAGATTTTCGACTTATTCGGAGGCTGACAGTAGCAGGAAGCACGGACATCTTGCCATAGTGACGTCCGTGCGCCTGCGCTGTCAGTCCCTTTTGGAGCCGGCCGGCGCGCGGACGTCACTATGGCAAGATGTCCGTGCTTCCTGCTACTGTCAGCCTTCGAAAAAGTCGAAAATCTTTTAAACCAGGTAATATTTCTGGCGACTAGCGCTACTAAGCAGCTAGTCGCCAGATGAAGACTTAATCAAGATAAAGTTTTTGCGGGGTGGTAGTTCCCCTTTAAATAGCTACAATATTTTTTATTTTTTTTTTAAAGCTGACAATGCTATCCCTTTAACTCTTTGAAGGCAATGCATTTGAGACCTCTCTAGCATCCAAGGGGGTTAAAGAGAACAGGGGAACATCCTCACTTAAACTTCTGTTTCCTTTCTTCATCGTTATTTATTTAAGAAGCTGCGGTTCGTCCTGGATTCCATGTTGGCGTCAGTCCAGGGCTCATCCCTGGTAATCCAGCGCTGCTCTGGCTGCTAATATGAAAGGAAACAGCCCAAACAGAGCCTTTCTTTCTGCGCTATAATTTATATTTTTATAACACTCTCTGTCAGGACATTTCTTTGGTAACGTTTGTGAAGAGCCTTATTCGTCAATTAGTTTACTGCAAATTAAAATTTAGTGGAAAATAATGGACACCGTTGAAGTAATTTATTCTCGAATTGGTTAAAGGGGCACTAATGTCCCATAAAAAATTATACTTGTTTTGTAGAGGTTAAAAAAATAAGTTATTTGGCAGAAATCCTGTCTCTCAGACCTTTACGGTTTGAGCATGCCTACCAAGTGTCCCTCTTTAGGAGGGACAGTCCCTCTTTTAGATCCAAATCCCTCTGTCCCACCCTGATGTCCCTCTTTTTAGGAGATCAGACTGTGTGGTGTGTATATAAGTGTATCATCCTGATGTCCCTGTGTTTAGGAGATCAGACTGTGTGGTGTGTATATAAGTGTATCACCCTGGTGTCCCTGTGTTTAGGAGATCAGACTGTGTGGTGTGTATATAAGTGTATCACCCTGATGTCCCTGTGTTTAGGAGATCAGACTGTGTGGTGTGTATATAAGTGTATCACCCTGATGTCCCTGTGTTTAGGAGATCAGACTGTGTGGTGTGTATATAAGTGTATCACCCTGATGTCCCTGTGTTTAGGAGATCAGACTGTGTGGTGTGTATAGAAGTGTATCACCCTGATGTCCCTGTGTTTAGGAGATCAGACTGTGTGGTGTGTATATAAGTGTATCACCCTGGTGTCCCTGTGTTTAGGAGATCAGACTGTGTGGTGTGTATATAAGTGTATCACCCTGGTGTCCCTGTGTTTAGGAGATCAGACTGTGTGGTGTGTATAGAAGTGTATCACCCTGGTGTCCCTGTGTTTAGGAGATCAGACTGTGCGGTGTGTATATAAGTGTATCACCCTGGTGTCCCTGTGTTTAGGAGATCAGACTGTGTGGTGTGTATTTAAGTGTATCACCCCGGTGTCCCTGTGTTTAGGAGATCAGACTGTGTGGTGTGTATATAAGTGTATCACCCTGGTGTCCCTGTGTTTAGGAGATCAGACTGTGTGGTGTGTATAGAAGTGTATCACCCTGGTGTCCCTGTGTTTAGGAGATCAGACTGTGCGGTGTGTATATAAGTGTATCACCCTGGTGTCCCTGTGTTTAGGAGATCAGACTGTGTGGTGTGTATATAAGTGTATCACCCCGGTGTCCCTGTGTTTAGGAGATCAGACTGTGTGCTGTGTATATAAGTGTATCACCCTGATGTCCCTGTGTTTAGGAGATCAGACTGTGTGGTGTGTATAGAAGTGTATCACCCTGGTGTCCCTGTGTTTAGGAGATCAGACTGTGTGGTGTGTATATAAGTGTATCACCCTGGTGTCCCTGTGTTTAGGAGATCAGACTGTGTGGTGTATATATAAGTGTATCACCCTGGTGTCCCTGTGTTTAGGAGATCAGACTGTGTGGTGTGTATATAAGTGTATCACCCTGGTGTCCCTGTGTTTAGGAGATCAGACTGTGTGGTGTGTATATAAGTGTATCACCCTGGTGTCCCTGTGTTTAGGAGATCAGACTGTGTGGTGTATATATAAGTGTATCACCCTGGTGTCCCTGTGTTTAGGAGATCAGACTGTGTGGTGTGTATAGAAGTGTATCAACATGGTGTCCCTGTGTTTAGGAGATCAGACGGTGTGGTGTGTATATAAGTGTATCACCCTGGTGCCCCTGTGTTTAGGAGATCAGACTGTGTGGTGTATATATAAGTGTATCACCCTGGTGTCCCTGTGTTTAGGAGATCAGACTGTGTGGTGTGTATAGAAGTGTATCAACATGGTGTCCCTGTGTTTAGGAGATCAGACTGTGTGGTGTGTATATAAGTGTATCATCCTGATGTCCCTGTGTTTAGGAGATCAGACTGTGTGGTGTGTATATAAGTGTATCACCCTGGTGTCCCTGTGTTTAGGAGATCAGACTGTGTGGTGTGTATATAAGTGTATCACCCTGATGTCCCTGTGTTTAGGAGATCAGACTGTGTGGTGTGTATATAAGTGTATCACCCTGATGTCCCTGTGTTTAGGAGATCAGACTGTGTGGTGTGTATAGAAGTGTATCACCCTGATGTCCCTGTGTTTAGGAGATCAGACTGTGTGGTGTGTATAGAAGTGTATCACCCTGATGTCCCTGTGTTTAGGAGATCAGACTGTGTGGTGTGTATATAAGTGTATCACCCTGGTGTCCCTGTGTTTAGGAGATCAGACTGTGTGGTGTGTATATAAGTGTATCACCCTGGTGTCCCTGTGTTTAGGAGATCAGACTGTGTGGTGTGTATAGAAGTGTATCACCCTGGTGTCCCTGTGTTTAGGAGATCAGACTGTGCGGTGTGTATATAAGTGTATCACCCTGGTGTCCCTGTGTTTAGGAGATCAGACTGTGTGGTGTGTATTTAAGTGTATCACCCCGGTGTCCCTGTGTTTAGGAGATCAGACTGTGTGGTGTGTATAGAAGTGTATCACCCTGGTGTCCCTGTGTTTAGGAGATCAGACTGTGTGGTGTGTATAGAAGTGTATCACCCTGGTGTCCCTGTGTTTAGGAGATCAGACTGTGCGGTGTGTATATAAGTGTATCACCCTGGTGTCCCTGTGTTTAGGAGATCAGACTGTGTGGTGTGTATATAAGTGTATCACCCCGGTGTCCCTGTGTTTAGGAGATCAGACTGTGTGCTGTGTATATAAGTGTATCACCCTGATGTC
This sequence comes from Rhinophrynus dorsalis, assembly GCA_037306005.1. NCBI lineage: Eukaryota > Metazoa > Chordata > Amphibia > Anura > Rhinophrynidae > Rhinophrynus > Rhinophrynus dorsalis. The sequence goes on along the minus strand of CM074722.1, from coordinate 495,366,736 downwards.
CCTGTGTTTAGGAGATCAGACTGTGTGGTGTGTATAGAAGTGTATCACCCTGGTGTCCCTGTGTTTAGGAGATCAGACTGTGTGGTGTGTATATAAGTGTATCACCCTGGTGTCCCTGTGTTTAGGAGATCAGACTGTGTGGTGTATATATAAGTGTATCACCCTGGTGTCCCTGTGTTTAGGAGATCAGACTGTGTGGTGTGTATATAAGTGTATCACCCTGGTGTCCCTGTGTTTAGGAGATCAGACTGTGTGGTGTGTATATAAGTGTATCACCCTGGTGTCCCTTTGTTTAGGAGATCAGACTGTGTGGTGTATATATAAGTGTATCACCCTGGTGTCCCTGTGTTTAGGAGATCAGACTGTGTGGTGTGTATAGAAGTGTATCAACATGGTGTCCCTGTGTTTAGGAGATCAGACGGTGTGGTGTGTATATAAGTGTATCACCCTGGTGCCCCTGTGTTTAGGAGATCAGACTGTGTGGTGTATATATAAGTGTATCACCCTGGTGTCCCTGTGTTTAGGAGATCAGACTGTGTGGTGTGTATAGAAGTGTATCAACATGGTGTCCCTGTGTTTAGGAGATCAGACTGTGTGGTGTGTATAGAAGTGTATCACCCTGGTGTCCCTGTGTTTAGGAGATCAGACTGTGTGGTGTATATATAAGTGTATCACCCTGGTGTCCCTGTGTTTAGGAGATCAGACTGTGTGGTGTGTATAGAAGTGTATCAACATGGTGTCCCTGTGTTTAGGAGATCAGACTGTGTGGTGTGTATAGAAGTGTATCACCCTGGTGTCCCTGTGTTTAGGAGATCAGACTGTGTGGTGTGTATATAAGTGTATCACCCTGGTGTCCCTGTGTTTAGGAGATCAGACTGTGTGGTGTGTATAGAAGTGTATCACCCTGGTGTCCCTGTGTGTAGGAGATCAGACTGTGTGGTGTGTATATAAGTGTATCACCCTGGTGTCCCTGTGTTTAGGAGATCAGACTGTGTGGTGTGTATATAAGTGTATCACCCTGGTGTCCCTGTGTTTAGGAGATCAGACTGTGTGGTGTGTATATAAGTGTATCACTCTGGTGTCCCTGTGTTTAGGAGATCAGACTGTGTGGTGTGTATAGAAGTGTATCACCCTGGTGTCCCTGTGTTTAGGAGATCAGACTGTGTGGTGTGTATAGAAGTGTATCACCCTGGTGTCCCTGTGTTTAGGAGATCAGACTGTGTGATGTGTATATAAGTGTATCACCCTGGTGTCACTGTGTTTAGGAGATCAGACTGTGTGGTGTGTATAGAAGTGTATCACCCCGGTGTTCCTGTGTTTAGGAGATCAGACTGTGTGGTGTGTATATAAGTGTATCACCCTGGTGTCCCTGTGTTTAGGAGATCAGACTGTGTGGTGTGTATAGAAGTGTATCACCCTGGTGTCCCTGTGTTTAGGAGATCAGACTGTGTGGTGTGTATAGAAGTGTATCACCCTGGTGTCCCTGTGTTTAGGAGATCAGACTGTGTGGTGTGTATAGAAGTGTATCACCCCGGTGTTCCTGTGTTTAGGAGATCAGACTGTGTGGTGTGTATAGAAGTGTATCACCCTGGTGTCCCTGTGTTTAGGAGATCAGACTGTGTGGTGTGTATAGAAGTGTATCAACATGGTGTCCCTGTGTTTAGGAGATCAGACTGTGTGGTGTGTATATAAGTGTATCACCCTGGTGTCCCTGTGTTTAGGAGATCAGACTGTGTGGTGTGTATATAAGTGTATCACCCTGGTGTCCCTGTGTTTAGGAGATCAGACTGTGTGGTGTGTATTTAAGTGTATCACCCTGGTGTCCCTGTGTTTAGGAGATCAGACTGTGTGGTGTGTATATAAGTGTATCACCCTGGTGTCCCTGTGTTTAGGAGATCAGACTGTGTGGTGTGTATATAAGTGTATCATCCTGGTGTCACTGTGTTTAGGAGATCAGACTGTGTGGTGTGTATATAAGTGTATCAGTCTGGTGTCCCTGTGTTTAGGAGATCAGACTGTGTGGTGTGTATATAAGTGTATCACCCTGGTGTCCCTGTGTTTAGGAGATCAGACTGTGTGGTGTGTATATAAGTGTATCACCCTGGTGTCCCTGTGTTTAGGAGATCAGACTGTGTGGTGTGTATATAAGTGTATCACCCTGGTGTCCCTGTGTTTAGGAGATCAGACTGTGTGGTGTGTATAGAAGTGTATCACCCTGGTGTCCCTGTGTTTAGGAGATCAGACTGTGTGGTGTGTATAGAAGTGTATCACCCCGGTGTTCCTGTGTTTAGGAGATCAGACTGTGTGGTGTGTATAGAAGTGTATCACCCTGGTGTCCCTGTGTTTAGGAGATCAGACTGTGTGGTGTGTATATAATTGTATCACCCTGGTGTCCCTGTGTTTAGGAGATCAGACTGTGTGGTGTGTATAGAAGTGTATCACTCTGGTGTCCCTGTGTTTAGGAGATCAGACTGTGTGGTATGTATATAAGTGTATCACTCTGGTGTCCCTGTGTTTAGGAGATCAAACTGTGTTGTGTATATAGAAGTGTATCACCCTGGTGTCCCTGTGTTTAGGAGATCAGACTGTGTGGTGTATATATAAGTGTATCACCCTGGTGTCCCTGTGTTTAGGAGATCAGACTGTGTGGTGTGTATAGAAGTGTATTACCCCGGTGTCCCTGTGTTTAGGAGATCAGACTGTGTGGTGTGTGTATATAAGTGTATCACCCTGGTGTCCCTGTGTTTAGGAGATCAGACTGTGTGGTGTGTATATAAGTGTATCACCCTGGTGTCCCTGTGTTTAGGAGATCAGACTGTGTGGTGTGTATAGAAGTGTATCACCCTGGTGTCCCTGTGTTTAGGAGATCAGACTGTGTGGTGTGTATATAAGTGTATCACCCTGGTGTCCCTGTGTGTAGGAGATCAGACTGTGAGGTGTGTATATAAGTGTATCACCCTGGTGTCCCTGTGTTTAGGAGATCAGACTGCGTGGTGTGTATAGAAGTGTATCACCCTGGTGTCCCTGTGTTTAGGAGATCAGACTGTGTGGTGTGTATATAAGTGTATCACCCTGGTGTCCCTGTGTTTAGGAGATCAGACTGTGTGGTGTGTATATAAGTGTATCACCCTGGTGTCCCTGTGTTTAGGAGATCAGACTGTGTTGTGTATATAGAAGTGTATCACCCTGGTGTCCCTGTGTTTAGGAGATCAGACTGTGTGGTGTGTATAGAAGTGTATCACCCTGATGTCCCTGTGTTTAGGAGATCAGACTGTGTGGTGTATATATAAGTGTATCACCCTGGTGTCCCTGTGTTTAGGAGATCAGACTGTGTGGTGTGTATATAAGTGTATCATCCTGGTGTCCCTGTGTTTAGGAGATCAGACTGTGTGGTGTATATATAAGTGTATCACCCTGGTGTCCCTGTGTTTAGGAGATCAGACTGTGTGGTGTGTATAGAAGTGTATCACCCTGGTGTCCCTGTGTTTAGGAGATCAGACTGTGTGTTGTATATATAAGTGTATCACCTTGCTCCACTGCAATAAAACTCACATTATTGTTTGTTTAAACGTCAGTATATGTGTTTATAAATTAGTCTGTGTAAATAAAATACATTGATCTTGTTATAAGTCATTTATTAGGTTACACGAGGTGGTCTCAGTAGGTCAAGAAATAGCCTAAAAATTCTTGGTAATGCCCCGCCCACCAGCCCCGCTCCCAGAAACACCCCCTAAAACACAAGTGTCCCTCTTTGGCAATTTGAAATGTTGGGAGGTATGGGTTTGAGAGGTATTTGTATGTAAACTTCCTCCCTCTCTCCCCTTTTCCTGACGTCAGTGTCTAGCTGACATCAAGAGATCCCTGCCGGGGACCAGCCGGCGGCTCTGCAGCAGAGCCGATATCAGGTAATTTAAAAAGAATTACTTCACTGGAAAGGTCTAAAAAGTGTGCCTGGTTTGCAAGCACACTTTGTAGACCGTTCCCATGAGGTAGTTCTTTTTAAATAACACGACTTCGTCTGTGCTGCAGAGCCGCCGGCTGGTCCCCAGCCAGGGATTTCCTGATGTCAGCTTTACAGCTGAGAACAAGAAAAGGGAAACTTGACAAGCGAATATCTCTCAAACCACAGCAGTTTGAGAAATAGCATTTGTGCCAAATAACTTATTTTTTTAAACCTCTACAAAACGAGCATCATTTTTTATGGGACATTACTGTCCCTTTAACGTTCACAATCTTTATTAAGTTGTTATGTTTTTTTTAATTAACCCTTTGAGTGTCAGAGAGGTTAGAAATGCGTTGGATACACCTCTGGCACTCAAAAGGTTAAAGGGATAGTAATGTTTCACATAAACAGCAGCTTCACTTAATCTTCGTAGTCTTTGGGCCATGGAGAGTGTTATTTCATTACTGTCAGAGTTGTAGTTCAAGAGTAATTGAATGATAAAGTATCCCCCTCCCGCCCCTTTTACCTAGTGTAAGTCGCCTCCCCTCAGATGTGGAATCTGGTATTGAGACCAAACAGGTCACAGCAAGGGACAATCTTCTTACTGTGATCATAAGGAAAACCCTGCCCCCCTTGACAGATTTTTCAGGTTTTTCCTTATGATCACTGAAGATTGTCCCTCTCTGTGATCCATACGGACAGTCTTGCTGCTCTGAGGTGAGAAGTGTTATATCAGTAAAAGGGGCGGGAGGGGGATACTTTATCATTCAATTACTCTTGTACTACAACTCTGACAGTAGTGAAATAACACTCTCCATGGCCCAAATACTATGAAGATTAATTGGAGCTGATTTTTTTGTGAAACATTGCTATCACTGTTAAGGGATATTAATACTTTGACTAAAGTTTAGCTCTGTGTCTTCTTTGTAATTTTTTTAACACGTAGTGCTATATTTATTTACTTACAGTGTTGTATTTCAAAAGCTATTCAAGCCGAAAGGATCCCCCTATCCACCCCTTCTGATTGCCTTCCATCAGATCTAGGTCGTGGGATGCAGCGAGGGACAGTCTTCACTCAGTAAGTATAAGGAAAACCCCACCCCTTGACGAAGGAGGATAGGATTTTCCTTTGCTTACTGAAGATTGTTCCTCACTGCATTCCATCCAGACCAGATTGAGAGGCTGAGAGATACAGGGAAGGGGAGAGAGGGGGATCCTTTCGGCTTGAATATCTTTTGAATTACAACACTGTAAGTTATTAAGTACAGTGCTACATGTTAAAAAAGTTATTAAGAAGACTAAACTTTAATCAAGGTATTACTATCCCTTTAATGGGTCACATGGTCTCATGTACTATGCCTGCTTACTTTTTAAAAACCTTAAAGCATCCGTCATGTCCGCCTCCATGATCTTTAAATCCAGGGGCTAGATTCTATTACAGGGGCTAAATGCTAGCACCAGGTTTATCAAACATTTTCCTATTAAATTGGTGAAGAAATTAAGGTTTTATAGTCAACGTTAATTTCTTCACCATTAAAGGAGCAGTAAACTTTTTTATGAAAAAATATATATTGTAGGGGATTTTCCTATTGCATAAAACAAGGGAACTCCCCCTGCTGAGAGATTTATATTTCCAGAGTTATTACAGTTTAAACCCATGTTTTTTTACGTTAGCAGTGCCCTCTAGTGGTCAAATTCTAATTAGATTTCCTGTTAGATTCTAATGGAGAGGAAAGTCAGAAAAGTCAGAGACATATAGTTCTCTATAGAATGTGATAGAAACTGCCTGTCACTTCCTGTTAATTAGAAATAACAGGAAGTAAACACAGTAAAGTCACTTCCTGTCACTTAGAACTATCAGGAAGTTAACACAGTAAATTCACTTCCTGTCAGTTACAACTATCAGGAAGTAAACACAGTAAATTCACTTCCTGTCAGTTAGAACTATCAGGAAGTAAACACAGTAAATTCACTTCCTGATTATTTAAACTGCTATAAACTTTGAATAAAACATCTGACAGCGATGGGAGTGACCTTGTTTTATTCAGCAGGAAATGCTCTATAAAATATGTGTTTTCATAAAAAAAAGTTTACTGCTCCTTTAAAGTCTATGGGAAAAACCGGAGATAAAAGCAGTGATAACATTAGCACCTGTAATAGAATCCAGCCTGTGATCTCTAGGGCAAAGGCACCAGGACACAATTCATCAAGGCCATTAGGATTTTCTAGCCATAGCAAGGTAAACGAGGAATTATACTAGCAGGTGTTAGTTGTCCTTTAAGATTGGAGAGAGCAACAGAAAACAAATCAGCCATTTGCTATATTAAATTTAGGATTTTATTGGAAGTCACGTGGCATCCAGATAAATTACTTTCCATTCTTTCCGTGTGCTTTACGTTCATGTTCTCTGTGTTTTTCTTCCAAACCGTTCAGATGTTTTCCCACTCTCTCTCTCTCTTTCCCAGTTGCCATAAAACCTGAATCCAGAACATCTTGTTCTCAGTGCAGTTTCATCATCCTCATCAGCTCGTTCTGTCCAGAAACCTGCAGCACTAGAGCGAGTCCTTGGGGAAGGTGGGGAACAGCGTCCGTGTGGGACGGAATTTCCACCCAATTATACAACACATCTCGGGTCATAAATGGGACAACGCCGGTAAATGAAAATAACGGCCCATATGTACAGAAGCGAAGATGAGGCAAACCAACTTCACCATAGGGGGCGAATATATATTTGCAAGATCTACGTTGAATTAAATGGGGATTTTTAACCCCTTGAATGCTGGAGATAGAATCGCAATGCGTTGAAGACCTGCGTCCTACTGCGCAGAGGATTCCGGTCTGAATTTGGGGCGCCCTGCTCCGTATCAGTCGCAGCCCAGACATTCTGTACTACACATGACTGCAGCGAGCGCAGCCTCCTCTACTGTGCAGGATGGCTTCTGACAAACCTAGTTAGCAAATTAGGATGGGGATGGGCAAACACGATATAGTAGCACTCTGAGTAATTACATTAGGACCGTGCTGATTACATTATGATAGAGCTTATTCAGTCTTCATAGGTCTTTGGGGGTGAGCAGCCTGTGGTCTTGAAGTTACTGCTGGACGACAACTGGATCTAGCTGACTGAGGATGATGGGAGATTTAGTTCAACATCAATCTGGGAAGCAGGTTGCCCACACCTGCTCCATTAGTGTTAGATCTGAACATACTGTGATCAGGAATTCTTTTATTTACACCAATCTAGTAAGATACAGTCCAGAGAGGTTTATTTATCATACTCAGTACAATGAAATGCACGGAGATAACAAGACTGGGGTGGGCAGCCTGCAGGCAATGCACCTCCCAATCGAGCTGTTGTTTGTCTACAACTCCCACATTCTCTGCTGGCTGAGGATACTGGGAGATGTAGTCCAGCAACAACGTGAGCTTTCTGTGACGGGGTGAACAGCACACCATATAGACAGTCATTTTATTGGTTACAGCAGCATAGTAAGATAAAGTGTACTTATCATAGTGAAAGTTACCAATATATAAAAAGAAAAAAGAAATGATGCAGGAATTAAGCCGTCAAACACATTAATGTTTATGTAAATGGTCATCTTATATAATAATTCGCTAGGATATTTGTCAGAAGCCGTCATGCGCAGTAGAGACTGCTCGAACACTCAGAATGCTGGGAGTTCTGTGCTGGAAGCATTCTGTGCGGAATGCTGGGAGTCCTGTGCTGGGAGCATTCTGTGCGGAATGCTGGGAGTTCTATGCTGGGAGCACACTATGCGGAATGCTGGGAGTTCTTTTCTGGGAGCATTCTGTGTGGAATGCTGTGAGTTCAGTGCTGGGAGCATTCTGTGCGGAATGCTGTGAGTTCTGTGCTGGGAGCATTCTGTGCGGAATGCTGGGAGTTCTTTTCTGGGAGCATTCTGTGCGGAATACTGGGAGTTCTGTGCTGGGAGCATTCTGTGCGGAATGCTGGGAGTTCTGTGCTGGGAGCATTCTGTGCGGATAGGGTTGCCACCTTTTCTTCCAAAAAATACCGGCCATGGCTTTCCGTCCATAGACTTAACATTGGACAGAAGCCAATTTTTTACCGGCCTGCCGGTAAAATACCGGCTGGGTGGTAACCCTATGTGCGGAATGTTGGGAGTTCTGCGCTGGGAGCATTCTGTGCGGAATGCTGGGGGTTCTGTGCTGGGAGCATTCTGTGCGGAATGCTGGGAGTTCTGTGTTGGGAGAATTCTGTGCGGAATGCTGGGAGTTCTGTGCTGGGAGCATACTGTGCGGAATACTGGGAGTCCTGTGCTGGGAGCATTCTGTGCAGAATGCTGGGAGTTCTACGCTGGGAGCACACTGTGCAGAATGCTGGGAGTTCTATGCTGGGAGCACACTATGCGGAATGCTGGGAGTTCTTTTCTGGGAGCATTCTGTGTGGAATGCTGGGAGTTCTGCGATGGGAGCATTCTGTGCGGAATGCTGGGAGTTCTTTTCTGGGAGCATTCTGTGCGGAATACTGGGAGTTCTGTGCTGGGAGCATTCTGTGCGGAATGCTGGGAGTTCTGTGCTGGGAGCATTCTGTGCGGAATGTTGGGAGTTCTGCGCTGGGAGCATTCTGTGCGGAATGCTGGGGGTTCTGTGCTGGGAGCATTCTGTGCGGAATGCTGGGAGTTCTGTGCTGGGAGCATTCTGTGCGGAATGCTGGGAGTTCTGTGCTGGGAGCATTCTGTGCGGAATGCTGGGGGTTCTGTGCTGGGAGCATTCTGTGCGGAATGCTGGGAGTTCTGTGCTGGGAGCATTCTGTGCGGAATGCTGGGAGTTCTGTGCTGGGAGCATTCTGTGTGGAATGCTGGGAGTTCTGTGCTGGGAGAATTCTGTGCGGAATGCTGGGAGTTCTGTGCTGGGAGCATACTGTGCGGAATACTGGGAGTCCTGTGCTGGGAGCATTCTGTGCAGAATGCTGGGAGTTCTACGCTGGGAGCACACTGTGCGGAATGCTGGGAGTTCTTTTCTGGGAGCATTCTGTGTGGAATGCTGGGAGTTCTGCGATGGGAGCATTCTGTGCGGAATACTGGGAGTTCTGTGCTGGGAGCATTCTGTGTGGAATGCTGGGAGTTCTGTGCTGGGAGCATTCTGTGCGGAATGTTGGGAGTTCTGCGCTGGGAGTATTCTGTGCGGAATGTTGGGAGTTCTGCGCTGGGAGCATTCTGTGCGGAATGCTGGGAGTTCTGCGCTGGGAGCATTCTGTGCGGAATGCTGGGAGTTCTGAGCTGGGAGTATTCTGTGTGGAATTCTGGGAGTTCTGTGCTGGGAGCATTCTGTGTGGAATGCTGGGAGTTCTGTGCTGGGAGTATTCTGTGTGGAATTCTGGGAGTTCTGTGCTGGGAGCATTCTGTGTGGAATGCTGCGAGTTCTGCGCTGGGAGAATTCTGTGTGGAATGTTGGGAGTTCTGTGCTGGGAGAATTCTGTGCGGAATGCTGGGAGTTCTGTGCTGGGAGCACACTGTGCAGAATGCTGGGAGTTCTGTGCTGGGAGCATTCTGTGCGGAATGCTGGGAGTTCTGCGCTGGGAGCATTCTGTGCGGAATGCTGGGAGTTCTGTGCTGGGAGCACACTGTGCAGAATGCTGGGAGTTCTGTGCTGGGAGCATTCTGTGCGGAATTCTGGGAGTTCTGCGCTGGGAGCATTCTGTGCGGAATGCTGGGAGTTCTGCGCTGGGAGCATTCTGTGTGGAATGCTGGGAGTTCTGTGCTAGGAGTATTCTGTGAGGAATGGTGGGAGTTCTGTTCTGGGAGCATTCTGTGCGGAATGCTGGGAGTTCTGTGCTGGGAGCATTCTGTGTGGAATGCTGGGAGTTCTGTGCTAGGAGTATTCTGTGAGGAATGGTGGGAGTTCTGTTCTGGGAGCATTCTGTGAGGAATGCTGGGAGTTCTGTGCTGGGAGCATTCTGTGTGGAATGCTGGGAGTTCTGCGCTGGGAGCATTCTGTGAGGAATGGTGGGAGTTCTGTTCTGGGAGCATTCTGTGCGTAATGCTGGGAGTTCTGTGTTGGGAGCATTCTGTGCGGAATGCTGGGAGTTCTGTGCTGGGAGCATTCTGTGCGGAATGCTGGGAGTTCTGTGCTGGGAGCATTCTGTGTGGAATGCTGGGAGTTCTGTGCTAGGAGTATTCTGTGAGGAATGGTGGGAGTTCTGTTCTGGGAGCATTCTGTGAGGAATGCTGGGAGTTCTGTGCTGGGAGCATTCTGTGTGGAATGCTGGGAGTTCTGTTCTGGGAGCATTCTGTGCGGAATGCTGGGAGTTCTGTGTTGGGAGTATTCTGTGCAGAATGCTGGAAGTTCTGTGCTGGGAGCATTCTGTGCGGAATGCTGGGAGTTCTGTGCTGGGAGCATTCAGTGTGGAATGCTGGGAGTTCTGTGCTAGGAGTATTCTGTGAGGAATGGTGGGAGTTCTGTTCTGGGAGCATTCTGTGAGGAATGCTGGGAGTTCTGTGCTGGGAGCATTCTGTGTGGAATGCTGGGAGTTCTGCGCTGGGAGCATTCTGTGAGGAATGGTGGGAGTTCTGTTCTGGGAGCATTCTGTGCGGAATGCTGGGAGTTCTGTGTTGGGAGCATTCTGTGCGGAATGCTGGGAGTTCTGTGCTGGGAGCACACTGTGCAGAATGCTGGGAGTTCTGTGCTGGGAGCATTCTGTGCGGAATGCTGGGAGTTCTGCGCTGGGAGCATTCTGTGCGGAATGCTGGGAGTTCTGTGCTGGGAGCACACTGTGCAGAATGCTGGGAGTTCTGTGCTGGGAGCATTCTGTGCGGAATGCTGGGAGTTCTGCGCTGGGAGCATTCTGTGAGGAATGGTGGGAGTTCTGTTCTGGGAGCATTCTGTGCGGAATGGTGGGAGTTCTGTGCTGGGAGCACACTGTGCAGAATGCTGGGAGTTCTGTGCTGGGAGCATTCTGTGCGGAATGCTGGGAGTTCTGCGCTGGGAGCATTCTGTGCGGAATGCTGGGAGTTCTGTGCTGGGAGCATTCTGTGTGTTTGGGCAGTCTCTACAGCGCATTGCGTGAGTGATGGCAGACACAGAGCAGGACCGGCCTTTTAACCTTTTGAGTGCCGGGGGGGGGGGGGTACTCATTGCATTGCAAAGCAATTCGTTGGGTACCCCTCCGGAAATCAAAGCGTTAACATCTCCCAGACCTTGGCCCGGGTACACGGGCTTTTACACTAGTTAGTTAATATTAAACAAAAACGAAAGTAGAACTGGCAAGTTGTAACTAATATGTGGTTTGGAAAGAGCTTTTAAAACCAGCTATATGTATGTTAGGCATTTTGTATATAAAATAATAGTATAAAAGATATTTAGTTTTATTTTTTTGTTAGTAAAAGGGATCGTAACGGCTTAAATGAATAAAAAGTAACATTGTAGATAATGCAAAAAGAAATCGATCGGTGCAAGTCCTATCCCTCAAATCTTTTGAAAGTTCTCCTCTCACTGACAGGCGGTCTACAAAAAACAACTACTTCATTGGAACTGTCTACAAATTGTGCTTGCAAACCAGGCACACTTTGTAGACCTTTCCAACAAAGTATTTTGTTTTAGATTTTGGTATCTCAGCTCTGCTGAAGAGCTGCCTGTCAATTTCTTTTTGCATTATCTACAATATTAGTTTTTTATTCATTTAAGGAATTACTAATCCTTTAATGCATAATTGCCAGGCATGACAGCCATATAACTAATATTCCACATTGCTCTACGTTACCAACTGGCACTTCCTGCCAGTCAGTTACTAACATTCCACTCTGCTGTACATTACCCACTGGCTCCTACTGTCTGCCAGATATTAACATTCCATACCGCTCTACATTACCAACTTCCAGTAGCTGACAGCCAGTTACGAATATTCAACTCTGCTGTATATTACCATCTGTCAGTTCTTGCCTTCCAGATACTAGCATTCCACTCTGCTCTACATTACGAACTGTCACTTCTTCCCTGCAAGATATTATCATACTGCTCTACATTACCAACTGTCAATTATTACCTGCCATATATGAACATTACACACCGCTGTTCATTACCAACTGCCATGATTTCCTTAAAATGATAAATAACCAAAGCTAAGTATCTCAGAAATGTCTGTTTGAAATAAAACACTCTTTGAAAATCATCTATTTTTGACAACGTGACAGCGGCACTTTAAGGCTACGTTTAATCATACATTTTATTGTAAAAACATATAATGATAGTTTCCATTTAACCTCCTAGTCTTAAGGGAATAAGATAATTTTTTCCCTGCCCATCGCATAGAGAAACTAACAATTTCAAAATATTTTTGTCTTTGCAGAGGGAAAGCGGATTGGCAGCACACAACAGGCGTGTTAGACGATGATATGCCAGGGACCCTGAGCACATACAGAATTAATGTATTCAAAAGGAGTTTTAACCCCTGGAATTCTAGAGAACACTCCAATGTTTTTGAGGCAATGTATTGGAGTACTCTTTAGCATTTCAGGGGTGAAAAACAAATTTATGAATTTTTTTGTGTCCCCTTTGATGCAGTTAGTTTGCTGTAGAATGACTCCGCTTTTGTTTGGTGTATATTACCCTACATTGTGTAACAATAAACAGGAAAGGAGACTGAATCGCTTGTTAGTAAAGGACAGTTAGTGATCAGCATTACAGGGACATACCAGAGCCACAGATGAGACACGTGTACTACTTAACATAGCAGACACTGACAGGGAAGGCTAGTGTAACCCATTAAGGACCAGAGTATTGCACAGTGCATGTAGAGGCAATTCACTGCACACCCCTCTGGTTCTTAAAGGGTTAAAAGACAATTATCATGTTATATGAAGTCTATACCGATGGGATCAGACTTAGTAAAAAAAGGCCTGGACTTCACCACGTAGCAACAAAATGGCTCTTATCAGCCTGGTTCAGTAAACTGACCCCTCCGCCTTGGCTGTTAGGGGTAAAGCTAAACAAGGGGGTAGGGGCCTTATTCACCAAGAGGAGCAATTCTGGAGCAAATCAATCACACTGTGTGTGTGTATGTGTGTGTGTATTGTGTGTGTGTGTGTGTGTGTGTGTGTGTGTATGTATTGTGTGTGTGTGTGTGTGTGTGTGTGTATGTGTCTAATGTGTGTGTGTACGTATTGTGTGTGTATTGTGTTTGTGTGTATTGTGTGTGTGTGTATTGTGTGTCTGTGTGTGTATTGTGTGTGTAAATGTATGTATTGTGTGTGAGTAAGTGTATTGTGTGTGTGTGTGTATGTATTGTGTGTGTAAGTGTATGTATTGTGTGTGTAAGTGTATTATGTGTGTGTGTATATATATATATTGTGTGTGTATTGTGTGTATGTATTGTGTACTTATGTGTGTTTGTGTGTTTGTATTGTGTATATGTGTTTGTGTATGTATTGTGTGTGTGTAAGTGTATGTATTGTGTGTATGTAAGTGTATTGTGTGTGTGTAAGTTTAAGTATTGTGTGTGTGTGTATGTATTGTGTGTATATGTATTGTGTGTGTGTATTGTGTGTGTAAGTGTATGGTGTGTGTGTATGTATTGTGTGTGTGTGTATGTATTGTGTGTATATGTATTGTGTGTGTGTATTGTGTGTGTAAGTGTATGGTGTGTGTGTATGTATTGTGTGTATATGTATTGTGTGTGTGTACTATGTGTATGTATTGTGTGTGTGTGTGCACTGTGTGTGTATGTATTATATGTGTGTATTGTGTATGTGTAAGTGTATGTATTGTGAGTGTGCAGTGTGTGTGTGTATTGTGTGTGTGTGTATATTGTGTGTATAAGTATATATATTGTGCATGTATTGTGTGTGTAAGTGTATGTATTGTGTGTGTGTGTGTGCATGTATTGTGTGTGTGTATGTATTGTTTGTGTGTGTATGTATTGTGTGTATGTATTGTGTGTGTGTGTATGTATTGTATGTGTGTATTGAGTGTATGTATTGTGTTTGTGTGTGTATTGTGTGTGTATGTATTGTGTGTGTGTATGTATTGTGTGTGTAAGTGTACGTATTGTGTGTGTGTGTGTGTGCGTTTTTGTATGTATTTGTGTGTGTGTGTTGTGTGTGTGTGTATTGCCCTCACATTGCCCCCATCAGCTCCATATACCATACTGCCTTCACATTGCCCCCCATCAGCTCCATATTGCCCTCATCAGCTCCATATTGCCCTCATCAGCTCCACATTGCCCTCATCAGCTCCACATTGCCCCCCATCAGCTCCACGTTGCCCTCATCAGCTCCACATTGCCCTCACAATGCCCCCCATCAGCTCCATATTGCCCTCATCAGCTACACATTGCCCCCCATCAGCTCCACGTTGCCCTCATCAGCTCCACATTGCCCTCACAATGCCCCCCATCAGCTCCATATTGCCCTCATCAGCTCCACATTGCCCCCCATCAGCTCCACGTTGCCCTCATCAGCTCCACATTGCCCTCACAATGCCCCCCATCAGCTCCATATTGCCCCCATCATCTCCATATTGCCCCCCATCAGCTCCACGTTGCCCTCATCAGCTCCACATTGCCCTCACAATGCCCCCCATCAGCTCCACATTGCCCTCATCAGCTACACATTGCCCCCCATCAGCTCCACGTTGCCCTCATCAGCTCCACATTGCCCTCACAATGCCCCCCATCAGCTCCATATTGCCCTCATCAGCTCCACATTGCCCCCCATCAGCTCCACGTTGCCCTCATCAGCTCCACATTGCCCTCACAATGCCCCCCATCAGCTCCATATTGCCCCCATCATCTCCATATTGCCCCCCATCAGCTCAATATTGCCCCCATCATCTCCATATTGCCCTCACATTGCCCCAGTGTCCGTTTCCTACCTCTTCCCTGGTGGTCCAGTGGCAGGAGTGGTCTGTGCCTCCTCCTTCTGCACAGACCTGTAAGTGCTGGAGCTTCCGCGCGGTCTTCTCTTCAGTAATGCAGAGCGCTGGGAGATGATGTCATCTCCCAGCGCACTGTATTACTAAAAACCTGATGAGGAAGCGCAGCAGCTACAGAAGGGCAGGGAGGTGACTTGGGTGAATTTAATAAAAAAAAAAAAAAAAACACCACACACATGATCCCAGTGACAGACGCCCCTCTGTTGGGTGCACCTGTAGGCAGATGCCTACTCTGCCTAATTCTAAATCCGGCCCTGTCTATAGCAGGTGAACATTACAGTTCTGTTGCCCATGTGACAATCCTAGGTGGTTGCAGTCCACAGTGAGTTTTCTAGATAAGTTGACCAGTTTCTTTACATAATATGCAAATTAAAATCTTTAGATTTTTCTTGGCAGATTCCAGTTTTATCCTTTAACGTATTCATCTGTATGTTTTTTTTTTTTGAATGGCTATTTTACTCCCATTGCAGGGAGGTCTACAACCCTTCAACCTGCAGCTGATAAAAGGGTTGAGTTCCTCTGCTAATAGGAAACGTCTGGAATTGACTGCATTTGTTTGGAGCAATATATATATACACACCATGACCACAGCACTGCGGCACTCAAAGCTTTCACTTGTCAGAACAAACAGTTCCCATATCAATCACGACAGGCATGCACAAAGACGAACTCGCCCAGTGTCTGCCAACATCCCTTTCCCCACTACTGATAACATCTGGTGTACATTTGGGTTTTATACTTAGAGCCTCCAATGTTTTCCTTGTGCGTTTTTGTAAAGGGAATGGCATGTCATCCGTGATTTGGGAACAACGGATGTATTTTTAGGAATGAGCAATCAAGTCGGCAGAACATGGGGAATGCATGACGAAATAGTTTGGTTCTGCCTATGACTCTTAACAAAACGTTATATGTAAACATTTTGGTATATTTGTGTAAACAATAAAGAGGAATAATAATGGAGCACAGTACACAAACTTCACCATGGAGATTTGATACGGTTTCCAATTGATTTAACCCTGTAAGGTCCGGTGACGTGCAAGGACCATCACCGGTGGATGTGCATTAAGGACCGGGGACGGTCCTGACATGTCATGGAATTCTGGGATAGAAGCGTGGCTGTACGCCACTCTGCATCCCAGAATTCACTGTGAAAAAAATAACGTTCTTGTCCTTAGTGGCCGTCCAACACTGGATCGGGTGGTTGTTAAGGGGTTAATTGACACATTACCCTCCGAATGCTACGGTGGTCTCCAACGCATTGCTTTGCAATGCGTTGGACACCTCTGTAGCATTCGTGGGGTTATAATGGAGGGATAAAGGGGTTGTAATGTAGGGATAAGACAGGAAGTCAGTGCTAGGGGAGTGGGTAATGCATTACTGAGCAGTGTCGGTGATGGGGGAGGTAATGTAAGGATAAGACAGGAAGTCAGTGCTAGTAGAGGTGGGTAATGCATTACTGAGCAGTGTCAGTGAGTGGGAGAGGTAATGTAGGGATAAGACAGGAAGTCAGTGCTAGGGGAGGTGGGTAATGCATTACTGAGCAGTGTCAGTGAGTGGGGAGGTAATGTAGGGATAAGACAGGAAGTCAGTTCTAGGGGAGGTGGGTAATGCATTGCTGAGCATTGTCAGTGAGTGGAGGAGGTAATGTAGGGATAAGACAGGAAGTCGGCGCTAGGGGAGTGGGTAATGCATTACTGAGCAGTGTCAGTGAGTGGGGAGGTAATGTAGGGATAAGACAGGAAGTCAGTGCTAGGGGTAGGGTGACCACATTTCCCTTCTGCCATTCCGGGACGTGGTCACCCTAGTTGCCCCGTCATACCTTAAGTCCCTGGTGGTCTAGCGGCGTAGAATGTGCTCTGTGCCTCCTCCGGCACAGAGCTGAAGCTCCCGCGCGGTATGGCCAGTAATGCAGAGCGCTGGGAGTGATGTCATCTCCCAGCGCTCTGTATTACTAGAGCGCTTGCCTCCAGGTAAGCTGCATTGCCGCCCTGGATGTCAGCCTGCAAGCGGTGTGTCATATCATGGACGCCGCGAGCGGCGTCCATGATGTGACACACCGCTTGCAGGCTGACATCCAGGGCGGCTTGCCTTCATTCCGGGACACTTCATTGTCCCGGTTGAAGGGGACCCGGGACGCGGGACATAGCCCTGAAATAAGGGACAGTCCCGGACGTTCCGGGACCCGTGGTCACCCTAGCTAGGGGAGGTGGGTAATGCATTACTGAGAAGTGTCAGTGAGTGGAGGAGGTAATGTAGGGATAAGACAGGAAGTCAGTGCTAGGGGAGGTGGGTAATGCATTACTGAGCAGTGTCAGTGAGTGGGGAGGTAATGTAGGGATAAGACAGGAAGTCAGTTCTAGGGGAGGTGGGTAATGCATTGTTGAGCAGTGTCAGTGAGTGGAGGAGGTAATGTAGGGATAAGACAGGAAGTTGGCGCTAGGGGAGTGGGTAATGCATTACTGAGCAGTGTCAGTGAGTGGGGAGGTAATGTAGGGATAAGACAGGAAGTCAGTGCTAGGGGAGGTGGGTAATGCATTGCTGAGCAGTGTCAGTGAGTGGGGAGGTAATGTAGGGATAAGACAGGAAGTCAGTGCTAGGGGAGGTGGGTATTGCATTACTGAGAAGTGTTAGTGAGTGGAGGAGTTAATGTAGGGATAAGAAAGGAAGTCAGTGCTAGGGGAGGTGGGTAATGCATTGCTGAGCAGTGTCAGTGAGTGGGGAGGTAATGTAGGGATAAGACAGGAAGTCAGTGCTAGGGGAGGTGGGTAATGCATTACTGAGAAGTGTCAGTGAGTGGAGGAGGTAATGTAGGGATAAGACAGGAAGTCAGTGCTAGGGGAGGTGGGTAATGCATTGCTGAGCAGTGTCAGTGAGTGGGGAGATAATGTAGAGATAAGACAGGAAGTCAGTACTAGGGGAGGTGGGTAATGCATTGCTGAGCAGTGTCAGTCAGTGGGGAGGTAATGCAGGGATAAGACTGGAAGTCAGTGTTAGGGGAGGTGGGTAATGAATTGCTGAGCAGTGTCAGTGAGTAGGGGAGGTAATTTATGACAGAAAATAACTGCACAGTATGCCTTAATTAGCATAATATATGCATCTAAATAACTCAAAAACTAGTTTTCTAAATAAAAAATGTGTAATGCAACATGTAGGTCATTTTAAAAGCTCTTTGGTAGATATTTTGGTGGTAGTGCGCATAGGTAGATCAATCACAATGACTGATCTATTTACTACTAAAATGTGATTTAAATCAAACCTCACTTGTTTCTACTTCCTGAAGAATAACACAGAGACTCACTGAGCTAGTTTGGGAAATAGCAGTGAGATGTAGATACATTATAAAGAACCACCATGTTGCTCTCTTACACTATTCCATACAAGTCTCTTCACCAGCCCCATCACTGCACATTGAAAAGATCCATCCCATCTATATTCAAGGTGGGCAGTCTTTATCCCATCATTAGTTGTTGGACTACAACTCCACTCAGCATCAGTCGGTAAGTGACCAGCTGACGATGATGGGACTTTACTTCAGCAATAGCTGGGGAGGCAAAGGTTGCCCCCCCCCACTCAAAAACTATTCTCTTTCTGAACTTGAGATCACCTCGTCCTGTGTGAGGCCCCAGCATTAATTCATCTATGATTCCATCCTCCAGTAATTTTGTCAACTCATTACCTCATCCCACGAGGAGAAGGACTCCTTATGCATTGTATACATGATGCAGAAAGATTGAGATTCAATAGATTAAAACAACATGATATGTTTTAACAAGACTGGAATGTTTGACCGCTCTGCGCAGAACGTGCAACGAGAATATTCAGATGAGTTAGTTACTAAAATCAGACATGAACAAGGATAATCCCTAAATTACTCATAGTAGGCCTTAGTGAACACAGTCCTTGAGTACAGGGCTGAGTGCCTAAGACCACTTACTTACAAATATAAACCTGATGGACTGTTGCATTTCCAGAGCCTGTAAATGTTCTCCTGTCGTTACCTTTTGTTGTCATTCTAATCACAAGAGTAAGGAGATGCTGATCTCTAAAATTACATTTCCAGAACACACGTTAACACCTACGTAATTTAGTTACTGGAATTGGATAGAAAGTGGTTCGTCTGTGCTTTACTGAGAACGCTTTAAGGTCATAATCATTTATTCTTGTGCCATATTTCATCTGCTTATGATATTACCGTTAGTAAAGAGGATTTTGGTGCACAGCCTAAAACAGTAAAAGCCATCATTTAAAAGGATAGTAATACTTTGTTTTATCTTTATTTTATTTTGTAGGCATTAAAAAAACATGAAGAACGCTATAAGGCTTATCTCTCAAACCTTTATGGTTTGAGAGACATTCACAAGCAAAGTTTCCTCTCCCGCCCCTTTTACCTAGTGTAAGCCATCTCTTCTCAGATGTGGAATGCAGTCCATAGACCAGACAGATAACAGAAGGGGACAATCTTCTTCCTATGAGAACAATGAAAGCCCTGCCCACCTTGACAAGCTTTTCAGGTTTTTCCCTTATCTTAATTGAAGATTGTCCCTCTCTGCAGTCTACCTGGGCACCTCCCTTCTGCTCTGGCTGAGCAGTGTTACATCAGTAAAAGGGGCAGGAGGGGGATACTTTATCATTCAATTACTCTTGAACTACAAGTCTGACAGAATTGAAATAAAACTCTCCAAAGTCCAAATACTATGAAGATTAATTGGAGCTGCTTTTATTATGAAACATTACTATCCCTTTAAAGTGACAGCAGTCCTTTTTTACTTTAAATATTCTGAAGATACTTTTTATATATTTTTCATCTTTGCTTTTATTTATTTATAGATTTATTTAGTTAGTTTTATGTCCATTACAGTGAACTCATTGAATCTTATTTTAGAGAGCATTCATCTCAGGGTTTGTGAAAGCAGGGAAAGTGATACAATGTAACACAATCCTTACAGAGGAAAAGCCTGCCTTAAATCAGTTAAATACAGCACACATAACACTCAATGCTGAGGGGATAATGTGATATTGTATCACTTTTTTACAGTGTGTCATTTGTATCAATATCCATGCTTTCGCAGTCCTTGACAGAAAGCTCTAGAGCAGAGCTTTCCAAACTTTTCATGTTGGTGACACCCTTTTTAGACATGCATCATTTCGTGACACAGTAATTCAGTTTTGTTGTCAAACCCGAGGTTAAACTAAAAATCCCTTATAAGAGATACGGACACATACATAAATTGTAATGACAAGATGTATGGGGACACAACATATCTCATGGAAACCTTTCATTCATACTGCGGAAGGCATTAAGCATGTCGTGTGGTTTTTAAAATGGCGACATGAGAATGTTGCCCTACATATAAGTGGAAGATTCTCACGTCGCTTTATTAAATAGATAGCGCATAACTGATTTTAGAAGTACTGTCCGTCTTTCCTGTCTCATCACCGCCACAAGCAGAAGCAGCAGCCATGTGACAGGCAGCATCGGCGCACAGAGACACTCCAGCCTGGCAGCCCAAAGAGAGGGCAGAGGTAGAGAGGTGGTGACATCTCAAAAGATTTTAACAGCTGAACCACCAAAAGATTTGTAACAGCTGGAGTACCTCCTTGTGCTGCATACATATTATGTACGCAGCACACGGAGGCACTCCAGCTGTTACAAATCTTTTGTGGCGCTCCAGCTGTATGCAGCACAAGGAGGCAATCTCCAGCTGTGTAAATGCGACCATTAAGTTGTAGTGTTTTATCTCAGCTCCCAGTGTAGCTCATGCTTGGGTTGAATGGCAATATCGCTCTATGTAAACGGCACCTTTGCCTGTGACACACCTACACACTGACGCCGACACACAGTTTGGAAAGCACTGCTCTAGAGGATGTATTGAAAGTGAGGTTCTAAATACATGTTTCTTCAAAATATGATAAGCTATACAGCCCCTGTATAACCAGAAACCTTCAGTATGGTCTCGTCCTGCACTATATATGGAATACTATTTCTTATATATAGGTGGCAACTTCCTTACATCTCTGTTGCATCTGTAATGGGAGATCTCCCTGTCATTAAATATATATTGTAATAAAAAATAGTGAAGATTTTGCAAAACAGGTGAAGGAGAGTCCTACAACATACTGTGTTGAAACTCTTCTGGTGAAATGCATTGGAGACTTAATTGGTGCCAAAAACACCTGATGAACTTTCATTCGTAGCCTCCCATTTGGAGATAAATACATAACAGAGGAGGATATTTTTATATTTTTCCTGTCATTGGTCGGGTGATGATTTTGCATTTTGACAGTACAAACTCCTTCAGTAACCCTAATGCCCAACCTCTGTCTTCTGTTTAGTGCTTAATAATTGGTGGGGGTCCATGTGGTCTCCGGACAGCCATCGAACTTGCCTGCTTGGGAGCCAAAGTGGTGGTAGTGGAGAAGAGGGACACCTTCTCAAGGAACAATGTCCTCCATCTCTGGCCTTACACAATTCATGACCTTCGGTGCCTTGGAGCCAAGAAGTTCTACGGAAAGTTCTGTGCGGGGGCTATTGATCACATAAGTAAGTGATATGTATGGGATATATAGTCTAGTACTCTGTACAGTGGAGATTTCATGGTTAGTATTCAGGAAGGTAAACAAGAGCTTTTTTTGAAAGCAGAACTGCCACCCCTCTTAAACTTGATCCAAAATAATGACCCATCTGGCAACTACCTGCTCAATAGTACTAGTCTCCAGAATTATTACCTCCTTTTAAAGAATTCCTACTGGTCCAGGGACTGACAGCCAGGAAACAGCGCACACATCTTTGCATAGAGATGCCTGCGCTGTGAGTCCTTCCGGTACCATATGGTACCTAGCAACTCCTCCTAGGGCAGACTGGGACTGACAGTGCAGGCGCGCAGATGTCACTGTGCAAAGATGTCTGCGCTGTTTCCTGGCTGTCAGTCCCGGGAGCAGTAGGAATTCTCTATAAGGAGGTAATAATTCTGGCGACTAGCATTACTGAGCAGCTACTCGCCAGATGGGTAATTCTTTGGGGGCAAGTTTAGGCGGGGTGGTAGTTCCTCTTGAAACCAGTTACACCATAGTGGACAAATAGACATTCCTAAATTTCCCATTGACTTAAAGGTGGGGGGTTAACCCCCACGAAAGCTATAGAGGTCTCCAGCTCGTTGCTTTACAATGAGTTGGAGACCTCTCTAGCATTCAAAGGGTTAAAAGTCACATTTAGAACTGGGGATTTGTCTCACATGGTGCAGCTGGTTTGCCACAGAATCTCTGACCTTTAGATTATGGAATTCGGTCCTTTGTGTCTACAACAGAAATATGAAGGTTTTTGTACAGATGTATGAAGGCTGCATTGTTTCGAGCAAAGTGATACAAAGTATCGACTCGCATTTGTAACCATTTGTAGAGACCTTGAGACGGGTGTATAAAACTATTTGGGCATTCAGAGATTTGTTCGTAATGCAATATAGTTGGGAAAAATCTAGCAGCAAAAATGGCCTGGGTTCATATACATTTAAAGTGGAAGGTTCATGTTAATTCAAGGTGCATATTTGGAAACTCTATTAAAAGCTGCCTATATGTCATGTTAACCAAACGTCGAGCAGATGTATGGTTTAGGACAGAGGTTCTCAACCCATGCCCTCAGTGGTCACTAACAGGCCAGGACTTAGGAATTTCCCTGCTAGAACACAAGTGTGTTGATCAGAGGCTCAGTCATATTGATTAACTCACCTGTGCTCTTAAAAGGAAATTCTAAAATCCTGGCCTGTTAATAGCCACTGAGGTCACAGGCTGAGAACCACTGCTATACAGTGCCAGACCATTGTAGAGAATTTGTATACCTTTGAGTGCCAGGGGGTAAGCAATGCATTGCATACCCCTCTGGCATTGAAATGGGTAAGTTACTCTTTCTGTAAGTGAATGATTTAGAAGAAGATGAAAGTATTTTTTACACAGACTAATTTATAAGATATATACAGAAGTTTATACACACAGTACTGTGGATTTTATTGATGTGGAGCAATCTGATACACTGGTAAATACACCACACAGTGTGATGTCCTAAATAGAGGAGCAGAGGGATTTGGGTGTCAAACACAGACTGTCCCTCCTGTACTGTATAGTGCCAGTCCTTATACACAGACACATGCAGACTGTATACTATACAGCAGAGGTTCTCAATCCGTGCCCTCAGTGGCCACTAACAGGCCAGGACTTAGGAATTTCCCTGCTAGAACACAGGTGTATTGATCAGAGGCTCAGTCAAGTCAGAAAGGACATTCTCTGATCCTGGCCTGTTAGTAGCCACTGAGGGCACGGGTTGAGAACCACTGGTTTAGAAGATATTCACACTCATTTCTGAGCAAAGTGAAAGAGAACATTTCCTGGTACTGCACAGAACTTCATTAGCATGTGAACCTTAATTGAAACTCTAATTAGCATATGACATGTCACTAAAAAGGCTTCAGTAGCATATTAAACATCACTGATGAGCTTAATTAGCAAATAAAATGTCACTGGTGTCATATGGTACTGCAGTTAGCATATGGAAACACATGTTACTATCTCCTTAACTGTATATTTGCTGGACCATTTGTTAACGTGGCAGTTTTTAATGCACTTTTAAAATATTTAAACTTGAATTAAGGTGACGGTTCCACTTTAAATACCATGTGCTCTAAGCTAACATCTGTAAAAAGAATTTATTTGATACAGTCTTAAATATGTTTTGTGGCCCTTGGGGTTGTAAAAATGCAGTAATGTCTGTAAACTATCAGAGATAAACTAAGTCTTATCGAATGGATGGGGGATGGGTATCTCACTAAAGTAACTGCCTTAGATGTGGTCACTTATTCCATGCTGAACAACAAAAACAACATGTTTTGTATAAACAGGAGCACAGCTTTCTACACGTACATATTAAAAATTCTTTTAAAAGTAGCTTGTATGAATCTTAAACAGAGTTTTCTTTTTACAGACTCTAGAACGGTGTGCATGGCTTTTAAAGTGTTGGTAATGTCCCAGAAAAAATCTTTATCATTTTGTAGTGCTTAAAGGGATAGTAATACTTTATTATTACTATCCCCTATATTGTAGATATTTGCAAAATAATTTAATAGCCCCCCAGGTTTATGGTTTGAGAGATAACCAAAGGCAAAATTCCCCCCTCTCTCCCCCTTCCCTGAAGTCAGCATTGTACTGACTGCAGGGGAAGTGTGTCATACGATCATCCGGCGGCTCTGCATCTGAGCCGAGATCACATTAGTGAAAAGGAATTATTTCACTGAAACTATCTTCTACATGTGCTTGGTTTGCAAGCACATGTAGAAGACCGTTTCAGTGAAATCATTCTTTTTTACTAAAGCGATCTCGGCTCTGCTGCAGAGCCGCTTGATGAATGTCAGAACGGATATCCCTGCAGTGAGTACAACGCTGACTTCAGGGAAGTGAGAGGAAGGGGGGGACTTTGTCTTTGGTTATGAACCTGGGGGTTATTAAATTATTTTGCAAATATGTACAATATGAGGGATAGTAATAATAAAGTATTACTATCCCTTTAAAAAGTTCAACTATATGCAACAAATCCTATCTCTCAAACTGATATGGTCTGAGAGATATTTGCATTGAAAGTTTGTAAAGCTGACAGCAGGAGATTCATGTCGGCCAACATGAGGAGGCTCTTCAGCAGAGCCACAATCTCGTTATTTAAAACAAATCACTTCACTGGAATGGTCTACAAAGTGTGCTTGCAAACCAGACACACTTTGTAGATAAAGTCATTCTTTTTAAATAAAGCAATTTCGTCTCTGCTGCAGAGCCGCCAGTTGGTCCCTGGACAGGATTCCCCTGCAGTCAGCACAGCGCTGACGTCAGGGAAAGGGGAGGGTGGGGGGAACTTTAGTGCTGAATATCTCCCAAACCATAGCAGTTTGAGAGATAGGATTTGTTGCATGTAGTTCAACTTTTTAAGCACTACAAAATGATAAAGATTTTTTTTCTGGTACATTACTGTCCCTTTAAAGTGAAACTTTCACCCTCTATAAAATCATCCTCCAATAATTAAGCATATGGTGACTAGCTTCATAATAGTTCTATTAGATCTCACAAGTACCCGATTCTAAAATAATCCTTAGTCTTTGGAGACTGACGTCCAGATTAGTGCTGTCTGTGCTCCTGCACCGTCAGTCCCTTCCGGTGCCTTATGGCACAGTGCAGTGCCTCCTAGAGGAGACCCGGACTGACAGCTCAGGTGCGCAGGCGTCGCTAAGACAAGATGTCTGCACTGCTGCCTGGCTTCCGGTCTCCGAAGACTAAGGATTACTTCAGAATCTGGTACTTCTGAGATCTAATAGAACTATTATGAAGCTAGTCACCATATGCTTAATTATTGGAGGGAGACTTTATAGAAGATGAAACTTCCACTTCAAAGTGTATGTGTCACCTATGGACAACATCCCATAAATAGTTAGGTGACACATCCAATACCATAAAAACATTATATAATTTTTATTTTGTGCTTCGATTTTGTTTAAATTTAACTTTAACAAAAATCTGGGCTGTGACAATTCCACATAGACTGTAGCCCGACACTCTGCCTCTGTTCTCCTCCTTCCTCCAATGATGGAGGCTTCTGTCTGGAAGCTGGAGCGATCTCATTGGCTAGATATCGATCTCTGCCAATGAGAGCGCTCCAGCTTACAGACAGAAGCCTCCGTCATTGGAGGAGGGAGGAGAGCAGAGGCGGAGCTCTGTAACCGCATTAACTGCAGAGAACCCAGAAGTGGCTGCAGCACAGACTTTTGTAAGTTAAATTTAAACAAAATCAAAGCGTAAAATAAAAAAAATAAATAGCGTTTTCATGGTATTGGCTATGTCAACTAACTATTTATGGGATGTTGTCCATAGGTGACACATTCACTTTAAGGGGCAGTAAACCCTTATGAAAGATATATTTGTATTGTACGAATGTTTCTGTTGACTAAACAATGTTACATCACTAAAAATATATTACTGAGCAAACTGAGCATTTGTCCAGAGGTTTTAGGATTTTCTTGAAGACAGGTGGCGCTGTTGCCGCTGTTGCTTGTGAAGAGCTACATGTCTCAGACGCAGGCTTTCTACAGAGGAAACTAGCAACAGCACCTCCTAGCTGCAGATCATCTTGAATTCAACTATCACAAAAAAGTTAGGAGTCACTTGTTTTAACCCATAGATTGACTGAAGTGTGCAACAATTTGCTTCTTAATGGTTGTAAACCCCTATGGCAGTCAAAAGGGTTAACAATGTGGACTATTCTCAGGATCACTGTTTATTACAGTACATATATGGATGAATAGTTCAGCTTCTTTTAGGAACTTTATTGGTGTTAAAATCACAGACGTCTCAGAGTTTTTACAAAATGTATACAATGACACGCGATAGATAATGTCACACCGGTTTACTCTGTAATTGGCCGTCTAACCACAAAACCACATGTTTGAACTGCTCTAGTGCTCAGACATCATTAAACATCATTACCGCTGTCATTTCCACCTCCAAATCACTGTGAGAAGCCGATCTTCAGAAAACAACTGTGAAATAGGTTCAGAAATAAAATTAGTAATCTTAAAATGGAAGTGTCATTTTGTAACAAACAGGAGATTTTGAAAGTGTTCAGAAGCACCTATATTTTTGTTAGCCGTTTTTTTTTTTTTTCAAACAATAGTTTGATATATTTCACTTTATTCATTTGTTTATACAAATGAAAAAGTACTTCCTGAAAGGAAGTGGCAGTTGGGATGGGGAGCAGTGTGGCAATGTCTGCCAGATGTGCATTAAAGGGATAGTAATACTTCGTTTTAACTTTATTTTATTTTGTAGGCATTAAAAAAACATGAAGAACGATATAAGTCTTATCTCTCAAACCTTTATGGTTTAAGAGATATTCACAAGCAAAGTTTCCCCTCCCGCCCCTTTTACTGATGTAACACTGCTCAGCCAGATCAGAAGGGAGGTGCCCAGGTAGATTGCAGAGAGGGACAATCTTCAATTAAGATAAGGGAAAAACCTGAAAAACTTGTCAAGGGGGGCAGGGCTTTCATTGTTCTCATAGGAAGAAGATTGTCCCCTTCTGTTATCTGTCTGGTCTATGGACTGCATTCCACATCTGAGAAGAGATGGCTTACACTAGGTAAAAGGGGCGGGAGGGGAAACTTTGCTTGTGAATATCTCTTAAACCATAAAGGTTTGAGAGATAAGACTTATATTGTTCTTCATGTTTTTTTAATGCCTACAAAATAAAATAAAGTTAAAACGAAGTATTACTATCTCTTTAACTGACATAATTAAATCTATCACAAAATAGTGATTTAAGTAAAATAATCAACATGAATATAATGTAGGTGCTTTGAAAGTTCTTTTAAAATCATCTTTTGTTACAAAATGACAGATCCAATTTACTAGCAGATGAAAGTCATATAACATCTATAAAGATTGAGTGAAGAGGTTAATTAGTGTAATCTAAGATCAGGTTAATGGTTATTTAAAGACAAACAATTGTGAGGAGCACCCATCAAGAACGAACAAGATAAAGTGTCTTGTTCTGGGCATGGTAACCTCTCAATGGTGCTACAACTCACGTTTTTCACTCCCATGAGCCATTGCAGAGAGGAAATCTCCATATCAATATCAGACTGGTCCCGCCCACAGACATTCCAGCTCCGAAATGTCAAGGGCCCATCCCAGGAATGTGCCCTTGCTTCCATGTGCCTAGAGGGATTCAGCTGCACCACACCGACGAGGCCCACATAGGCCGAAACATACGTCTGTGGTTATGCTGTTTCTCTCGTGCGGAGAGGATTTGCCTGACATTTCGGAGCTGGACTGTCTGTGGGCGGGACCAGTCTGATATGGATATGAGACTTCCTCTCTGCAGTGGCACATGGGAGTGAAAAACGTGAGTTGTAGCACCAATGAGAGGCCACCATACCTAGAACAAGACACTTTATCTTGTTTGTTCTTATCTTGTCTCACTAATGGCTATTTAACTCTTAGCATTGTTAGAATATGTACTTCATAGGTGGGTATTTTAGCGGCCTCTAACTGATGTGATTTGAGATTAATGTCGTCTCTTGAAGAATTGGATGTTTCCTTCCTTTTGATTACTGGGTATCATGAAACTTTGTAGCCTTTGTTTAACTACAGTTCCAATCATTGTCAGTCGAGTTGTAGCCGATGTACAGCAGGAAGGCTGCAGGTTGTATGTAGGCTGAAAGAAGGCCATGGGTTGTCCTCCACTGCAGTATTCTATCCCCATCTGTCCTTTGTTATAGAAGAATTGACTACTTGACCACTGATAGTCTTGGGGAGAGAAGACCAACTTTGTCATCTCTTTTCTTCCAGGTATCTGGCAACTTCAGCTGATGCTTTTCAAGATTGCGCTCCTGCATGGGATAGAAATTCACGTCAACGTGGAATTTGTGAAACTCCTGGAGCCACCAGAAGATCAAGAAAACCAAAGTAATTTTATGTTTCTGTGTTTTAAACAAAACTTGTGAATCATTTACTCACGTAACTCCTCGATTTATATGTTCTGACAGAAGGCAAGATCAGAAATCTGCACATCTAATTTCTCACTAAAAGAAGACATTTTATCATTATCAACCTTTAGTATGTTTGCATTTTACTTTTAACCCTTAAATGTTGCTTAACGTGCCAGGACGTCATGTTTGTCCAAATGTTAAGGACCGGTGATGGTGAAGGAATTCTGGGATGGTGGTGCAGCTGCACGCCACTGTGCCACCCCAGAATTCATTGGGAAACCTGCATTGCTCCAGCTGTTGCTGGACTACAAATTTCATCATCCTTAGCCCACCAATGAAAGCTGTAGACCAACAAGAGATAAACATATCTGAGAACTCTCAGGCTTTGACCCCAAGACTCAGGGTTTTGACCCAGATCTCAGAGTCTCCGGGTGAAGGGCCAAATTCTCAGAGTGAGAGAGAGCCCCGGGTTAACTACTATCTCATCTGCACCAAATAACTGCTTATTTAGCCTAAACTGTTGCCATTCCTACCAGAAGACAGTACTGGTAATAGTAAAAGCACAGATATGCTCCACTAGGAATGAGCCTGCCCTAGAATTGAGCAGGCTCTATAGCAGTGGTGTCCTACCCAGAGAGCAGTCACTTTTAGCTCACTTGATCCTTACACAGAGATGAAATATCCTAAAGTATATCATACTGATCCTGCCAAAATAGCATCCAGCCAGGCAATTAATTTCTGAACAAGAGAACAGCCAACCCCAGACGTACGTTTCGGCCTTGTTGGGCCTCATCAGTGAGGTGTAGCTGATCTGTCTAGGCACTTTGAGCAAGGGGTCCACGTGTGGGTTACTCTGTTACCCTTAGGGTGACCAAACTCTTGAAAACTCTTATTAAAGCAGAACTTTCAGGCAAATTAAAGTGCCTTCCAAATCATTTTTCATACAGCGATAAGCAAATCAATAGTCGTATGTTCCTTAGTAAGTCTGGCATTATTTACAAATCCAACTAATTCGGAGACTAACTGCAGACGACAGCGAAAACATCTTGCTGAAGAGGCATCTGTGTGCCTGCACTGTCCGTCCTTTCTCCTCTATGATTGGTAAGGGAGAGTTGTATTGTACATTAAGGTACAGACAGCGCAGACGCACAGATTCCTCTACGTCAGGATGCCTGCCGGTGAGTCTCCGAATTAGTTGGGTTTGTAAATAATGCCAGGCTTACTGGGGAAAATACGAGTATTGATTTGCTTATTGCTATATAAAAAATTAATTGGGCGGCGCTTTAATATGCCTGAAAGTTCCGCTTTAAGGATTCCCTGAGGACCAAGAAGATCAGCTGCTTAGAGCGAGCAGGGATATATAACCTGCAGTCTACAATATGGGGTATATCAGGGGTTAATATTTCAAAGATCTCGGGGTCGGCTCATTTTCAAAGTATCCAGGTTTGTAGATAAAGGGTCACATCTCCCATCCCATGGACTTTTTTCATTTTAAATTAACACTATATAAAAATGATGATTACAAAATAGTCCCTAAAACATGTTTTTGCAACAAAATTGAAACAGCAAATTGCAGAGATTGGATATCAAGGAGAATGCACTCCACACAGGCTAGAGAGGTCTCCAACGCATTGCAAAGCAATTAGATATCACTTGGAATTTGGAAATTTTTTATTTGACCCCTGTGGTGCGGTTGGCGTGACCCAGATTAAAGGGATAGTAATGGCAAAATAAAAATTCAGCTCTGATTGACCCCCATATAAAGAGGATCATGTAGCAATGTATTTTGAATAGTTTATGTTTTGTAAATCAATTCTAAAGTATCCCCCTCCCCTTTTACTTACGTCACGCTGCCTGCCTGAGCTGTCGGATGGAGTGCAGCGAGGGACAATCTTCATTTAGCATAAGGAAAATCCTCCTTCATCAAGTGGGTCAGGGTTTTACTTATACTCAGTGTATGAAGATTGTCCCTCACTGCGCTCTGTCCAGTCTCACGACCAGATTCCACGTCTGAGGGAAGGCGGGTAAGGGTAGATAAAAGGGGCGGGGGGGGATCCTTCCAAATTTATTTATTCTTGAACTACATATATGAGGATTAAGCAGAGCTGCATTTTTATCCTGCCATTACTATCCCTTTAAATCTTCTCCATTCAGAAGCCTCACTGTGGGTTCCAGTCTGCACAGAGGAACGTCACAGTGACAATGTTTAACTGTTGCACAAGTCCATGGGACAGACGAGGTGTTGTTTACATCTGGTGTCAGATTATTTCATGGGACAGTGTGTTCCCTGGCCATATGGAATGTGTACATACCAGCATGCCGTGTAAGATGGACCTATGTGTGTACCGGAATAAAAACAAAATATACAAGCCATTGCATTCTGCACAATTGCAGCAAACAAAATCTAATAATCTGATGTGCTTCTGCCAGCCAGACACTAACATTCCACACTGCTCTCCATCCCAACTGTCTCTCTCTGCCAACCAGACAATAACAGTCCACACTGCTCTCCATCCCAACTGTCTCTCTCTGCCAGCCAGACACTAACATTCCACACTGCACTCCTTCCCAACTGCCTCTCTCTCTCTGCCAGCCAGATGATAACATTTGGGCTGCACTCCCTCCCATTTACCACTACCTACCAGTCAGACTGTAACATTACACAGTCCCCTTCCTCCCACATTCCTGACGGTAAGTACACAATGGCCCTTATGCACCGAGGCTGGAGGTTTCTCCATCATTCTGGGTTCTAAGACAGGACAGAATACGGACTTCACACAGAGATGGAGATTACGCACCAATTCTGGCTCTGCAATCCATTATACACCTACTCCTACCTAATGTCAGTTTACTAAGCTACATACTTACATTCTTATCCCCTTATGCTTGCTCCAAGGGGCAGTAAATGGGGCAGTCTGTGGACATTTTGATGTGTTCCTCAATGGCTTGTTTAAAGTGATGTATTAAAGGGATAGTAACACTTACATTTTAGTCATGCCCATTTGTAGCCCTTAAAAAAAGAAATAAAACGACCCCAGCAGCATCTCTCAAACCTTTATGGTTTGAGAGATATCCACTTTCAAAGTTCTCCCCTCCCCTGACACCAGTGTTCTAGCTGACAGCAGGGGAATCCTCTTCTGGGACCAGCCGGCGCCTCTGCAGCACAGCCGATATTGCGTTAATGAAAAACAGATCCTTCACTGAAAAGGTTTTCTACGTGTGCTTGGTTTGCAAGCACACGTGGAAGACCTTTTCAGTGAAGGATTTATTTTTCGTTAACGCAATCTCAGCTCTGCTACAGAGCTGCCACTTGTTCAGGGACCGGATTCCCCTGCTGTCAGATAGAACGCTGGCGTCAGGGGAGGGGGAACTTTGAAAGCGGATATCTCTCAAACCATAAAGGTTTGAGAGATGCTGCTGGGGTCATTTAATTTCTTCTTTTAAGGGCTACAAGATGGGGATGACTAATATCTAAGTGTTACTATCCCTTTAAAAATGAACAGAGGAAATTATGTCATTTAACGACACTTCCCTGTGCATGTTATGACTTCATAAAGGAAATAAATGCATTTAACCCTTTAAGTACCAGAGGGGTGTGCAGGGCATTGAATTACAATGCTTTTGTACCCCTGTCACCCATAAGGAGTTAAAGCACACCATCAAATGCAGTCTAAGTTACACTACAAGTTTTTACTACAAGTAAAAATTGATATATGCTGTGGAATTTTTCCTTCTGAGATTTGAGCTAGAGGAAAGCACTTTCGACTAAAACAAAGGCAGGGATTTTTTACCGTAAGGGCAGTGAAGTTATGGAATACTTTGCTTGGGATGCTGTGCTTGCAGATACTGTAACTGCTTTCAAAAAAGTAATGGATATCTATCTAGCACAGAACAATATTGGGAATGATGACGGTTGGCTTCAAAGGAATTAGGATGTTGATCAGGAAGGGATTGTTTTACCTAGTTGGGGCTTAATCCCTTAGACCCTTGATATGCCAGGACCGTCACGCCTGATCTGGCACTTAAAGGGATAGTAATACTTAAATTTTACTATACCCCATCTTGTAGCCCTTAAAAAACTGAATTAAATGAGCCCAGGGGCATCTCTCAAACCTTTATGGTTTGAGAGATATCCGCTTTCAAAGTTCCCTCTCCCCTGACGTCAGCGTTCTAGCTGAGAGCAGGGGAATCCGGTCCCGGGACAGGTAGAGGCTCTTCAGCAGAGCCGAGATCGCGTTATGGAAGAAGAAATCCTTCACTGAAATGGTCTTCTACGTGTGCTTGGACCATTTCATTGAAGGATTTCTTCTTCCATAACGCAATCTCGGCTCTGCTGAAGAGACTCCTTCCCCCCTCACCAATCATAGATGAGAAAGGGACGGACAACGCAGACTCACAGACGTCTCTCTAGCAAGATGTCTGCACTGATTCCTGCCTGTGCGCCTCGAAACAAGTTGGATTTCTCAATAACGCCGGACTTATTCAGGATAATACTAGTATTGATATGCGTATCGCTATGTGAATAAAGATTTGAGGGGCATTTTAATTTGAACTAAAGTTCCGCTTTAAGAGATAGTAATGTCAAAATATAAAAAACATGGGATTTATTCAGTGTAATTTTATATAATGCATAGTAACTTTTGTAATGTCTGTATATTTCCGTCACATCGTTCACAGTTCACTGAGATCAGGAAGCCGGTCGTTTGACCAGTCAGATCGCAATGAGGGACAATATTATGCGTGTCACTATAAGGAAAACCCTGCTCCCGTTGACGAATAATATTGTCCCTCTTTGCGATCCGTCCGGGCAAGCGACCAGCTTTCTGATCACAGTGAACTGAGAATAATCTGATGGAAAGGGGCAGGAGCAGGGGAGGGCTGATGATTTGTGGCCTGGAGGGCAGCTACAATCAAGTGGCCCGATTTTACTATCGTTCCAGCCCCCGGTTCCAGCCCACCCTCTTTTGTTAATTTTAAAATTGCCATTAACCCTTTGAGCCCAGAGGGGTATGCCACGCATTGCTTTGCAATGCGTGGCATACCCCTCTGGCACTCAAAGGGTTAGTGTTGTGAAGTAAGGCAAGCAATACCACAGAGCTTACAACTGAAATGGGGTTACAGTGGTGCAACTACAGAGCTTACAAATGTACGTAATGCTGCACTAGTGATACTATATAACTTACAATAGAAATGGGTTACACCACTAATGTAGCTCCACTTGGATTGTAGCTCCATTTCAATTGTAAGCTCTGTGGTATCACTACTGTAGCTACATTTGCAGCAAAAAGAGGGAGTGGCCCACCAGCCCAGGCATATGATTGGCCCAGGGGGCAATTGCCCCCATGCCCCCCAGGCCAGCTCTCCCCTGGGCAGGAGGGGAAAACTTTCAATTTTCAAGAAAAATACAAAGATATAGACATTACGAAGGATACTTTGCATTATTTAAAATTACATTGACAGTCCCATGTATGTTTATATTTTGACATCACTATCTCTTTAAAAATGTAATGTAAACTATGCACTAACAGAAAAAGCTGGAGCCTCTTCCAGGGGAGTATTGCATAATACTCATTTAGCATGAGATGGGAGAGTGAGGTCTGACAGTTGCCAGTAAGAGAGCTCAGAGCGGCTGCGTCACGGAGCTGATACAGTTGGAATTAGTTCCTGGCGCGTGTAGCCGTACATCTCTGTGTCTCACTATGTGCCAGTGTGTGCCTGGATCAGGATTGGGATTAAGCTGCGCCCACTCAGAACCATTTAGAGGAGATAAGTTTAGTGGGTCCGATGGAAAGTAATCCTAAGATTTCAGACAGGATCAGAAAGTGATGACAAAATGGAATTTGGGAACATTTTTAAGTGTGTCCTGGTGAAGTACAAATGAGACAGTATGAAGAGGGTGTTAATTTACAGCCTGTCCTCCATACACACTTTGCTACACCCTCACCTTGTCTGGCCCATTCCCCAGACCATTACAACACAGGCATCAATAGCAGACTGGAGGGATATATATGCAGAAACTGGCAGTAACACAAGAAAAATTAACAAAATATTAAACCAGGTGGAAGTCCAATATAACAATCATAAAATGTACTTAAAGGGGATCTATCACCCCTATACAAGTTGCTCTTAAAGTGTTAGTAATGTCTGAAAAAAACTTTTTTGCATTTAGAAGAGCTTAAAAAGCTGATCTAAATGCAAAAAACCGTATCTCTCAAACCACTATGGTTTAAGAGATACGGGCGTTTAAAGTTTGATTTCTCCTACTGACAGCTGTAAAGCTGTCAGCAGGAGATCCGTGTCGGTCGACACGGTGGCGCTTGAGAAGTGCCGGGATCTCATTATTTACCACAAATTCCTTCATTGGAATGGTCTAAAACGTGTGTCTGAACACTAGGCACACGTTTTAGACCATTCCAATGAAGAGATTCCGTGTAAGTAAGGAGATCTCGGCACTTCTCAAGTGCCAGCGTGTCGACCGACACGGATCTCCTGCTGACAGCTTTACAGCTGTCAGTAGGAGAAATCAAACTTTAAATGCCCGTATCTCTTAAACCATAGCGGTTTGAGAGATACATTGTTTTGCATTTAGATCAGCTTTTTAAGCTCTTCTAAATGCAAAAAAGTTTTTTCAGACATTACTAACACTTTAAATGTTAGTTGAGGTACCACAGGCAACGGTACTTACATCACAAGGTATTATTTTAAAATCATTATATCTTCAAAACTATGTCTTGTAGGAAAAAAAAAAAGAAACAACGACTTAGAGGCTGACCAAAAAGGTCTGTGCATTGCGACCAAGTTGGTTGGGGGTGAAAATTCCCCTTTAATAGCATCTCCATCACACCACATGTTTTCGGCCCTCAAATGGACCTTCCTCCCAAAGGAAATTCCATTTGGGGACCAAAAACATTTGGTGTGATAGAGAAGCTATTAACCTTATTGTGTTTTTTGTCTCCATTGTGTGGTCTTGTACATGTTTCCCAGTTAAAGGGGATCTATCACCCCTAATCAAGTTGCTCTTAAATGTTAGTTTATATAGCGATTATTTTGAGTATTTCATTAATTTCATATTGTATAATGTCATTTGGGCAAAAAAAAAGGAATAAATATTGCACTGACCCTACTTCTGGATAGACTGTGGTTACCTGCTCTGTAATCGCAGTCCGTCACTCTTCCTCCGCTCCCCTCCCACTATCCAGCCTCCTCCTAAGATGGAGGCTTTCTGCCTGTTAAGCTGGAGCGATCTCATTGGCAGAGATCGATATCTAACCAATGAG
This sequence comes from Rhinophrynus dorsalis, assembly GCA_037306005.1. Taxonomy (NCBI): domain Eukaryota; kingdom Metazoa; phylum Chordata; class Amphibia; order Anura; family Rhinophrynidae; genus Rhinophrynus; species Rhinophrynus dorsalis. Next base: position 495,331,097 of record CM074722.1, on the reverse strand, counting down.
AGTGCTCCAGCTTACAGGCAGAAAGCCTCCGTTATTGGAGGAGGCTGGATAGAGGGAGGGGAGCGGAGGCAGAGTGACAGACTGTGATTACACTGCAGTGATTTTCACAGGAGTTGACAGGAGGGCTTTGAGCCCCTGCCCGCTCCTACAAAAATTGCCACTCCTGATTGGCTTCTTGTGGCAATCTCCATCCCCCTGCTGCCCCGGGGCGGGGTGGACAGTGAACCAGAAACAGTTCGAATTTTATTTATATATGATATATGCGAAAATCTAGAATCCAAAGGGGTGAGAGAGATGAAAATCTTTTGTATGGAGAAAAAACATTTGTGTGTGTTCATGTTGAGGACGAGGCGCCTATTATCAGAGTTATTTAGCTTTTAAAATCCCAGCTTCCCTTTCCCTGACATCAACTAGTTCTCCTGAGAACCAGCTGAATGGATAACTCACAAAGAGATACATGTCTCTGTGTGAGTAATTTTAATTTGCACAGAAGGCATTAAACTTCTCACAAGGAGACAAGTGTCTCCGTGTAAGAGATCCACCAGGACAGTTGCCAATCACATTGTATAGTCTCCGAAATAAGGAAAAAGGCTGACATCCAGGGAAAAGGGGAGATGAGGGATTTTAAAAATGAAATAACCCCAATATCACTTACACTCTTTAATACTTTACAATGCAATTATATAAATACATTGTAAGCATTAATAGCATATGTTGCCTCTGAATATCTTTGGTTTCACTTTAATATAGGACTCTGTAACCTTGAATACTATATTTTATCCTATAACTCCGATCCTGTGTCAAACCATTTGCCGTAATTCAATCTGTTTCTTTTTATATCCCCAGAAATAGGCTGGAGAGCGGAATTTCTTCCCCAAGATCACCCTCTATCAGAATACGAGTTTGATGTAATTATTGGGGCCGACGGACGGAGGAATACACTGGAAGGTAAGAAGAGGGGCAAGTATGATTCAGGAGTCACAGCCAACTTTAGGAGCTCAGTGAATGCTGAAAAAAGAAAATGGTTAAGATTTTGCAGTAGTGCACAGGGGATTTGGGGACCACTAGATGGTATATTGCACCACTAGATTATATATATGTGTGTGTGAAAAAACACTTGTTTTCACCTAATAAATGTTCCTGTGAGTGCTTTCTACCTACAAACAAGCTGATGAGTATTGCTTCTTCCCATGAGCACCCAGGTCAACTATATTTCTACTAAACAGTGAGTGAATCTCAACCTGTATCTTTGTATACACAGTACTGTGCAAAAGTTTTAGGCAGGTTTGAAAAAAATGCTGTAAAGTAGGAATGCTTTCGAAAATAGACATGTTAATAGTTTATTTGTATCAATTAAGAAAATGCAAAGTGAGTGAACAGAAGAAAAATCTAAATTAAATAAATATTTGGTGTGACCATCCTTTGCTTCAAAACAGCATCAAGTCTTCTAGATACACTTGCACACAGTTTTTTAAGGAACTCGGGAGGTAGGTTGTTCCAAACTACAGTTTATTAAAACATGCAATAATTAAACAGGTTATGGCCAGAGTTCACATAAGTATGAGAGACACATGACTCTGGTGTATATAAAAAAACTTCAAGGTACTTATCTATCTACTGGAGCTGAACATCAGTGTGGGAGAGCCTTTCCACGCTAAACTCCGTAGTATCGTTACACAGGTGAATAGCCCGACAGACCTGACGTCCCAAATGGCTAAACAGCAACACACAAGTTTGGATGAGGTACAGTTTACAGAGGTGAATAGCCCGACAGACCTGACGTCCCAAATGGCTAAACAGCAACACTCTACGTCTCAGACTTGAGACCAGGTACACTCTTTCCTAGTCTCCAATGGCTCTGGGCTCTGTTGTTTTGATTACAGGTTAAAATACAGGCTATGCCCTAAGATGTCTAAAACTACGCATGCGTATGTGCTTGGTTATATAACACTGCATATAGGAGATATCCCTAACTGTCTCTCATAAACATTACGTGGCCTCACAGTGCCTGCCCCTCTGCTGTTGCAAACCTAAATGCAGAGTATTAACCCCCCACTGACCGTGAGGAGATCACCAAAAAAACATCCCTTACACTCTACCATGATTCACTGTTGCCCCTCATGCTTGTACTGCTCTCCAGCCCTTCGGTGAACAAACTGCCTTCTGCTACAGCCAAATATTTCAGATTTTGCTGTAACTGCCATTTTTCTGCACCCCAGTTCCTGTGTTTTCATACATAGTTGATTCACTTGGCCTTGTTTCCACAACGGAGGTATGGCTTTTTGGCCGCAAGTCTTCCATGAAGACCACTTCTGACCAGACTTCTCCGGAGAGTAGACGGGTATACCAGGATGCCACTGTTTTCTTCCAATTCTGAGCTGATGGCGCTGCTGGACATCTTCCGATTGTGAAGGGAAGTAAGCATGATGTGTATTTCATCTGCGTCACTAAGTTTCCTTGGCCAACCACTGCGTCTACGGCCCTCAACGTTGCCTGTTTCTTTGTGCTTCTTCAAAAGAGCTTGGACAGCATATCTGGAAACCGCTGTCTGACTTGAAATTTCTGCCTGAGAGAGACCTTGCTGATGCAGTATATGTACCATGTGTTTTGTTGCTGTGCTCAGTCTTGCCATGGTGTATAACGTTTGACATTAAACTGTCTTCAGCAACCTCACTTTGTTAGCTGAGTTTGGCTGCTCCTCACCCAGTGTTATTCCTCCTACACAACTGCTTCTGTTTCAGTTAATAATTGTGTTTCAACATATATATTAAATTGATGATCATTAGCACCTGTTTGGTATAATTATTTTATCATACACCTGACTATATGCCTAAAAAATCCCTGATGTTGTGCAAGTGTACCTAGAGGAAATGACTTGAAGGCAAAGGGAGGTCACACAAAATACTGATTTCATTTAGCTTTTTCTTCTGTTCACTCACTTTGTATTTTGTTAATTGATGAATATAAACTATTAAGTCTATTTTTGAAAGCATTTGGATATTGAGGGGCAAGGTGGAGATTGGGGGAAATGTGGAGGCAGTGCGGAGATTGGGGGGCAATATGGTGGCAATGTGGAGATTGGGGGTCAGTGTGGAGATGGGGGGAAATGTGGAGGCAATGTGGAGATTGGGGGGGGGCAATGGGGGGAAATGTGGAGACTGTGGGCAATGTGTTTGGGGGGGCCCCATGGCAGTTTCTGCACCAGGGCCCGGTGGCTTCTAGTTACGCCTCTGTTCACACGTCTCTCAGTAAAGGTTTTGCTGCTATCCCATCATGAAATTTAAAGGGACAGTAACACTTAATATGTAAAAGGATAAATATTGTAGACTTTATCCTCATGAGTAAAACAAGTGTATTCCCAAGGCTGAGAGGTGTTTTATTCAAATGTTACAGTATCTCAAACTTGAATGTTTTTAGGAGCAGTGTCTCAGTGGCCTTAAAGGGATAGTAATACTTCATTATTACTATCCCCCATATTGTAAATATTTGTACAATAATTTAATAGCCCTCAGGTTCATCTCTCAAACCTTTATGGTTTGAGAGATAATTGAAGGCAAAGTTCCCCCCTCCCTCCCCCTTCCCTGAAGTCAGCGTTGTGCTGACTGCAGGTATATCCGGTCTGACTCTCATCAGGCGGCTCTGCAGCAGAGCCGCGATCGCGTTAGTGACAAAGAATTATTTCACTGAAACGGTCTTGTACATGTGCTTGCAAACCAATCACAAACCCAGCACATGTAGAAGACCGTTTCAGTGAAATAATTCTTTGTCACTAACGCAGAGCCGCCTGATGAGAGTCAGACCGGATATCCCTGCAGTCAGTACAACGCTGGGGGAGGGAGGGGTAATCTTTGTCTTCGGTGTTCTCTCAAGCCATAAAGGTTTGAGAGATGAACCTGGGGGCTATTAAATTATTTTACAAAAATCTACAATATGGGGGATAGTAATAATAAAGTATTACTATCCCTTTAAGTTTGACAGCGGCGCTGTTGATACACCGTCCTAGGTATAGCTCTGGTCAGTTGACCATAAACCTCCATAGGATGATGTACCAATAGCGCCACAATTTAAGACCATTGAGATATTGCACCTAAAAAATTTTAAAAGTTTGAGCAGCAATAAATTTTGAATAAAACACTCAAGAGGATAAACCCTACAATATATATATTTTTAGATTTGAAGTGATACTATCCCTTTAAAATCAACCCCAGGTTCATTTTTGCGGCCCATTAATATACCAGTCATTCCGGCTGATTTACTAGGAAGAACGTTAACCCCTTGAGTTGTACAGAGGTCTCCATTGCTTTGCTTTGGTCATTGGTGAGGTCCCTTGCATTTAATAGGTGGAAAGACCCATTAAAATCAGTGGGAATTTGGGGCATCTTTATTCCCCTATCGAGCTATTAGAGACATAGAAACACTGAATTTGACGGCAGATAAGAACCATTCGGCCCAGCTAGTTCTGCCCATTTTCCTACTGTAAAAACCTCAAACCAGACTGAGATCAACAGGACACCCAGTCTTAGATGATCACAGTCACAGATAGACATGGACAGGATGGCCCAGCGTTAGATGATCACAGTCATAAATTGAGGTCAACAGGACCCCCAGACTTAGATGATCACAGTCACAGATCAACATGGACAGGATGGCCCAGCCTTAGATGATCACAGTCACAAAATGAGGTCAACAGGACCCCCAGTCTTTGATGATCACAGTCACAGATCTACATGGACAGGATGGCCCAGCCTTAGATGATCACAGTCACAAATTGAGGTCAACAGGACCCCCAGACTTAGATGATCACAGTCACAGATCTACATGGACAGGATGGCCCAGCATTAGAGATCGCAGTCACAATTTAAGGTCAACAGGACCCCCAGACTTAGATGATCACAGTCACAGATCGACATGGACAGGATGGCCCAGCCTTAGATGATCACAATCACAAATTAAGGTCAACAGGACCCCCAGACTTAGATGATCACAGTCACAGATCGACATAGACAGGATAGCCCAGACTTAGATGATCACAGCCACAGATCGACATGGACAGGATGGCCCAGCCTTAGATGATAACAGTCACAAATTGAGGTCAACAGGACCCCCAGACTTAGATGATCACAGTCACAGATCGACATGGACAGGATGGCCCAGCCTTAGATGATCACAGTCACAGATCGACATGGACAGGATGGCCCAGCCTTAGATGATCACAATCACAAATTAAGGTCAACAGGACCCCCAGACTTAGATGATCACAGTCACAGATCTACATGGACAGGATAGCCCAGCCTTAGATGATCACAATCACAAATTAAGGTCAACAGGACCCCCAGACTTAGATGATCACAGTCACAGATCGACATGGACAGGATAGCCCAGCCTTAGATGATCACAATCACAAATTAAGGTCAACAGGACCCCCAGACTTAGATGATCACAGTCACAGATAGACATAGACAGGATAGCCCAGCCTTAGATGATCACAATCACAAATTAAGGTCAACAGGACCCCCAGACTTAGATGATCACAGTCACAGATAGACATAGACAGGATAGCCCAGCCTTAGATAATCACAATCACAAATTAAGGTCAACAGGACCCCCAGACTTAGATGATCACAGTCACAGATCTACATGGACAGGATGGCCCAGCCTTAGATGATCACAATCACAAATTAAGGTCAACAGGACCCCCAGACTTAGATGATCACAGTCACAGATCTACATGGACAGGATGGCCCAGCGTTAGATGATCACAATCACAAATTAAGGTCAACAGGACCCCCAGACTTAGATGATCACAGTCACAGATCGACATGGACAAGATGGCCCAGCCTTAGATGATCACAGTCACAAATTGAGGTCAACAGGACCCCCAGACTTAGATGATCACAGTCACTGATCGACATGGACAGGATGGCCCAGCCTTAGATGATCACAGTCACCAATTGAGGTCAAAAGGACCCCCAGTCTTAGATGATCACAGTCACAGATCGACATGGACAGGATGGCCCAGCGTTAGATGATCACAGTCACCAATTGAGGTCAAAAGGACCCCCAGACTTAGATGATCACAGCCACAGATCGACATGGACAGGATGGTCCAGACTTAGATGATTGCAGTCACAGATCGACATGGACAGGATGGCCCAGCCTTAGATGATCACAGTCACCAATTGAGGTCAAAAGGACCCCCAGTCTTAGATGATCACAGTCACAGATCGACATGGACAGGATGGCCCAGCCTTAGATGATCACAGTCACAAATTGAGGTCAACAGGACCCCCAGACTTAGATGATCACAGTCACAGTTCGACATGGACAGGATGGCCCAGCGTTAGATGATCGCAGTCACAAATTGAGGTCAAAAGGACCCCCAGTCTTAGATGATCACAGTCACAGATCGACATGAGCAGGATGGCCCAGTCTTAGATGATCACAGTCACAGATTGAGGTCAACAGGACCCCCAGACTTAGATGATCACAGTCACTGATCTACATGGACAGGATGGCCCAGCCTTAGATAATCACAGTCGCCTCCCACACACCTCATAGAAACCTACATGATAAGACACATAACATGTGATACAGTAATGAGAAACTGGAATGATACCTTCATTTGTCTGCAGATTAATCATCTTCAGAAAGATTTATTACTGTAGGAGAGGGGTGTGACCTGCTCTACTCTCTGATTGTGACCTCTGACTAATTGTATAAACACGCTTCAGTTCTTGGCATCTATTACGTACAGTAGGAGACAGTAGTGAAATCCAGACAAAGGCAGGAAGATAAACTGTGGGCTGGTAGAGTTTCACATGTAACTCGTATGGATAACTGGTACAGTGTATCATTCAGAGGGCCAGGCGTGTGTGTTCATTCATTTTATTTTACGTCTTGTTCGGAGATTCGGAGGCTTTAGATTTAAAGAAATAAAACAAACAACAGTGACTGGTTTTGTGTTATTTACTGGAGAAGGTCCTGTACTCCTGCTTCAAAGATTAAGGGCCCTATGGACAGAGAGAGTGGATTAACCCTCTGAGTGCCAGAGCAGTGTGAAAAGCATTGCAAAGCAATGGCTTCCGTTCCCCTCTGTCATTCAAAGGGCAAAGCAACTGCACAAATATGGACAGATAAAATGCCCACTGAAATAAATAATCTGTTGAATACTTAATTTTCTTAGAGAAGGACGTACCTAGGTTGTACTGCTTACATCAGTAAATCATTAGATAGATAGATAGATAGATAGATAGATAGATAGACAGATAAATAGATAGATAGATAGATAGATAGATAGATAGATAGATAGATATGAGATAGATAGATAAATAGATAGATAGATATGAGATAGATAGATAAATAGATAGATAGATAGATAGATAGATAGATAGATAGCTATGAGACAGATAGATAGATAGATAGATAGATAGATAGATAGATAGATATGAGATAGATAGATAAATAGATAGATAGATAGATAGATAGATAGATAGATAGATAGATAGATATTAGAGATAGATAGATAGATAGATAGATAGATAGATAGATAGATAGCTATGAGACAGATAGATAGATAGATAGATAGATAGATAGATAGATAGATAGATATGAGATAGATAGATAGATAGATAGATAGATATGAGATAGATAGATAAATAGATAGATAGATATGAGATAGATAGATAGATAGATAGATAGATAGATAGATATGAGATAGATAGATAAATAGATAGATAGATAGATAGATAGATAGATATGAGATAGATAGATAAATAGATAGATAGATATGAGATAGATAGATAGATAGATAGATATGAGATAAATAGATAGATAGATATGAGATAGATAGATAGATAGATAGCTATGAGACAGATAGATAGATAGATAGATAGATAGATAGATAGATAGATATGAGATAGATAAATAGATAGATAGATAGATAGATAGATAGATAGATAGATAGATATGAACTAGATAAATATGGGATAGATAGATAGATATGAGATAGATAGATAGATATGAGATAGATAGATAGATAGATAGATAGATAGATATGAGATAGATAGATAGATATGAGATAGATAGATAGATAGATAGATAGATATGAGATAGATAGATAAATAGATAGATAGATAGATAGATAGATAGATATGAGATAGATAGATAGATAGATAGATAGATAGATAGATAGATAGATATGAGATAGATAGATAGATAGATAGATAGATAGATAGATAGATAGATGACATAGATAAATATGGACCCCTTGTTCTCAGTGCCTAGAGAAACCAGCTGCACCTCATTGATGAGGTCCAACAAGGCCAAAACGTAGTCTGGGGTTAGCTGTTTTTTCCCGTGCAGAGGGGACTTGCCCGTTATTTTGCAATTGGACTGCCCTCCTTGTCCATTAGTTGTCACTACGCGGGGGTACGAACCTGCGTAGTCCTGGCCCTGGTACAGTTGCTGGAGTGCGATGCTTGGGTATGATGCTTGAGATCAGGTGACGGCATGCCAGGAACTCCCTTGCTGCAGCCGAAGCTGCATAAAGATGTTGGTCGTGAAACCAGATTGTTTCGCCCCAGCTGAGCCGGGATGCAACCAGGATGGGAGTTTTCTGGGAACCGTTTACAACCAGGACCGGGGTAAGCTGGAACAGAACTGGACCGGGAACAGAGACTAGAAAAACTGTAGCTAACCGGATCTTGTTTTAGAGTAATTTGGAGCCATAGACAGATGGGTAGCCGAGTCAGTAGCCAGAAGGTCAGAGTTGAGGAGCCGTAGTCAGAAGGGAAGGCAAGTCAGTAGCCAGAAGAACTGAGTTGCGGAGCCGTAGTCAGGAGGATAGCCAGGTCAGTAGCCAGGAGAAAAATATTTCAGTGCCATAATCAGGAGGGTTGCTGAGTCAGTATCCAGAGAATCAATGGTAGTAGTGCCGTAGTGAAGAGGGTTGCCGAGTCAGAAGCCAGGGAATAACAAGATACAATTAGTAGTAGTAATGCTGGGAAGCTAGTGGAGTGGGTCAGGGTAACCCGTGTAAATATATCAGCCAGCCAATAAGGAGAGAGCCGGGAGGGGGGGCTCGTCTGGGAGCCATTTAGGATTGGTGTGTCAACTGCCCAATGAGAACAGACAAAAAACGTGAGATGCCTGGAAAGTGCTCGGCACATGCAGGGTCCCAAACACACTGCGCATGCGCCCAACAAAGGATTCCACCGGGAGACCGGAAGAGAGGGGCGGCCGCGAGGTAGGCGAGCCACCGAAACGGACTGCAACATTTAATATGTATGTGGAAATCTCTCTGAACAGTGACTAGCCACAGAACAGATAACATTGCCTTGTTCATCACAGACCCTCTTACACACTTTGGCTTGTAAATAGAGAGATAGACTTGTATGCTGTATGAATAACACTTACCTAGGTATGTCCTGTTGAACAATTTAAAGGGGTAGTAATACTTTATTATTACTATCCCCCATATTGTAGAGATTTGTAAATTAATTTAATTAATACAACGCTGACTTCAGGGAAGGGGTGGGAGGGGGGAAATTTGCCTTTGGTTATCTCTCAAAACATAAAGGTTTGAGAGATGAACCTGGGGGCTATTAAATTATTTTACAAATATCTATAATATGGGGGATAATAATAATAAAGTATTACTATCCCTTTAAGAAACCCTTTTTCTCTTCCAGGATTCCGAAGGAAGGAATTCCGGGGGAAATTAGCCATCGCCATCACTGCCAACTTCATCAACAGGAACACAACAGCAGAAGCCAAGGTGGAAGAGATCAGCGGGGTCGCCTTTATTTTCAATCAAAAATTCTTTCAAGACCTTAAAGAAGAGACAGGTTTGTCCTCATTCTACAGCTAAGCATGACAGGAATTGTAGTCCAACGACAGCCAGTAAAATGGAAGTTGCACAATAATGCTCCGAGTGGTAAAATGGTGACAAGATATTACATTATCTGTATTTTTTTCTGTTTTTAGGAATCGATCTCGAAAACATTGTGTATTATAAGGACAGCACTCACTACTTTGTTATGACTGCAAAAAAACAGAGTCTCCTGGACAAGGGAGTCATTATAAATGTAGGTATATCGATAAATAATGTATCTCTAAATGTAGATAAATCAGTAAATACATGTATCTATAAATGTAGATATATCCATAAATCCATGTATCTATATATATATGTAGATATATCGATAAATACCTGTATCTATAAATGTAGGTATATCGATAAATAATGTAGATCTATCGATAAATCCATGTATCTATAAATGTTGGTATATCGATAAATACATGTATCTATAAATGTGTTTTGGTAGATAGAGAGATATGAGAGATAGATATTAGATAGATAGATAGATAGATAGATAGATAGATAGATAATAGATAGATAGATAGATAGATAGATAGATAGATCGATATGATATGATATAGATAGATAGAAACTAGATAGATAGATAGATAGATAGATAGATAGATAGATAGATAGATAGATACTAGATAGATAGATAGATAGATAGATAGATAGATAGATATGAGATTGATAGAGAGACATAGATAGATGGATAGATAGATAGATAGATAGATAGATAGATAGATAGATAGATAGATAGATAATGAGATTGATAGACAGAGAGACATAGATAGATGGATAGGGTGCCCTAATCTTTTGGAACGATATTAAAGGAGCACTGACACCAAAAATGAAATTGTATTATGGAAGATCCATAATATTAAACTTCCATTTTAATGCATTGTTAAACTATCTTCAATAGACCCAGTTTGATTAATTGTTTGTGCTGAGCTATTGCTGTTAATGCAGTGAGATTGTTACCCTTTTCTCTTCAGAAAGGCTGATATCTTATCACAGGCCCATTAACAGACAATAAAACACTATAGATTATGACACACCTATCAAGATAGCTGTTATAATGGGACCCCAAAGTGTAGCAGACATGAGAGCAGGCAGAGAGCATGTGTGAGACTAGACTTTATGCCTTAGATAACAAAAACAGGGTTTTTTCAGAGGCTGAATGGGGTACAGGGTATTTAAAGGGATAGTGATACTTAAAATGTAAAAAAAATATGTTGTAGGGTTTACCCCCTGAGTAAAACAAGAGTACTCCCACTGCTGAAAGGTGTTTCATTCAAAAGTTATTAATTTTCAGTTTAATTTTTTAGGTGCAATATCACAGTGGCCTGAAATTGTACAGTGGCGCTGTTGTTACACGATCCTATGGACAACTCTGGTCTCGGGACCATAAATCTCCATAGGGTGGTGTAGCAACAGCGCCACTGTACAATTTCAGTCCACTGTGATATTACACCTAAAAAATTCAACTTTGAAAATTAATAACTTTTAAATATATATATATATATATATATATATATATATATAATATATCCCTTTGAGTGCCAGAGGGGTACAGAATGCATTGTGTTGCAATGCATTCCGTACCCCTCTGGCACTCAAGGGGTTGAATATAAATACTGCTAAAATAATTAATGTTAAAATAAAAAATATTACTAATCACTCTAATGCTGGAGTTGTCATTTTTTTTCTTCCAAAATCCTTTGGTCCCCCCTGTGTGTGTGTATAATATAATATACATAAATACGAATGTACATACTAACAGACGTTTTGGGTACGACTTTTGGATCTTTTCGTTTGTTAGCCCCCCAGACCAGTCTAGTGTGGTCCAGCCCCCGTTACCTTGCCTCTAATGTAATATTATTGTGTATTTTCTGGAATGTGCCTACAGGATTATGCAGACGCGGAGCTGCTCTTGCACGCTGAGAATGTCGACCAGAATAACTTGCAATCTTACGCAAGGGAAGCCGCTGATTTTGCAACTAATTACCAGCTGCCGTCTTTAGACTTTGCAATCAATCACTATGAGCAGCCGGATGTGGCTATGTTTGATTTTACATCAATGTATGCATCTGAAAACGCTGCCCTTGTCCGGGAGAGGCACGGCCATCACCTGCTGGTGGCATTGGTTGGTGACAGTTTGTTGGAGGTAAGCACCGTTCAGGTGTGAGATTCTGTAGACATGACCTGTGTATGACTAGGAGTGACTGTTCTGGAATTTGACCTCTTTAATCCTGTAAATTGTCTCCTGAATGTCAGTGCCGGTAACGTTATTGTCATATTGGAATTTTATTTATTTAGAAAATGTTTTACCAGGAAGAATACATTAAGATTTCTCTAATTTTCAAGTATGTCCTGAGGAGTTTACAGAGAAACGTTATATCTACACACATAAACATGCACACTAAACATTCTATATACAGTTACATATTGCTTTTAGATATAAATAAGCAGTTATTTTTCAGGATTTTAGATTGCTCGGGTAGTCTGGTAACTTTCCAGTGAAGTTGTTGTATACTAACATGAAAGGTGAAAGGTACGTCTAGATTCAAGTGTTAACTAATTTAGTTCTTAAAACATATCACAGTGATGGGTAGTGTAATTACATTGGTGGATAAAGAGGCATAATGAGCTATACAGACTGTCAGGTTTACTAAGATGGATTTGTGGCATGGGAGCATATACTATGTCCCCATAGTCTATGACTGGCATAAACATCTGTTGTTTAATCCCTTCGTGTCCGGTGACGTACCCGGACCGTCACGTTGGTCCGGCACTTAAGGACCAGTGACGGTCCTGGTACGTCACTTTCTTTTACTCACCACGCTCCTGTAGGAGCGCGGTGAGTAATACCGGGGACTGAAGTTGATCGCTCCAAGACCGGATCGATCTCTTTCAGTCCCTTGATCAGTCACATGGGGCGGCAAGCCCAAATTCCCTATCTGGTCCTTAAAGGACCACACACCCCAGGACTGCTGGTCTTTACGGGGTTAAGAAGTTTCCTTACCAGGGGAGTTAACAGGGATTTGTTTCTACACAGAGCACCTATTTTGGGATAACATTTGGATGTTGGATTTATCAATATAAAGACCAAAAGTGAGGTTAGGGTCAATGCACATACCGATTTCAAATACTGGAATAAAAATGTGTTCAGGATGGAACTTGATGGTTGTGAAATATGGTTGCCATTAACCCTTTCGAAACTAGCAATTTCCCCAACAAATTGTTGGAGACCAGTAGCATCCAAAGGGTTAAAACAAAATTTTGCCTGCAGATGTTGCAAACATTATTACATATGTGTTAGGTACCTGTTATGAACCATCCCCATCAAAGAACTCAGTGAGACGGAATTTTAGTTTATAATTAGGCAATGGCTTGAAAGAAACAACACTGAGGGGTCAACAACCTTGATTAAAACCGACTAGAAATCTTTTATTTTTGTCCTGGAAATTACACACCAAACAAAATTTAACTGACTTTTTGTCTACGCCTGGACGCCAACATGTAAATGGACCCATCACCCTGTGATAAGTATAGTTATTTTTTAAAGATAATTAAAAACGTCCTGTATTCTGTGCTATTTGTTTATACTATAAATCGTTTTTGAGAAATTAACATTTATTTGTTGGTGGCACAGTGTGACACTTTATGCTAATTAGTTACTGTCCTGGACTAATATTACCACACCCTGTGCTGTGAATGAATTTACCCAGAGCCACACACACTGGGGGGGTGTCTAATAGCACAGCGAGAGGCAAGATTGGTCTAAAACATAACTAATTAGCATACTGTGCCATGAATTAAACTAGGCAGACCCCACACACTGGGGGTGTGCCTAATAGCAGAGCGAGAGGTAAGATTGGTCTAACACGTAACTAATTAGCACAATGTGCCATGAATGAAACTAGGCAGACCCCACACACTGAGGGGAGTATCTAATAGTACAGCAAGAGTCAAGATTGGTCTAAAACATAACTAATTAGCACACTGTGCCATGAATGAATCTAGGCAGAGCCCACACACTGGGGGTGTATCTAATAGCATAGCGAGAGGTAAGATTGGTCTAGATCAGAACTAATTAGCATACTGTGCTATGAATGAAACTAGGCAGAGCCCACACACTGAGGGGAGTATCTAATAGCACAGCGAGAGGTAAGATTGGTCTAGATCAGAACTAATTAGCATACCGTGATATGAATTAATCTAGCAGAGCCCACATACTGGGGGGAGTATCTAATAGCACAGCGAGAGGTAAGATTGGTCTAGAACATAACTAATTAGCATACTGAGATATGAATGAATCTAGCAGAGCCCACATACTGGGGGTGTGTCTAATAGCACAGCGAGAGGTAAGATTGGTCTAGAACAGAAGCAATTAACATACTGTGCTATTAATTAATCTAGGCAGATCCCACACACTGGTAGAGTGTCTAATTGCACAGCGAGAGGTAAGATTGAACTGTTACTTAACTTATTAGCATGTTGCAGAGAATTATCATTACATGCCAGACTGTGCCACCAAAAATATAAAGGTTAGTTTCCCAAAAATATTTATTTTAGCGAAAAATGGCTGGTGCAGCATATAGGCAGATTTTAACTCTCTGCAAAACAAACTAAATTTGTCTTAGACGACCCATCCCCGCTAACCTTCCTACTGATGTACTATCCTGTCAGCCAAACAGCTGGCCAGTAATCCATAGCAGTTTATGGTATAACTCTTAATCAGTTAACGCCCCTTCCTGTTTTAGCAACCACATGCCACCAAGAGAAGTGCATTGCACACCCTTCTGGACCTTAAACGGTTAACTATACACTGATGCTGAAATATTAAGAAGAACTGGCGCAATTACAGGTCAAGCCATCAGCGCCATAGGAGAAAATAAACATTAACGTTGATTTTCCGTAGCATTATTAACCCCTTAAATGCTAGAATGGTCTCCATCTCGGAACATTCAAAGGCGTAACCCGTTGAGAGGCAGAGTGGCACCCAGCTCATTGCAGTGCAACGTGTTAGATATCTGTCTGGCACTCAAAGGTGTAAACACCCAGTTTAGTTCATTGGGAACTGATCAGTCTTCTTTAATGCGTTTGGTTTATGGACCCCACTGGCCTTATAGGGTTAATCTCACACTTTAACCCCTTAACTATCAGCCAAAATCGCAATGCCAGCAGTTAAGGACCATGGAGAGTTTTGGGGGGTTTTTTGGCTCATCTGATTCAGGCCATGGCATGACGTGCCAGGACCGTCACTGGGTCTTAAGTGCAGGACGTCCATGATGGTCCTGACACGTCCTTGGTCCTTAAAGGGACAGTAATGTCCCCCCAAAAAATTATTTTTTTTTCATAGAGGTTAAAAAAATTAATTTCACAGCACAAATCCTATCTCTCAAACCATAAAGTTGACAGAAGGAGATTTGAGCTGTGCGACTCGAGGAGGCTCTTCAGCAGAGCTGAAACTGCATTATTTAAAAACAACTACTTCATCGGAATGGTCTACAAAGTGTGCTTGCAAACCTGGCACACTTTGTAGACCTTTCCAATTAAGTAATTATTTTTGAATAACGAGATTTCGGCTCTGCTGCAGAGTCGCCGGCTGGTTCCAGGACCGGGATCTCCTGCTGTCAGGAGAAGTGTCCCTTTAAGGGGTTAAAAACCAATACCTGAATCATCTAAGGAATTGTTTTGAGATGTTGACTGTGCGGTGTGCAGCCCATTTATCAATGTGTTCTAGACATCGCTCACTAGGTATCCTATACCCTTTATTTTTAGCCTTTCTGGCCAATGGGAACAGGCTGCGCTAGAGGATTCTTAGCTGCGTTTGACACCGCGTGGATGGTGAGAAGCTGGGCCCAGGGGAACCCCCCGCTAGAGGTCATATCAGAGCGGTAAGTGCGTGATTCCGTTATTCTTTTCACTGTAGTCAACCAGACCGTCAAGAAAATACTCCACACACTTGTCATTGTAATCAGCTTGCCTCGTACGCTTTCTTTCACAATGCAGAGCCAGGGAGGCTGGTAGATTAACCCTTTGCGTGCAAGAGGTGTATCCACTGCATTGCATTGCAATGTTTGTGGGTCCCTCGAGGGGACCGGGGGATGTCCGGTCCCCCGATAGAACAATCTGCCCATGACCATAACTATCCATATAATAAATACATTTTTTTATGTGAATATGAAATTTGGAGGTTCTTAACTTGCTCGCCCTGGATTTAGATAACTGATAACCTGATAAATGATAACCTGTTTGCCCCCCCCTACACACACATTCCTCTCTATACAGTTGTCTCGCTGTATTCCACTATCATTCAATTACAGACTTCCACTAACCAGTCTTTGTCCTTGGTGTCGGTTACCGCTACATACAGACGATATGCATTTAATTATGCGTGATTTACTATGTATACTGTAAGTGTTCCATGAATCTAACACACATAGGTGCATATGTATTAACCCGTTGAGTGCCAGAGGGTTACCCATCGCATTGCTTTACAATGCATTGCATACCCCTCTGGCAATCAAAGGGCTAAAGGTGCAGTAAACTTTTGTTTTAGAGAAAAAAAGATATGCTATAAAACTTTTTATGCTGAGAAAACCGAAGATATTTCACTGCTGGGAGATTGTTTATTTAAAAGTTATTGCAATTACATTAAACCACAATTTTCACTGTTGTCCAATACAGGTCACTGGTACCATGGGATGTGTAGTCCCCTTTAATAGGCAGGAACAATTATGCAAATAATTTGCAAGGGGCGGAGCCTCCCCTCTTACTTAAGCCACCTTCTGGCCAGAGCCACCCATATTGATTTGTTCCTGGTGTGCTTGCACACCAGGCAGAGAACAGCTATGCTTCTTAGAGTTTTATTATTTTTATTCAAATATGGAATACCACCATTAGGAGGGTGACCATGGCTGTGAATTGCCCTCTTCAAAGTGCCTGGTGCAGCTTCCAGGGATTTCTGTGGACCTATACCTGAAGAGGGGACAGCTTGTGTTAAGCAGCTCCCCTGTTGGGGAAATTACCTCTGGTTCTTTCCCTCCCTATCATGGTCACCTGAAGACAGAAGTCTGCGAGAAAGGTGAGTCACCCATTGAGTGCTGAAGGTCCACTTGTCCCCACAGTGTCCCTTTGATGGGCTTGTATTTGGGAGTTTTAATACACTCCAGCACTCATAGGGTGTTTTTATTGCATTATCACTAGTTATGCAATTTCTGTGTTATTCTCTGAGTTTTGGAGCATTGGGTATTCATTTATTTATGTTTCTCATGTATTTCATGCTTGTTTGGGCACTTTTTAATGTTTTACTAAACTTTATTAAAAATGGTGTTCCGCGCCTTTAAGCGCGGCTTTTTCCCGCTCAGCAGCAGAGCTCCTTTACTCTCTATGGGAATTCACAGTTTGGGACATATCTCTGAAACCGCTTGTCACAGCAACTTCAGAGTGGGCTCATTTTAATGCTAGGCTCCTGCTCTATCATCCGGTTGGTGTTTTATTAATGTAGGGGGTTCAGGGGGGCTTCGGGCACTGTTTGGGGTACTTGCATAGGGAAAACTACATTTCCCATGAGCGCTTAGCTCGCGCTTGTTTCTGATTGGCTGTCATGACGGCCGCCATTTTGTGGTACTTTTCCAAGGCGAGTACACTACGCAGGGACCGAGCCTTCTCTCTCCTCACCAGATTAACCCTTCGCTGGCCAGATAAGTCCGTTTTTAGACCTTTTCTGGGGTGAAACTTTAATCTTTAACACTTTTCTGGGTGATAGTGTTTTTTGTGGGGTATATTGACGCTGTGAGCATGTCTACTTCACTGGAGCTAGGGACTAGACCCAAGACTAAGGAGGCTGGGGGGTCTTCTACCCCCATGGCGTTTTGCTCCTCTTGCCACATTGGGCTGGATTGCGATAATGTGGGGGATCTATGCCCTAATTGTACTGATAAAGATAGCAACCCTGGGCTTCCCAGCCACGCTATTGAGCCATCTTGGGTGAGGGAGTTTAAAGCTGCCACTAGGGATCTCAGATCCACGCTTCAACTCTTTCCCTCTCAGGTACAGGGGGCTCTCCAGGTCTGGCAGACCCCCTCTACTATCAGGACCTCCTTGCCTAAGCCACAGGGAGCTCCTGATATCACTGATTCTTCTGAAGAAGAACTTTTACAGGATTCTGATGCCGAGGAACGTACTGTTATTGAATCTAACAGGTCCATTGGGGACCCCTATGAGTGTGACCCTGAAGTTTCGGCTGAGGGTCTGATCAGAGCGGTTCTGAATACGCTCAACCTTCCTCTGACTCAGGAATCCACTTATGATCCTACTGATGTTTTTCAGAAAAAGCCATCTAAACCTGTTGTTTGTTTTCCAACTAACCCTACTCTTGCCCGTCTGGTTTCTGAGGCATGGAAGAATCCTGATAGATCTTCCTCTGTCTCCAAAAAGTTTGCCAAACTTTACCCTTTTCCCGAAGCGGAGCTGGCAAAATGGGTTCATCCTCCCAAGGTGGATGCTCCTGTGTCTAGACTATCCAAATCTACTGCTTTGGCTGTCTCAGATGCCTCTGCCTTGCAGGACTGGACGGATAAGAAATTAGAGCTCTCTCTTAAATCTATTTTTGCCTCTATTGGCACTGCCATGCGCCCCACCTTTGCTGTGGCATGGGTTAATAGGGCTATTGCAGCCTGGACTGAGCGACTGACTGAAGCGGTTCGCCAGGATGCGCCTGTATCTGAACAGTTGCAGCTTCTTGCTAATATCACTGAAGCTCAGAACTATGTTGCTGATGCTGCTTTTGATGCTGTGCGCATGATGGCGAGGGCCTCCACTTCTTCTGTGGTGGCTAGACGCGCTCTTTGGCTGAAAATTTGGTCTGCTGATACAGCCTCTAAGAAAGCCTTGCTTTCCTTGCCCTTTCAGGGGAATTTGCTCTTTGGCTCTGAGCTCAAAGAAATGATCAGTGAGGCTACTGGCGGTAAAAGTACTCTTCTACCCTCAGTCTTTAAGAAAAAGTTTCCAGCCAAACGCAATCGGTCCTTTCGTTCCTTTCAGACTGAGACACGCTCCTCGGCCCAAACGGGTCCTCCCACTACGCGCTCCTCCTCCAAGCCCAAACAGTCCTGGAGGCCCAAAGTTGCCTCCAAGGCCAAGACCTCCAAGACTGCTTCGGCATGACTCGCCGAACCCGGGTCCGCATCCGGCTGTAGGCGGTCGTCTCCGCATCTTTCGCCGGACTTGGGAGGAGTCAGTGGCGGACCCATGGGTTCTTCAGGTGGTGTCAGAGGGATACAGGATCCCTTTCTCTTCCCTTCCTCCTTTTCGGTTCCATTTTACTCGTCCTTCTCAGGAACCCTCAAAAAGGCGTCTGTTCGACGACGCTATTCAGGATCTCTTGGACAAAGAGGTCCTGGAGGCGGTTCCGCAGGGGGACACAGGTTCAGGATTTTATTCCAACCTGTTTGTGGTAGCCAAAAAGGACGGAGGAGCCCGTCCCATCTTGGATCTCAAAGATCTCAATGCCTATGTGGTGACTTCCCACTTCCGCCAGGAGTCCCTGCGCTCTGTGATTGCAGCAATGTCTCCAGGGGAGTTTCTTGCCTCCCTGGATCTTCAGGATGCTTATCTTCACATCCCTATTCATCCAGAGAGCAGGAAGTATCTCAGGATTGCCTGCCACAGGGGACACTTTCAATTTACAGCGCTCCCCTTTGGACTGACTACAGCCCCTCAAGTCTTCCAGCGGGTGCTGGGCTCCTTGATAGCGGTGCTCCATCAGGATGGGATCAGAGTGACACCCTACATGGACGATCTCCTGCTGAAGGCCTCCTCAGCGGAGCTTCTCCTCCAGCAGTTGCAGAGGTGCATGCACACCCTGAACCGTCACGGCTGGATCCTGAATCTGGACAAGTCGGACTTGATTCCTTCTCAGAGGCTTCTGTTCCTGGGTCTCCTGTTCGACACTCGCCAATGCATGGTGTTTCTTCCAGAGGACGTGGCTCACCAGATAGCCGTCAGAGTGGCTGGGATTCTGGACACGGACGAAATTCCAGTTCCGAAGTTGTCGTCCTTAGTGGGGAAGTTCATTTCCACGATCGAAGCAGTACCATTTGCCATGGCCCACTCCAGGGATCTTCAGAGATTTGTGATCCAGACGTGCAGGAATCATCCAGATCATCAACATCTGTCTGTTTCTCTTCCTCCTCATGTCGAGTCGAGTCTGCACTGGTGGTTAGATCTCTCTCATCTCTTGAAAGGGAAATCCTTTCTAGTCCCTCATTGGACCACAGTCACAACGGATGCCAGCCTTCGGGGCTGGGGTGCAGTCTGGGGTCGCTTCAGTGCTCAGGGGAAATGGGGTCTGGAGGAATCCATGCTCTCCATCAATGTTCTGGAACTTCGAGCTGTCCGGCTGGCCCTGAGGCACTGGGAGTCTCAATTGACCGGTCTTCCAGTCAGAGTAGAGTCCGACAACGCCACGGCGGTGGCTTACATCAACAGACAAGGCGGCACAAGAAGCGGTTCCGCCTGGTGGGAGGTCAAGGATATTTTGTCTTGGGCAGAAGATCACGTGCCTGTCATCTCTGCAGTTCATATTCCAGGCGTGGACAACGTCATGGCAGACTTCCTCAGTCGTCACACCGTCGACAGCGGAGAATGGGCTCTTCACCCAGAGGTGTTTCACATGCTCACTCAACGGTGGGGGATGCCAGTGGTGGATCTGATGGCTACCAGACACAACAGGAAGGTTCCGGTGTTTTGCTCCCGCCTGAGGGACTCCCTTGCTCTAGCAGTGGATGCCTTGTCGATCCCTTGGGACTTCTCCCTGGCTTACATCTTCCCCCCTCTTCCTCTATTGATCAGAGTTATTCAGAAATTGAAGAGAGAACGTTGTCCTGTCATCCTGATTGCTCCAAACTGGCCTCGCCAGTCCTGGTTTCCGGAATTGATGGCCATGTCAGTGAAGGATCCAATCCCTCTTCCAGCCGTCCGGACCTGCTTCTTCAGGGGTATCTGTGGAAAGAGGATGTTCACTCTCTCCGTTTGATGGCATGGCGGTTGAATCCTCGATTCTAGCTAAGAAAGGCTTTTCTCCTTCTGTGGTGTCGACGATGCTCAGTGCTCGTAAGCCTGTGTCTTCCGAGATCTATCATCGCATTTGGTCAACTTTCGTGACATGGTGCTCTGACAAGAAGTTGTCTCTTACCTTCCATCTTCCCACTGTCCTGGCCTTCTTGCAGGACGGTGTGGACAAGGGGCTCAGTCTGAGTTCCCTCAAAGTTCAGACCTCTGCCTTGTCTGTGTTTTTCCAGGAACGGATTGCCATCCTTCCTGATGTGAAAGTCTTCTTCCAAGGTGTGACTCATGTTCGACCTGCCTTCAAGAGTCCTGCTCCCCAGTGGGATCTCAATTTGGTGCTGGGAGTTCTTCAGCGACCACCGTTTGAATCCTTGGCTTCCATTCCATTACGTCTTGTGACTTGGAAGATGGCCTTCCTTTTGGCTATTGTGTCAGTACGCCGGGTGGCAGAGTTACAGGCCTTGTCTTGTAAACCTCCTTACCTGGTGTTCCACAAGGATAAGGCTGTGCTTCGCACTACCAAGGAATTCTTACCTAAGGTTGTGTCTGAGTTTCACATCAATCAGGAGATTGTGGTTCCCTCTTTCTGCCCTAATCCTTCATCTGACAAGGAAAGAGATCTCCATTTGTTGGATGTGGTGCGTTGCCTCAAGTTTTATGTTCACCGCACCGAATCTATCAGGAAGTCTGACGCTCTATTCGTCATTCCTGAGGGGCCTAGGGCAGGAAGACCGGCTTCCAAAGTTACCATTGCCTCTTGGATTAAGGCTACCATCCGTGAAGCCTATAAGTTGAGGAATAAGCATGTTCCCTTCAGGGTGACTGCCCATTCCACCAGATCTATTGGGGCCTCCTGGGCCTACAAGAATCAAGCTTCTGCTGATCAACTGTGCAGAGCGGCCACTTGGTCCTCTGTGCACACTTTTTCAAAGCACTACCGAGTTGATGTACTGGCATCGGCTGATGCCAGCTTTGGAAGGAAGGTCCTGGAGGCAGTCTTGCCTGTGTAGGTCTTCCGCTCTGTGATCCTTAGTGCTTCCTTACTGTTGAGCCCGGTTGGCTCGTGTTCCGTGTGCTGTGTTAAGTTCAGGGATTGTTCCCTTGGTTGGTGTCCGTTGACACTTACAGTTTGGGCTATGTTATCAACTGGTTAACAGTTCTAGTGACTTGGGCCTTGCGCCTGGTCCTTGCCTTATTTCCCGCCTCTGGATCAGCTCAATGTTTGTACATCCCATGGTACCAGTGACCTGTATTGGACGACAGTGAAAATAGGATTTTAGTCTTACCTGTTAAATCCTTTTCACTTAGTCCATACAGGTCACTGGTCTCCCACCCTGTCAAGGGACCAGTCTTGGCTCTCCTGTGGCATTCAGTGGGAGACCGTTCGGGCATGCTCACAGGAGTCTTTCTTTTTGCTTACCTGGGGTCAGTTTAGGGTCTCAAATCAATATGGGTGGCTCTGGCCAGAAGGTGGCTTAAGTAAGAGGGGAGGCTCCGCCCCTTGCAAATTATTTGCATAATTGTTCCTGCCTATTAAAGGGGACTACACATCCCATGGTACCAGTGACCTGTATGGACTAAGTGAAAAGGATTTAACAGGTAAGACTAAAATCCTATTTTCTTTTGTTGATGGTGCTCTTCATATTACTTACTGTGGAGAGATGTAGTCGGTGAATAAAGCTTTCCCATAGAGTGTATTACAAATACATTTCTTTTTAAACACCAGTTGGTGCTTCTGATAAAGAAAAATAACAAGTTTAGGCTGTTATAACTTTTAAATGAAAGTAGCAATTATACTCTTCTCAACAGAAGAAAGGACAAAGCCAGGTAACATATGCTTTTTTAATTAAAAATGTATTGCTCCTTTAAGGCAATAGTGGAGTGATACCAGAGTACACCAACTCTACATAAGGAACAAAATCTAATTTTACCAAGTTCATTTTAAAAAAGAATTAAAAACTGCCTATATGGCACACAAGCCATCTGCTTGTAATATAAATTATTTCAAGAAATTCACCTCTGGCACCTTATGCTAATTAGGGTGAGTTGTTCAAAATGTTGTGGTAACTGTAATCAGAATAAAGAGTTCCTACTCCATGATACATCAATTCTCAGACATATTAGTGTCATCTTTTCATTCAATTCCACCATCTCTGTCAAAGGGAAAAAGCAATCTTAAAGGGATAGTAATACTTCAGTTTATCTTTATTTTATTTTGTAGGCATTAAAAAAACATGAAGAACGATATAAGTCTTATCTCTCAAACCTTTATGGTTTAAGAGATATTCACAAGCAAAGTTTCCCCTCCCGCCCCTTTTACCTAGTGTAAGCCATCTCTTCTCAGATGTGGAATCCAGTCCATAGACCAGACAGATAACAGAAGGGGACAATCTTCTTCCTATGAGAACAATGAAAGCCCTGCCCCCCTTGACAAGTTTTTCAGGTTTTTCCCTTATCTTAATTGAAGATTGTCCCTCTCTGCAATCTACCTGGGCACCTCCCTTCTGATCTGGCTGAACAGTGTTACATCAGTAAAAGGGGCGGGAGGGGGATACTTTGTCATTGAATTACTCTTGAACTACAACTCTGACAGAATTGAAATAACATTCTCCAAAGTCCAAATACTATGATGATTAATTAGAGCTTTTATTATAAAACATTACTAGGAATAGAAATAGCTTTTTTAAAGAAATTCTAATATTGTAGATATAAAAAATAGAAATACAATACCCTACTCCCGTCTCTCAAACCTTTATAGTTTGAAAGATCGAAGCATCTAAAGTTCCCCGCTCCTGCCCCTTTCAGAGACGTCAGCGCTCTAGCTGATAGATCGAGATTCTTTAAACACGCGATTACTATCCCTTTAAGACTGCTTGCTTCCATCTTGTTGTAAGGTATTTTCAGGAAAAAATATTTATTTAACCGTCACAATTTTGTCTGATTAACATCATTTTTCCTGACAAATTAAAGATGATCTAAACTTGGAGAAGACAAATTAAAGTACTATAGAAAGGAGTCTGGCATTAACTGGTAAAAAAAAAAAAAAGTCTTTGTAAATTTTTAATTTTAAAGACAAAAATGTCAGTTTCTTTGAAAATTTTCATTTCAAAGACAAAATAGAATTTTTAAGAGCAATATTTATCAAAATCATCTTACATCATTTTTAATTCTTTATGACATATTTTCAAATGTAACTGATTTATTTCTGAAATTTGTATCCTTTTTTTTAACTACGAGTGTATGAGCTGATAATTTTTTAATTATAACGACTTAACGAACATTGCGCCCTTAGTGTTTGTGCTGTGCCAGTGTTACCACACACTGTGCTATGACTGTATCTAGGCAGAGCCCACACACTGGAGACATTTTTAATAGCACAGAGAGTGGCAAGCAGCAACTAATTAGCATATTGTGCATTTAATTAGCATAAAGTGCCAAACTGTGTCAAAACACATAAACCTTAAGGGACACTAATGTCTTGTTTTGTAGATTTAAAAAAATAAATTATGTGGCGCAAATCCCTTTAAAGGTTTGAGAGATATTCGGCTGACACAAGGAGGCTCTTCGACAGTGCCGAAATAGTGATATTTAAAAAGAACTACTTAATTGGAACTGTCTACAAAGTGTGATCGCAAACCAGGTACACTTTGTAGACCATTCCAGTGAAGTAATTCTTTTCCAAAATCGCTATTTCGCCTCTGTTGCAGAACCGCCGGGTGGTCCCAGGACCGGGATTTCCTGCTGTCAGCACAGCGCTGACGTCAGGAGAACAGGAGGGAGGGGTGAAGTTTAGATGTGAATATCTCTCAAAGCATAAAGTTTTGAGAATTCCTGGAACCCAAATCTGTGCTCAAGGACACCCAATATTCCACATATATATCATAGAGAAAAATAGAAAAAAGAAGATCTAAGTGTAATATGTTTATTGAATAAACAATAAAAAGTATTGCCAAAATGCGCACTCACAATAATACAAGATATAAATTGCATCTCGGGGTCCCAGACCCCCTTACTGGTCACATAGCCACTTTCCTTGATGATTAATGCTGATGTCCTTTTTCCGTACCGAAACCTTGTTAGACAGTCCACTTAATTCACACCCTAATGTGTCCAGTATATAACTGGATCGATACCTATGGTCGATAAAAGGAATAGGGATTCCCCTGGGTGACTATTTGTGGAAGATACAAGGATAACGTAACTGGAATGGACTGCAGGAATATCCTAGCGGGGGACTGAGACCAGCACAATGTGTATGCGCACTAAGCAACCAAATAAACCAACGCGTTTTTGTCGGTCTACTGCCAACTTCTTCAAAGGCTCTAGTAAACGTATTTTTACTAGAGCCTTTGAAGAAGTTGGCAGTAGACCGACGAAAACGCGTTTGATTTTATTTGGGGTTTTATTTGGTTGCTTAGTGCGCATACACATTGTGCTGGTCCCAGTCCCCCGCTAGGATATTCCTGCAGTCCATTCCAGTTACGTGACCCTTGTATCTTCCACAAGTAGTCACCCAGGGAAATCCCTATTCCTTTTATCAACCATAGGTGTCTATCCAGTTATATACTGGACACATTAGGGTGTAAATTAAGTGGACTGTCTAACAAGGTTCCGGTATGGAAAAAGGACATCAGCGTTAATCATCAAGGAAGGCGGCTACATGACCAGTAAGGGGGTCTGGGACCCCGAGATGCAACGTATATCTTGTATTATTGTGAGTGCGCATTTTGGCAATACTTTTTTTATTGTTTATTCAATAAACATATTACACTTAGATCTTCTTTTTTATCTTTTTCTCTATGATATATATGTGGAATATTGGGCGTCCTTGAGCGCAGTTTTGGGTTCCAGGAATTCGTCATTGTGTGGGTGGTGGACAAGTCCACTCTTTCCAAGGTTGCTGCACAGGACGTTACCCATAGGAGGACAGAGACGTTGTTCCATCATTCATTCCATCCTTTTCATTTTTCATCATCACTCATTTCCATATCATCAATCATATTCCATCTTCATTTAACGGATGACGGATTGATCTCAGAACTCAAGGACTCACAGGTGTGATTGTTCCTTTTTTATGATTTGTACGTTGTATGCAGTGTATGTCATAAGACGCTTATATTTATATTGCATTTATTTCATTCTACGGAGTGTTCGCGCTCACTGTTTTATTATATAAAGTTTTGAGAGATGGGATTTGTGCCACGTAATTTTTATTTTAATCTACAAAACAACATAAAGTTATTACTGGACATTATGTCCCTTTAATTTCTCAAAAACTATTTATTTTACAGAAAAATGGCTAGGCGAACATTTCAGTTCTTTGTAAAACAGACTAATTGTGTCTTAGGGTGACAGGAGATTTTAAATGGCCATTTAAACCCCTTGTAAGGTGGCATCCAAGGGGTTAAATTTGCACGAGCTTTGAAGAAAAACCTTCCCTTGAGAGAGAGAGATATAGGCTAATGCATTAATATGTTCTGTGATGTTCACATCCCTAACCAGAGAGTGTGTCTGGATTGAAAGCATGTGCCACTGATCCATTGCTGACATAATTGTCTGTGATTCTGCAGAGTTTAAACATCTCAAGTCAAAAAATCAAACAGAGAAGGGATTTTAGGTAATTTATGATGAGTGGTGACATCACTGCCCTGTGGTGAAGGAAAATTATACCCCAGGGAAAGGTGAAGTAAGAGAGATGACTTCATACAGTGGACTGCGTGTCATCATGTTCATTGATGCAAAGTCAGCAGGCTCCAGACTGCTTGACCGTCTGCTTGCACCCAAACCGCAACTTCACTTGGCACAGTTCTCTTAAAGAGAAAGCCTTAAAGGGATAGTAATGTTTCATAATAAAAGCAGCTCTAATTAATCATCATAGTATTTGGACTTTGGAGAGTGTTATTTCAGTTCTGTCAGGGTTGTAGTTCAAGAGTAATTCAATGACAAAGTATCCGCCTCCCGCCCCTTTTACTGATGTAACACTGCTCAGCCAGAGCAGAAGGGAGGTGCCCAGGTAGACTGCAGAGAGGGACAATCTTCAATTAAGATAAGGGAAAAACCTGAAAAACTTGTCAAGGAGGGCAGGACTTTCATTGTCCTCATAGGAAGAAGATTGGCCCCTGCTGTTAACTGTCTGGTCTATGGACTGGATTCCACATCTGAGATGAGATGGCTTACACTAGGTAAAAGGGGCGGGAGGGGAAACTTTGCTTGTGAATATCTCTCAAACCATAAAGGTTTGAGAAATAAGACTTATATCGTTCATGTTTTTTTAATGCCTACAAAATAAAATAAAGTTAAAACAAAGTATTACTATCCCTTTAAAAGGGAAAATATACAGACTGGAATTTCAAACGGTGCATGTGTTTAAAGGGCAGTTATGATTTATTAACCCTTTTAGTGACAGAGGGGTAGGCAATGCATTGCTTACCTGTCTGGCACTGAAAGAGTTATGTTTGCTTCTATCAGCCATTCAGGGAGATCAGAAAATTGAACAGCCACATTTGTTGCACACCCCTCTGGTCTTTGAAGGGTTAAACTTGTCGCTGTGACACATAAACGTGCCTGTTAGGAACCACTGTTACAAGGGCTGAATGCTCAACCTGCGAAATGTTGTGGCTGTGAGCCACAAACGTAACGGTCACATTCCAGCCCGCTGCCAGCCGAGAGGTTCAATTTTCTGATGTCCAAATGGATGACAGGAGCCAGATTAATAAATCATTACTGCCCTTTAAGCAAATGAATCGCCTGATATTCCTATGGGTGTATTTCCCCCTTTAAGGATTTCTGTTTAAAGGAATAGTAATGTTTGTAGTAAAGTAGATCGCCGAATCTTCTTTATAGTAAACTAGTGTAGAAGCCTGTGTACACAGGCCAAGGGCCAGGTGATGTTAACCCATTGAGTGCCAATGCGTTGCATACCCCTCTGGCACTCAAAGGGTTAAGAGGCTGGTCCTGCTCTGTGTCCTGCCGCCGACGCAGTCATGCACTGTAGAGACTGGCCGCAAGCACAGAATGCTTCCAACACAGAACTCACAGCATTCCGTGCGCCCAGCATTCCGTGCTCCCAGCATTCTGTGCATTCGGGCAGTCTCTACTACGCTTGACGGCTTCTGTCAAACATCCTAGTGAATTACTATATAGGATGTAACACTTTGTGCTATGTTTAGCTTCTTACTTTTGTGACGTTCAAAAGATATTAAGTGTAGAAAGTTCCCCCCGCCCGCCTCTTCTGGCCACGTCACACTGAATCTGAAATCTGGTCCCGGGACAGGACGGATGCAGCGAGGGACAAACTTCAGTAAGTATAAGGGAAATCCTCCCCCACTTAACGAAGGAGGGTAGGATTTCCCTTTGCTTACCGAAGTTTGTTACCTCACTCACGTGGGCGGGGGGATCTTTCTACACAAAAGTAGAAACATAGAATTTGATGGCAGATAAGAACCATTCGGCCCATCTAGTCTTCCCATTTTCCTACAGTAAAAACCTCAAACCTTATTTGGTCCTTGGTCTTTTCTTACGTTAAGGACAGCCTTATGCCTATCCCATGCATGCTTAAATTCTGTCACTGTATTAACGTCTACCACTTCTGCTGGTAGGCTATTCCACTTATCTACTACCCTCTCAGTGAAGTAAACCTTTCTTATATTACATCTAAACCTGTGTCCCTCTAGTTTTAGACTATGGCCTCTTGTCCTAACATTTTTACTCCTTTGAAATGTACTTCCCTCCTGCACTTTGTTGAATCCCTTCATGTGTTTGAATGTGTCTATCATATCCCCTCTGTCTCTTCTCTCCTCCAAGCTATACATATTCAGATCATTTAGTCTATCCTGATATTTCTTTTCCTGTAAACCAGTCACCATTTTAGTAGCCCTTCTCTGAATTTTCTCTAGAGTATCTATATCCTTCTGGAGATGGGGTCTCCTGTACTGTACACAATACTCTAGAGTATATATATCCTTATGGAGATGGGGTCTCCAGTACTGTACACAATACTCTAGGTGAGGTCTAACTAGAGATATGTAGAGTGGCATGACCACTTCCCTTTTTCTGCTACTAATGCCCCTAGCACCCTGTTTGCAGTACGTAGCTAAACGTAGCTCAATGTGTTACGTTTACTATAAAGAAGACTCAGCGATCTACTTTATTGCTAAGATTACTATCCCTTTAAGAGAACTGTGCAAAGTGAAGTTGTAGTTTGGGTGCAAGCATGCGAAGCAATGCATTGTGCACCCCTCTTGCTCCTAAAGGGTTAAAGGGAACCCCTAAAAAACAACTTTGATTTTTTTGAAAAATATTGTTAGCCATTTTTCTTATTTAGAAAACTAGTGTATGAGTTATTTAGATATATATTAATGCTAATTGCAGCAATCCCTGCTGGCATTTCTTATCTTAGTCCTATATTACCTCAGCCACTAATTGACATGTAACCCTTTCAGTGCTATGCATATGTGTGTGGGGGTTGCATTGCATTCCTCCTTTAGCACTGATTGAAAGGGTTAAAGGGATAGTAATACTTAAAATGTAAAAAAATATATATATATGTTGTAGGGTTTATCCCCCTGAGTAAAAACAAGAGTACTCCCCCTGCTGAAAGGTGTTTTATTCAAAAGTTATTACAGCTGAAAGTTGAATTTTTTAGGTGCAATATCACTGTGGCCTAAAATTGTACAGTGGCGCTGTTGCTACACCATCCTATGGAGATTTATGGTCTACGGACCAGAGCTGTCCACAGGATCATGTAGCAACAGCGCCACTCTACAATTTTAGGCCACAGTGATATTGAACCTAAAAAATTCAACTTTCAGCTGTAATAACTTTTGAATAAAACACCTTTCAGCAGTGACCAGGGGGGATAAACACTACAATATATATTTTTTTACATATTAAGTATTACTATCCCTTTAAGTGTCACCGAGCAGTGGAAGTTATGAAGAGCTAAGACAGGAAGTGTCTGCACAGTATGCCTTAATTACCATCATCTATATAGCTAAATAACTCGTAAACTAGTTTTGTCATTAAAAAAATTATTTCAAAAATCACCAAAGTTGTTTTTAAATAAGTGCTAGGGTCTAATGCCATCAAGTAATGCAAATTTTATATATGTGTATCTTAGTGTTATAATTTAATTTGTTATATGCATAACTCTTTTTTAACATTAGTCTTGCTTTAACCCATTGGTTGCTAGAGTTTTCCAGTCCATTGCTTTGCAATGTATTGGAGACCTATGGACCATGTAAGGAGTTAAAGGAGCAGTAACCTTTTTATGAAAAAATAAATATTGTAGGACTTTTCCTGTTGAGTAAAATAAGTGTACGCCCACTACTGAATGATGCATATTTCCAGAGTTATTACAGTTTAAACCCTTGTTCTTTTACATTAGCAGTGCCCTCTACTGGTCAAATTCTAATTAGTAATTATGTTACATTCTAATGGAGAGGAAAGTCAATGACATACAGTTCTCCATAGAATGTGATAGAAACTGCTGAGTCACTTCCTGTCAGAACTTCCAGGAAGTAAACGCACAGGAAATTCACTTCCTTGTTATTTGAACTGTTATAAATGTTAAATAAAACAACTGACAGCAGTTCGAGTGCCTTTGTTTTAATCAGCAGAAAAGGCTCTATAACATAACTGTTTTCATAAAGAAAAGTTTACTGCTCCTTTAAAACTTCTGCATTCAATAATCCGAGTAAAGAGAAAATACACGGAGGGATGATTGCAAAGCGAGTGCGTTTTTACAGAAATCTAACAGTATGTTGTGTTTCTTTACCAGGGAGAGTCTGTATCGGCTGCTACCCCAGACTACACCTGAAAACATCAGTAAGAACTTCGACCAGTACACTATTGATCCGGGGACTCGATATCCAAACCTCAACTCCAACTGTGTTCGACCGCACCAGGTGTGCACCTCTCGTTACTGTACTTGTTACAGGGTTTTCATAAATTGCTTTATTACAGGAGAAGTACGACCTACCTGACGATGGCCAGAAAACATTATTTATTTGTAATACATACAGTTTTTGAGAAATTAACCTGTCTTTGTTGGTGGTATATCTGGCATTTTATGCTAATTAGTTTATGTGCTGAGCCAGTATTACTACACGCTGTATTCTGAATGAATCTAGGCAGACTCACACACTGGGGGGGGGGGCGGGTTAACAGCACAATGAGAGGTAAGATTGGTCTAGAACAGAACTAATTAGCATACTGTGCTGTGAATGAATCTAGGTAGATCCCATACACTAGGGCAGCGGTTCTCAACCTTTCTAGTGCCATGACCCTTTGATAAAATGTTCCAATTTGTGGTGACCCATAACAGTAAAATGATTTTCATTGATCCTTTATCACTGTAATTACTGAATTACTCCATTATATAGAAATCCTTACTGTTCCGAGGCCAAAGGGCAGGCACCAGCGCAGGCATCTTGTCTGCGCGCCTGCGCTGTCAGTCCCTGTCTCCCGGACAATTACAAGTTTTACAGATTAAAATAGACAAAAACACAATTTTCTAATGATTTTGGGCTACCCCTGGCAAATCGTCATTCGACCCCGAAGGGGTCGCGACCCACAGGTTGAGAACCACTGCATTAGGGGGCATGTCTAATAGCTCAGTGAGAGGTAACATTGGTCTACAACAGAACAAATTAGTATATTGTGCAAGGTATGAATCTAGGCAGAGCCCACAAACTGGGGGTGTGTCTAATAGCACAGTGAGAGGTAAGATTGGTCTACAACAGAACAAATTAGCATACTATTCTATGAATGAATCTAGGCAGATCCCATACACTGGGGGTGTGTCTAATAGCTCAGCGAGAGGTAATATTGGTCTACAACAGAACAAATTAGCATATTGTGCAAGGTATGAATCTAGGCAGAGCCCACACACTGGGGAGGCGTGTCTAATAGCACAGCGAGAGGTTAGATTGGTCTAGAACAGAAATAATTAGCATACAGTGCTATGTATGAATCTAGGCAGAGCGCACACACTGGGGGCGTGTCTAATAGTACAGCGAGAGGTAAGATTGGTCTACAACAGAACAAATTAGCATACTATGCTATGAATTAATCTAGGAAGAGCCCTCACATTGGAGGTGTGTCTAATAGCAGAGAGAGGGTTAAGTTTGGCCTCGAGCAGAACGAATTATCAGGGAATTAGCATACAGTGCCACAGTGAATTAGCATACAATGCCACAGAGAATTAGCATACAGTGTCACACTGTGTCACTAATACATAAAGGTTAATTTCTCAAACAACATTTATTTACAGAAAAATGGCTTGTACATATATATATATATATATATATATATATATATATATATATATATATATATAAATTTGTCTGTAAAACAAGCTAAACTTGTCTTAGGGTAACATGAGGCTGGACAGCAGTGTGTTAACAAGAAATCTCCTTTTCATTTGAATTATGACCACAAGTCCAGCTAGGTCAATCTTTAAATATTGCTTAGCTTCCCTTGCTTCAGGAACCGCTTGCATTAAATGAAAAACCACGAGTGACAGAGATGTGTTTTCCATCTGGCCCGGTGTATATTTAAACCCTATCTGTCTCTGCTGACTCTCGTCTTCAAGGAGTCAGTGTAAGTTCTTGTGTTAATGGAAATATAAGGTTCAGATCACGCCCTTACTGGTACTGCTTGTTACAGAAGCATCTTGTGAACGAGACGTCAGCAGCGGCCCTGCTTAGTAACCAAACCAAATGTTTATTTTCACTCTGAACTTATCCTTTTTATTCCCTGCAGGAATCATTTTCTGTTTTTAGAATTAATCATCAAAGTGGGATGTTCTTTTTAAGGGTTTTAAAACCAAAAAGGCTAGCAATGTGTAGAGTGCATTACTAAGCAATGCATTGGTGACCTTTCTAGCTTCTTAGCGGTTACAAATATTGTCTAATATCCTTTCATCTACTTATAGCGGTTGGCGCTTTGCTGTGGGCAGGGACACTTCTTAGGGGTTAAAAATATTTACTAATATCCTTTAATCTGCTTATCGCAGTCTGCTGGGCACAGGGGGTGCTTCTTTGGGGTTAAAAATATTTACTAATATCCTTTCATCTGCTTATCGCTGTCTGCTGGGCGCAGGGGGTGCTTCTTTGGGGTTAAAAATATTTACTAATATCCTTTCATCTGCTTATCGCGGTCTGCTGGGGGTTTCCCCTTTGCTGTTTGCCCCAAGTGGCGGGAGGCGGCCGTGGGGGTCCTCTCCTGGGCCCTGCTCTGCCGGCTGTCCTGGCCTGGGAGATCTAGGGTGGCACAGAGATAAGACTTACGGCCTAATTATTTAGTAAGCTCTGGGGGCTTTGGCATCTCCTCTCAAAGAGTGCGTCAGGCCTCCTGTACATGATCCTATCAGCAGGGAGAGCGGATGTCCTCTCCCAATCACTGGCGTACCCAGGTTCGTGGGCTCAGGCTGCACGGCTGAGTGTCCGTTTCATAAATGGCTGCTTGTAATGGAACTCTCCACTGCTGCTTGCTACCGTTTGGCTCGTATACTTTGCCCGCTCATGTATTCATTCATATTGCTGTACGTTTTCATTTCTAACATGAAAAGTTAATAAAAACATTTTCTTAAAAATATATATATATATTTACTAATTTGGGTGAACAATTATTCTGCAGAAACAGTTATAATAACAGTTGTAATAAAACCACAGAAGGCAGTAAACTGTTCCCTGTCCCTTAAATATGCAACTTTTTATACATACTTATCGCACAGCTACATTCAAAGTCTTAATTAATGTAAAGGGAAATAAGCAAATATATTTCCCCATAATATATGAAGTATTTCATGCACACAACATGTTACCCAGCTTGCTTACCAAGCAGGGGAGGGCTGGCAACTTACGGTCCAGGAGGCAAATACATTCGAGTGGCCCATTTCTATATCGTTCAAGCCCCCTGCTATAGAGCTTACAAGGGAAATGGTTTATGTTACTAGTTTAGCTCCATTTGGATTGTACCTCTGTGGTGTGATTTGTGTAGATGCATTTCAACTGTAAGCTCTCTGGTATCACTAGTGTAGCTCAATTTACAGCAGCAATTGGGAGATTTAGTGAGGAGCAGTGGCCGACCAGCCTAGACATATGAGCTATGTGCTAAATCAAGCTTTATCTGCCTGTGGCAATGTGTGGCACTTTATGCTAATTTGTTTCTGTGCTTGGCCAATATAACCACACACTAGGCAGAGCCCAGTCACAGGGGGTGTGTCTAATAGCACTGCGAGAGGCAAGATTGGTCTAGAATAGAAATAATTAGCATACTGTGCAATGAATTAATCTAGGCAGAGCCCACACACTGGGGGGCATGTCTAATAGCACAGCGAGAGGTAAGATTGGTCTAGAATAGAAATAATTAGCATACTGTGCAATGAATTAATCTAGGCAGAGCCCACACACTGGGGGGCATGTCTAATAGCGCAGCGAGAGGTAAGATTTGTCTAGAACAGAACTAATTAGCATA
This sequence comes from Rhinophrynus dorsalis, assembly GCA_037306005.1. Taxonomy (NCBI): domain Eukaryota; kingdom Metazoa; phylum Chordata; class Amphibia; order Anura; family Rhinophrynidae; genus Rhinophrynus; species Rhinophrynus dorsalis. Next base: position 495,296,680 of record CM074722.1, on the reverse strand, counting down.
CTGTACTGTGAATGAATCTAGGCAGAGCCCAGTCCCAGGGGGTGTGTCTAATAGTACAGCGAGAGGTAAGATTGGTCTAGAACAGAACTAATTAGCATACTGTGCTATGAATGAATCTAGGCAGAGCCCAGTCCCAGGGGGTGTGTCTAATAGCACGGCGAGAGGTAAGATTGGTCTAGAACAGAACTAATTAGCATACTGTGCAATAAATTAATCTAGGCAGAGCCCACACACTGGGGGCGTGTCTAATAGCACAGCGAGAGGTAAGATTGGTCTGGATCAGAACTAATTAGCATATTGTGCTATAAATAAATCTAGGCAAAGCCCACACACTGGGGTAGGGTCAAATAGCACAACGAGAGGTATGATTGGCCTGTAGCCAAAGGGTTAAAACACTTCAATGGGAGGAGTTTGAGGTCTCAGATTCCTGATGCATAGACTCACATCCCCCTCCATAGACTTGATATCCAGTACTAGTTAAACAATAATTTTAGGGACCCAATCAATAAAGGATTGATTCACACTAGACTATCAGGATTTCATGCACGGATGTAACTACAGGGGGTCCAGAGGGTTCTTTTGTACTGGGGCCCAGAATCCAAGGAGGCTTCCATCTGTCCTAGGGTCCAGTAACTTTTTTATGGGTCTGTGAAAATATTTTTGTGTTGAAGGCCAAAAAATATTTGCACAAAGGTCCTCCAATGACTAGTTAGTCCATTAAAGTGGACCTGTCACCTTAATTCAAGTTTGCATATTTGAAATCTGCATTAAAAACTGCCTATATGTCATGTTAACCAAAATTCCAGCAAATGTACAGTTCAGGAAATATTCACACTTTCTACCATATGCTAATGTATGCTAATTGTGGTACCAGTGACATGTCATATGCTAATGTATGCTAACTGTGGTACCAGTGACATGTCATATACTAATATATGCTAACTGTTGTACCTGTGACATGTTGTATGCTAAATGTGGTACCTGTGCATTACCAGTAATGTTTCACATGCTATTGAAGTTTTACAGTGATGTGTTATATGCTAATTAAGCTATTCAGTGACATTTCATATGCTAATTTGGCTTTCCAGTGACATTTCTTATACTAATGAAGGTTTTCAATGATGTGTCTTTTGCTAATGAAGTTCTGTGCAGCACCAGGATACTTTTACTTTCACTCTCCCAGAAACACACGTGTGAATATTTCCTAAACTCTCCATCTGCTGGACTTTGGGTTAACATGATACATAGGCAGTTTTGTATGAAGTTTTGAAGTTTGTAAAACAAAATTCAAGTTGACCAGTCCACTTTATTATCCAGATTAACCCACTGAGTGTCAGAGGAGTATACAGTGGATTGTCAACAATGCATTGCACACCCCACTGGCATTCAAAAGTTAAGTTAAGTTGGTGTTTATTATTAGTAGGTGTTAGGTTTTATTATATCTGGATACTGTGTGTGATATGGATTGGAAAAATTAAAGTGGATACAGGTTCCCCGTATCCAAACACTCTTATCTCTGATTTCTGCCTTCAGTAATGGATATTTCCTACCTCAGAACAATATACAGAATTGTGACAGTTGGTTTCAAAGCAGATATGATGTTGATTCAGGGAGATATGCAGCTTCCTACTGGAGTCAGCATGGATTATTATTTTTTTTTACCCACTTGGAGCTTAAAGTGATAGTAATACTTCGTTTTAACTTTATTTTATTTTGTAGGCATTAAAAAACATGAAGAATGATATAAGTCTTATCTCTCAAACCTTTATGGTTTATGAGATATTCACAAGCAAAGTTCCCCTCCTGCCCCTTTTTCCTAGTGTAAGCCATCTCTTCTCAGATGTGAGTCTGGTTGTATGACAGGACAGATAACAGAAGGGGATAATCTTCTTTGTATGAGAACAATGAAAGCCCTGCCCCCTTGACAAGTTTTTCAGGTTTTTCCCTTATCTTAATAGAAGATTGTCCCTCTCTGCAATCTACCTGGGCACCTCCCTTCTGATCTGGCTGAACAGGGGGGGGATACTTTGTTTGTAAATATCTCTTAAACCATAAAGGTTTCAGAGATAAGACTTATATCATTCTTCATGTTTTTTTAATGCCTACAAAATAAAATAAAGTTAAAATGAAGTATTACTATCCATTTAAAGTGATAGTAATACCTCTATTAAGGTTGATGTCCGAGTTTTCATTACTGTTTTTATAACACATAGCGCTATATTTCATTACTTACAGATTTGTAGTTCAAGCACTATTCAAGCTGAAAGGATCCCCCTCCCGCCCCTTCTGGTCGCATCCCCTTAGATCTGGAATCTGATCGTGGGACCGGATGGATGCAGCAAGGGACAATCTTCATTCAGTAATGAATGATGAAGGAGGGCAGGAGATTCCTTTAGCTTCCTGAAAATTCTCCCTCACAGCGCTCCATCCGGACCAGACTGTGAGGCAGAGTGACACAGTGAAAGGGGAGGGAGGGGGATCCTTTCAGCTTCAAGAGCGCTTGGACTACAAATCTGTAAGTAATGAAATATAGTGCTATGTGTTACAAAAAAGTTGGACATCAACTTTAAAGGGATAGTAATGTTTCATAATAAAAGCAGCTCTAATTAATCATCATAGCATTTGGACTTTGGAGAGTGTTATTTCAATTCTGACAGAGTTGTAGTTCAAGAGTAATTCAATGACAAAGTATCCCCCTCCCGCCCCTTTTACTGATGTAACACTGCTCAGCCAGATCAGAAGGGAGGTGCGCCCAGGTAGACTGCAGAGAGGGACAATCTTCAATTAAGATAAGGGAAAAAGCTGAAAGGCTTGTCAAGGGGGGCAGGGTTTTCATTGTTCTCATAGGAAGAAGATTGTCCCCTGCTGTTATCTGTCTGGTCTATGGACTGGATTCCACATCTGAAAAGAGATGGCTTACACTAGGTAAAAGGGGCGGGAGGGGAAACTTTGCTTGTGAATATCTCTCAAACCATAAAGGTTTGAGAGATAAGACTTATATTGTTCGTCATGTTTTTTTAATGCCTACAAAATAAAATAAAGATAAAACAAAGTATTACTATCCCTTTAATAGAGGTATTACTATCACTTTAACTGGAAATTACTTCATTGGGGTTGTTTTTTTTCCTTCCTCTGGATCAACGGGTCATGTGGCGTGGACTGAACTTATTGGACGCATGCCTTTTTTCAGCCTCATCAACTGTTACTATGTTATATGTTTGCTTGTTTTAAAAATAAACTAATAATCTATTTATTCTGCGTTGCTGCAGGTGAAACATCTGTTTATTACTAACGAATTACAGAGCTGCCCGCTGGAGCGAGCGCATTCTATTAGAAGATCCGTAGGAATCACCAGACACGGTACGTGGAGGGGACAGAGGCTACTGCATTAAGTAAAAGTGGTGCAATTCCAAAGTGAACTAACTGCCGCATAGGGGGACAAATGCCCACTGATTTCAGATGAATTTTAACCCTTTGAGTGCCAGAGGGGTACACAATGCATTGGGTGCCCCTCTGGCACTCAAAGAATTAAAGCCCTCAAATGCTAGTAAGATCTCCATTGTATTACAAATCAATATGTGGACATTCAAGGGGTTAAATATTTAAAAAAAAATATGTTAAAGAGCTTTTTGCTACTGATGAATACAAGGATAATCGCAATACTGGGAGACTTGTCATTCAAAAGTTATTCAGATCGAACTTTTTTCAAATGAATCTGCAGTTTTCTGTTGTAGTCAGCGTGTGGTGCTGTCTCCATTACTTACTATGGTGAGCCGTAGTAACTGACCCAGAGTCTCCCATAAAATATACTAAGCAACGATTTACCTTTTGGACACATGTTGGTGCTGTTGTGAACAGTTCGATTTAAAAAAATAAAATAAATAAATAAGTTATGATTTTTGAATGATGCATCGCCTAATGGTGGGAGTGTACTTGTTTTACTAAGAAGGAATATTCCTATCACACACACACACACACACACACATACACACACCCGCATACACACACACACACACACATATACACATACACACACACAAACACTTACATACACATATACACACTCATACATACACACACAGACACACACACATACACACACTCACACATACATACACACACACACACGTATACTAGTTACAAAGGCTGTATACACTAGGGTGACCACGGGTCCCGGAACGTCCGGGACTGTCCCTTATTTCAGGGACATGTCCCGCGTCCCGGGTCCCCTTCAACCGGGACAATGAAGTGTCCCGGAATGAAGCCAAGCCGCCCTGAATGTCAGCCTGCAAGCGGTGTGTCACATCATGGACGCCGCTTGCAGGCTGACATCCAGGGCGGCAATGCAACTTACCTGATCTGGAGGCAAGCGCTCTAGTAATACAGAGCGCTGGGAGATGACATCATCTCCCAGCGCTCTGCATTACTGAGCACAGCGCGTGGGAGCTTCAGCTCTGTGCCGGAGGAGGCACAGAGCACTTTGCACTCCGCACTCCGCTAGACCACCAGGGACTCAAGGTAAGGCATTGATAGGGTGACCACGTCCCGGAATGGCAGAAGGGAAATGTGGTCACCCTAGTATACACGGGCTGATGGCTCATAGCCTGTCTGTGCTCCCGGCTCCGGGGCAGCAGCGGAGGCGCTTGGTGACAATTTGTCACCCAGCCGCCTCCGCTGCTGCCCCGGAGTCGGGAGCACAGACAGGCTGTCAGCCTTCCGGAGCTCTCCTCTCCGGATCAGCCCGTTCTGCGGTTACACACACAGTGAGCGACGCATTGTAGGACTTTATGTTATAGAATATATCTGTATGTAGAAGAAAACAGCAGTAGCACTCACAGGATTTAAAGGAGCAGTAAACTTTTATTTATGAAAACACATATTTTACAGAGCATTTCCTGCTGAATAAAACAAGGTCACTCCCATCGCTGTCAGATGTTTTATTCAAAAATTATAGCAGTTTAAATAACCAGGAAGTGAATTTACTGTGTTTACTTCCTGATAGTTCTAACTGACAGGAAGTGAATGTACTGGGTTTACTTCCTGATAGTTCTAAATGACAGGAAGTGAATTACTGTGTTTACTTCCTGATAGTTCTAACTGACAGGAAGTGAATTTACTGTGTTTACTTCCTGATAGTTCTAACTGACAGGAAGTGACAGGCAGTTTCTATCACATTCTATGGAGAACTGTATGTCTCTGACTTTTCTGACTTTCCTCTCCATTAGAATCTAGCAGGAAATCTAATTAGAATTTGACCACTAGGGTTGCCACCCGGCCGGTATTTTACCGGCACAGCCGGTAATTAGCACTGCTGAGCCGGTGCCGGTATAACCTCTATACCGGCCATTGAAAAGCCGGTATTAATGCTTTGCCCCGCTTCCCAGACCACTTTGGCAGCCTTTAACGATGTTGCCGACTAGGGCTGCAACAACTAATCGATTCGTTGAGCACCGATTAGTTGTGCAGCCCCACAGCCGCCGGATACTGCTGTCTTCCTGCACTGATGACATCCGGAGCGCAACCACTCCAAACGCGGAGACGCCGCGTGGAGCGTGCAGGTATTTTCTTCCTCTGTTCTGAGGCCAGTTTAAAACTGGCGCCCAGACAGAGGAAGAAAACCCCTGCACACTCCATGCGGCGTCTCCGCGTTTGGAGTGGTTGCGCTCCGGATGTCGGCAGTGGAGGAAAGTGAAAACGAGGTACAGGAGAGAGAGAGAGACACAAGGGGAAGAGAAAGAGAGAAGTACACGGGGGAGAGAGGCACAAGGGGAGAGAGAAGTACATGGGGGAGAGAGGCACAAGGGGAGAGAGAAGTACACGGGGGAGAGAGGCACAAGGGGAGAGAGAAGTACACGGGGGAGAGAGGCACAAGGGGAGAGAGAAGTACACGGGGGAGAGAGGCACAAGGGGAGAGAGAAGTACATGGGGGTGAAAGAGGCACAAGGGGGTGAAAGAGGCACAAGGGGGAGCGAGAGTGAAGTACATGGGGGTGAAAGAGGCAAAAGGGGGAGAGAGAGAAGTACATGGGGAGAAAGAGGCAAAAGGGAGAGAGAGAGAGAGAAGTACATGGGGAGAAAGAGGCAAAAGGGGGAGAGAGAGAGAGAAGTACATGGGGGTGAAAGAGGCAAAAGGGGGAGAGAGAGAGAAGTACATGGGGAGAAAGAGGCAAAAGGGGGAGAGAGAGAGAGAGAAGTACATGGGGGTGAAAGAGGCAAAAGGGGGAGAGAGAGAGAAGTACATGGGGGAGAGAGAGGGAGAAGTACATGGGGGAGAAAGAGGCAAAAGGGGGAGAGAGAAGTACATGGGGGAGAAAGAGGCAAAAGGGGGAGAGAGAGAAGTACATGGGGGAGAAAGAGGCAAAAGGGGGAGAGAGAGAAGTACATGGGGGAGAAAGAGGCAAAAGGGGGAGAGAGAGAGAGAAGTACATGGGGAGAAAGGCAAAAGGGGGAGAGAGAGAGAGAAGTACATGGGGAGAAAGAGGCAAAAGGGGGAGAGAGAGAGAAGTACATGGGGGAGAAAGAGGCAAAAGGGGGAGAGAGAGAGAAGTACATGGGGGAGAAAGAGGCAAAAGGGGGAGAGAGAGAGAAGTACATGGGGGAGAAAGAGGCAAAAGGGGGAGAGAGAGAGAAGTACATGGGGGAGAAAGAGGCAAAAGGGGGAGAGAGAGAGAAGTACATGGGGGAGAAAGAGGCAAAAGGGGGAGAGAGAGAGAGAAGTACATGGGGGAGAAAGAGGCAAAAGGGGGAGAGAGAGAGAAGTACATGGGGGAGAAAGAGGCAAAAGGGGGAGAGAGAGAGAGAAGTACATGGGGGAGAAAGAGGCAAAAGGGGGAGAGAGAGAGAGAAGTACATGGGGAGAAAGAGGCAAAAGGGAGAGAGAGAGAGAGAGAAGTACATGGGGAGAAAGAGGCAAAAGGGGGAGAGAGAGAAGTACATGGGGGAGAAAGAGGCAAAAGGGGGAGAGAGAGAAGTACATGGGGGAGAGAGGCACAATGGGGAGAGAGAGAAGTACATGGGGGAGAGAGAGGCACAAGGGGGAGAGAAGTACATGGTGTGAAAGAGGCACAAGGGGGAGTGAGAGAAGTACATTGGGTGAAAGAGGCACAAGGGGGAGAGAGAGAAGTACATGGGGGAGAGAGAGGCACAAGGGGGAGAGAGAGAAGTACATGGGGGAGAGAGAGGCACAAGGGGGAGAGAGAGAGGCACAAGGGGGAGAGAGAGAAGTACATGGGGGAGAGAGAGGCACATGGGGGGGGAGAGAGAGGCACATGGGGGAGAGAGAGGCACAAGGGGGAGAGAGAGGCACAAGGGGGAGAGAGAGAAGTACATGGGGGAGAGAGAGGCACAAGGGGGAGAGAAGTATTTACTCAGTAGGAAATACTCTTGTGGGTTCTTCTTTGGTTCTAGGACAGCTGCCAGCCTTTATGACATTATTACAAAGGGATTCTGCATTAACCTCCTTGGGAACCAGAGAGGTTAATGTTTGGAAATGTGTTTCATTCCCATCTAGGCCTCAAAGGCTTTCATTCCCATCTAGGCCTCAAAGGCTTAACTGTGAGGTCTGATCACCTTTGTGTGTAGGGGATCCTTCACCACACTGGTCTGGGAGAGCTTAGTCTGAGAGAGAGAGAGAGAGAGTGAGTGAGTGAGTGCTTAGTCTGAGAGAGAGTGTGTGAGTGCTTAGTCTGAGAGAGAGTGTGTGAGTGCTTAGTCTGAGAGAGAGAGAGTGCTTAGTCAGAGAGAGAGAGAGAGAGTGCTTAGTCTGAGAGAGAGTATGTGTGCTTAGTCTGAGAGAGAGTGTGTGTATGTGCTTAGTCTTAGAGAGTGAGTGCTTAGTCAGAGAGAGAGACTGCTTAGTCTGAGAGTGGTCATACAACATTCTGCCCCTTTTGTGGCTCCTCCCTTTTGTAGCTCCTCCCTTTTGTGACTCCGCCCTCACCGACCCACAGCTATGGCCGGTATTTTTTTTAGGAAAAGGTGGCAACCCTATTGACCACTAGAGGGCACTGCTAATGTAAAAAAAACATGGGTTTAAACTGTAATAACTTTGGAAATATAAACCTCTTGGCAGTTGGAGTAACCTTATTTTACTCAATAGGAAAATCCCCTACAATATATATTTTTTCATAAAAAAAGTTAACGGCTCCTTTAATGGTGAAGAAATTAACACTGACTATAAAACCTTAATTTCTTCACCAATTACTAAATCCAGTGAGTGCTACTTCTGCTGTTTTCTGCTACTTCTATGGTTGACCTAGCTGTCTGTACCCAGGCACTCGTCCTCCTAACTGAGAGTGCTTTGTGTCCTGCTCACGCTATCTATCTGTCTGTCTGTCTCTATCTATCTATCTGTCTATATCATATCTATCTATCTATCTATCTATCTATCTATCTATCTATCTATCTATCCATCTATCTATTTAATACTGCTCCTCCATTTAGAATTGACTTCTTCTCCTCTTCACTCCTCAGAGTCAGACATAAGACCCAACAAGCTTTTGGTTTGGTGTCAGAAGCAAACAGAGGGCTACAGGAATGTGAACGTCATAAATCTGACCAGTTCGTGGAAGAGCGGTCTCGCTCTGTGCGCCATCATTCACAGATTCAGGCCAGAGCTTATGTAAGATGTTCTTCAGGCAACAGAAACAGCAGTAGATGCCCACTGGGCCATATGTATCAACGTGTATAAAAGGCTCTTCTTAGCAAATTCAACACATCCATACGTAACAACGTTGGTAATCTCTAGTAGCAACAAAAACTAACTGGCACCATTAGAGAATTGTAAGGCATACATACTGTTCTCTTTGGTTATTACAGTATTTGCCTACATAAAGGGTGATCCAAAGCTACAGATTTCAAGTGTGAAAAAAATATTCCCAATCTAAAGCAACTCCCTCACACCCTCTCCCTCCCTCGGTATTCTCTCCCCCCTTAAACTGCTCCCGCCAGTCTTCCTGTAGAGCGGTCCGGTGAGCTGCATGTTTGAATTTGCTGCCCACCTCCTTCCAGGACCTTTCTGTTAATGCGCATGGAGTTTGCGCTGTAATAAAAAGGTCCTGGAAGTACCTTTCTGAGTCGCGAAATGTCAGTGCGGCGGCGAACCGCATTCCAGGAAGATTGCCGTTGCCATTACTGAGGTTTAAAGGTAGATGGAGACAATACCGTGCGAGGAAGAATGACTGGACTGGCTGCCGGTTGTGGTTTTCCCCCCATCCATTGGACAGCCAGAATAAAGGATGACCATTAAATATAATATCTGTTAAGTATTTCAGGCTTAAATGCCTGAAAAAAAAACTTGCCTTATATTTGAGCAAATACGGTAAATCTGTGACACCATTGTGTGTCATTAAATATTCTTCCTTAACAAAATCACAAAATGTCCCTAAACATTCGCTAAATAATAATAAATGTCACAAAGAGTAACTAATCTGGAATCTGTCAAACAGCTCACTATTCTTAAAGGGGAACCACCACCCCACACAATCTTTACCTTCACTAAATCCCCATCTGGCGACTAGCTGCTTAGTAGCGCTAGTCGCCAGAATAATTACCTTATTTAATAGATTTCTGCTCTCTTCTATGGCTGACAGTAGCACGGACATCTTGCCACTGTGACGTCCGTGCGCCTGCACTGTCAGTCCAAGCCAGGTGTAGTAGGCGTTGCTAGGAGCCATTTGGCTCCGGCTGGGACTGACAGCGCAGGCACGCGGACATCACAATGGCAAGATGTCTACGCTCCGTCCTGCCTGTCAGCCGGGGAAGAAAGCAGAAATCTATTAAATAAGGTAATTATTCTGGCGACTAGCGCTACTAAGCAGTTAGTCGCCAGATGGGGACTTAGTGAAGCTAAAGATTGTGTGGGGTGGTAGTTCCGCTTTAAAGGGTTAGTAATGCCCAAAGATAACTTTTATGTTTTATTGTAGATTAAAAAAAAAGAAATTATGTGCAGCAAATTCCATCTCTCAGACCTTTATGGTTTGAGAGATATTTGTCGCTAAAGTCCCCCCCCCTCCCTCCCCTATCAATCAAGTGGTTAGAATTAGTGTAAATTTGTATTTCTCCCCGTGTGGTATAGTTGGTTTAGTGCACTATTAAGTCACCTTTCCTTTGTGTATGAGACTCCTGACGTACATGTAAAACACGGATTTCTTTAGAAAGACAGAGCTGCTATTCAATTTAACCGTCTGCCCTGTGTGTACGTGCTAAACACAATTTGTGACCCTTGACCTTTTATTTTTGGAACAGCCCCATGTTCTGGCCCATGCATTCTTTACTCATGTTGCACCACTGTAATGGGCCCCTGCGCTGGCATGTCAGAAATTTTCCAGTAGAAAAAAAAAATTAAAAAACTATTTCATCACAAATTATGAAGAGTCGAAGCTAATTGTCTTATATTTTCACCTGTTATAGTGTTCATTATGTCCCTAAATGTTTAACCCTTTGAGTGTCAGAAGGGTGCCTAATGCATTGCTTCATAATGTGTTGTACACCCTCTGGCACTCAGTTGGTTAACTCCAGGAGGCTGCTGTACAAAGCGGTACTAGTGCAGTGCTAGCGCAAACTAACAGGGTCACATAAAATGTGTTTTTTAACCCCTTGAATGCTAGAGAGGTCTCTCAATGCACTGTAGACCTCTCTAGCATTCAAGCCGTTAATTATTAAGTGGAGCAATTCTGGAGCAAACCAAATGGAACTCTGATCCCACTGATTTAATTGAGACTTTTATTACAATTGCTTTGAAATGCGTTGAAGACTTCCCTTACATTTAAGGGATTAAACAACCCTCCCCATTTATATCAATGGGAATTTGGGGAATTCTTATTTGTCCCCAGTGATGTAGTTGCTTTGCTCCAAAGTTATTTCCTCTTTTTCTATCTGGATAGATCCTTAAAGGGAACCTGTGACTTTAATTCTGTGTCTCAGAATCCTTCATTAACCCCTTAAGGTCCGACGATCCCGCGGTGTCTGGTCCTTTAAGGACCAGATAGACGAGTTCGACGTGCCGTCCCATGTGACTGATCACGTGGGGCAGCACATCAAAAGGAGGACTGAAAGAGATTGCTCCGGTCTTGGAGCAATCAACTTCAGTCCACGGTATTACCGCGCTCCTGCAGGAGTGAGGTGAGTAAAAGTATGTGACGTACCAGGACCGTCACTGGTCCTTAAGTGCCGGACCAGCGTGACGGTACGGGTACGTCACAGGACGCGAAGGGGTTAAAAACTGCCTATGGATCACGTGCATACCTGGGAAATTTCATATGATGCTGCTGGGGAGTATAATTGCCTCAAAGTGCTGCAAATCTGGGGGGCGGGGTTTACCCGTGGGGGTGGGGCTTTCTGGGGGATCACAAAAGTGGGAGGAATTGGGCATGAAAGGAGGAAAAGTGGGCAGAGTTTTAAAGCAAACTCCCCACATCCAGAGAATCAGCCTTTTCCCCAGAGACCCTGTAATGCATTCGCTAAACCGGAGTCTCCGGGGTGAAATCCAAAGAGCTCCCAGGTATGATCACATGAGCTAAAAGAGCACCAGATGCACCATTTAGGAAATAATTATATTTTTATTTCTGGATGGTGAGCTCTCTGAGTGTGGCACTCTATGTTAATTTTATGTTAATGAAGTTCTCAGTCCAGCACAGGACTTCATTAGCATATGAAACAGCACAGCGATTTTTTTTAATCTCTTTTTTTCAGAAATAAATGTATATCTTCTAAATTATGTATTTGCTATAGTTTTGGCTGACGTAACATATACCGTAAAGTCTGAGGTATAATACGCACCTGTATATAGTACGCAGGTGTATATTATACCCAAGATTTTAGTGGAAAACAAGAGTGCCTATGTATAATACACACCCTTGTTTTCCCCCTTAATAAAAATACAAATCAGTGCTGCCAGATACTTTCCCTCCCTCCCCTCAGCGCAACCCATTCTCAAAATAATAATTAATTCCACTGAGGTCCTCCATCTTCCCTGTGGGTAGCATGCTTGCATTTGCCGCCCGCTTCCTTCAGTGTGGTCAGGACCTTCTGCCTCCAGCCAATGGTAATGCCCTGTGAGGCTCTCAATGTGCTGTCAGGGCAATACCGTAGCCGGAAGGTCCTGACAGTGCATTGAAGGAAGCGGGCAGCAAATTCAAGCATGCCACTGGCAGGGAAGATGGGGGGACCTCAGTACAAGTAAGAATTATTTTGAGACTGGATTGCACTGGAGGGAGGGCAGGTATCTGGCAGCACTCATATAAATATATATATATATTTTTTTTTTATTGCACAAAGATAAAAAGAAAAAAAAAGTAACACAAAAATTTCTTGTGTATAATACACCCCCCCCACACACTTCACATAAGGTGAAGAGGGGTAACATTGTGCGTATTATACCTGAGATTTTACGGTAGGCATTTTGAAGGAAGTTTTTAAAGATGCCATAGCTAACATTAATGTTTCACTTCCTTAGTGACTTTGGTTCATTGAATGAAGAAGATGTCATCAGGAACAACCAGTTGGCGTTTGATGTTGCAGAGAGAGAATTTGGAATTCCTCCTATGACAACGGGCAAAGAGATGGCAGCAACAGAGGAGCCCGATAAACTCAGCATGGTTATGTACCTCTCCAAATTCTATGAGTTGTTCAGGGGGACACCTCTGAGGCCAGTTGGTAAGTGACTGTTATTAATTGTTTTTTAGAAATAAATTCAATGGACACCGAGTCTCCTATATTAAGAAAATTGGAGCATTTGTGCACCAAGCCAACTGCTCTATAGGCGACATAAAAATCCCCTAAATGCACATTGTTTTAAATTGTTTTAACTTAAGATGATCCAGATCATCTTAATACATCAGAATTCCTTCTTGCTAGAGATGACATCCAAGTTTTTAAAGGGATAGTAATGTTTCCTAATAAAAGCAGCTCTAATGAATCATCATAGTATTTGGACTTTGGAGAGTATTATTTCAATTCTGTCAGAGTTGTAGTTCAAGAGTAATTGAATGATAAAGTATCCCCCTCCTGCCTCTTTTACTGATGTAACATTGCTCACCTCAGAGCAGCAAGACTGTACGGATGGATCGTAGAGAGGGACAATCTTCAATTAAGATAAGGGAAAAATCTGAAAAACCTGTCAAGGGGGGCAGGGCCTTCATTGTTCACATAGGAAGAAGATTGTCCCCTTCTGTTATCTGTCTGGTCTATGGACTGCATTCCACATCTGAGAAGAGATGGTTTACATTTGGTAAAAGGGGCTGGAGGGGAAACTATGCTTGTGAATATCTCTCAAACCATAAAGGTTTGAGAGATAAGACTTATATCGTTCTTCATGTTTTTTTAATGCCTACAAAATAAAATAAAGATAAAACAAAGTATTACTATCTCTTTAACACCTTGGAGTACTGGAGACCACATCTCCAGAAGGTTATGATACTCTAGAGATAATTCAGAGAAGGGCTACTAAAATGGTGACTGGTTTACAGGGTAATAATTATCAGGATAGACTAAAGGATCTGAACATGTATAGCTTGGAGGAGAGAAGAGAGAGAGGGGATATGATAGATACATTCAAATACATGAAGGGAGTCAACAAAGAGCAGGAGGGAAGTACATTTCTAAGTAGTATAAATGTTAGGACAAGAGGCCATAGTCTAAAACTAGAGGGACAGAGTTTTATTTCACTGAGAGGGAAGTAGATAAGTGGAGTAGTCTATCGGCAGAAGTGGTAGAGGTTAATACAGTGACGGAATGTAAGCATGCACGGGATAGGTTTAAGTCTGTCCTGAACATAAGAAAAGACCAAGGACCAGATAAGGTTTTTACAGTAGGAAAATGGGCGACTAGATGGGCCGAATGGTTCTTATCTGCCATCAAATTCTATGTTTTTATGGATTCTAGAGAGATCTCCAGTGCGGCCTCTATAGCGTTCAAAGGTTTAAAGACAGAACTATCATCTTTATAATATTGCCCCCCAATACATTACTAATATAGTGACAGGCAAAGGAATAGTTTTATTATGTTTAATAAGTCAGTGTTATTGAAGTAATCCACCTTCTTCAGCAGACATCCAGCAGACAACAGTGCAGACCTCTTAGAGGAAAGTTGCCTCTGAGTCTGTGCTGTCTGTCCCGTGCACTGCCCGGATTGGTGGAGACGTTCGCTGGTTACCTTAAAGGGATAGTAATACTTAAGTATTACTAATCCCTATATTAAAGTCCTATTAAAAATAAATGTATTGCCCCCAGTGTCATTTCTCAAACCTTTATGGTTCGAGAGATAATCGCTCTTAAAGTTGCCCTCTCCCTCTCCCTTCCCTGTAGTCAGCGTTCTAGCTGACTGCAGGTAAGCAAGTTGTACGACTTTCAGGCGGCTCTCCAGCACAGCCGCGATCGTGTTAATAAAAAAGAAATCTTTCACTTAACAGTCTTCTACGTGTTCTTGGTTTGAGAGATGACACTGGGGGCAATACATTTATTTTTAATAGGACTTTACTATAGGGATTAGTAATACTTAAAGGGATAGTAATACTTCGTTTTAACTTTATTTTATTTTGTAGGCATTAAAAAAACATGAAGAATGATATAAGTCTTATCTCTCAAACCTTTATGGTTTAAGAGATATTCACAAACAAAGTATCCCCCCCTGTTCAACCAGATCAGAAGGGAGGTGCCCAGGTAGACTGCAGAGAGGGACAATCTTCAATTAAGATAAGGGAAAAACCTGAAAAACTTGTCAAGGGGGGAAGGGCTTTCATTGTTTTCATACAAAGAAGATTGTCCCCTTCTGTTATCTGTCTGGTCTTACAGCCAGATTCACATCTGAGAAGTGATGGCTTACACTAGGTAAAAGGGGCGGGAGGGGAAACTTTGCTTGTGAATATCTCATAAACCATAAAGGTTTGAGAGATAAGACTTATATCGTTCTTCATGTTTTTTTAATGCCTACAAAATAAAATAAAGTTAAAACGAAGTATTACTATCCCTTTAAGGTAACGGAAGTTGCAGACTGTGCAGGCGCACAGATCTTCTCTTGTAAGCTCTGTGCCCTGGATGCTGCAGAAGAAAGTGGATTACTTCAATAACGTAGATTTATTCAGCATAATACAAGTATTCTTTTGCCTATAGCTATATTACTAATGCATTGGGGGACAATATTATGAAGATGATAGTTCCGCTTTAATTTTAAGAGGACCAATTTAGCAACAAACCAATTGCACCATCAAGACTTACAAAAAAACATTCCAGTGATACACCAGACCTTGATGGATAACATCCGGCTCCGTACTGTCTGAGCCTCAAGTCATCTTTGCATTTGAGGAAATGTAATCTAGCAACAGCTGGGAAGCCACAGGTTGCCCAACCTGGATTTATGATTCACAGGCTGAGAATGTTCTCTGGTTTAGAATCCTTGAGGGTCAGGAAGAATTCCTGTGAATTTCACTGTGACTCTATGAAGAGGTTTCTGACATCCAACAGATTATAGGGAAGAGTCAAACCAGATGTGTGGCTATTTTGAGATTATGTAGGTGATGCCATTACTGGCTGAGAGACCTGGGTCACACTGCAAGCCTTCAAGACCACGTTACAGGTGTAGCCTGAATTGTAATGATACAAAGGTGGAGATTTCCTGTTTCCTGTTACAGTTTTAGGGCATATTTATTAATATACATGTTATTCTGTAGATACTGAACTTACAAAATGGGATATTGCACAAAAAATATGATAATTAAAGCAGCCCTGGCCCTCCTCTGCTTCCAGGAGATGATTACTACCCCCTTCTGAGGTGGACAGTGTGGACAATGGACAATTTGGGCAGTGTGGACAATGCACAGTTTGGTGTGTGGACAATTTGGGTAGAGCGGAGGTGGGCAGTGCGGAGGATGGACAATGTGTGGAGGGTGGGCAGTGTGGACAATGTGTGGAGGTGGACAGTATGGACAATGTGTGGAGGTGGACAGTGTGGACAATGTGTGGAGGTGGGCAGTGTGGACAATGGACAATTTGGGCAGTGTGGATAATGCACAGTTTGGGCTGTGTGGATAATTTGGGTGGAGCGGAGGTGGGCAGTGCGGAGGATGGACAATGAGTGGAGGGTGGGCAGTGTGGACAATGAGTGGAGGGTGGGCAGTGTGGACAATGTGTGGAGGTGGGCAGTGTGGACAATGGACAATTTGGGCAGTGTGGACAATGCACAGTTTGGGCTGTGTGGACAATTTGGGTGGAGCGGAGGTGGGCAGTGCGGAGGATGGACAATGTGTGGAGGGTGGGCAGTGTGGACAATGTGTGGAGGTGGGCAGTGTGGACAATTTGGTCAGTGCAGCCAATGGAGGCAGTGTAGAGGTGGAAAATGTATGTGGACATGGTGTAGCGGAGGGCAGGGTGGACAGGATGTGATGGAGGACATTGTGGACAGGATGTGGGGGAGGACAGGGTGTGGAGGACGGTGTGTGGAAGACGACAGGGTGTGGAGGAGGGTAGGTTGGACAGGGTGTGGAGGACAGTGTCTAGACTCGAATATTATTAATCTAAGCCTCATGGTGTAAATCAGAAAAAAAAATCAGCAGAAAAGTGCCCATTTGGTGCCCAGTCCAGATTAATGCAATGTGTTATGGATGTTGATAATTTGGGCCAAATGTATGTAGATAATGGATGTAGATAATTTGGGCCAAATTATTCTAAATATCATCATCCACACCACATTGCATAAATCTAGGCGCCAATGGGTACACATACAAGTGGAGTGGCAAATCAGTTACACAATGTGACCCACTGCTGTTGCCAAATGTAGCAATATGTGTATAGAATGTCCCATGTTGCCATATATTGTTAATTAGAATGCTTATGTGGGAGGTAGCGAGGCACTCTGGTGGCATATCATGCTGTATTGCTCTGATTGTGGCATATAATGTTATATTTTTCTGGTGACATATAACTCTATTGCTCTGGTGGTGACACATACCTCTGTATTACTGGGCTGGTGGCATATATGTAACCCTCTGGTGTGACATAACTGTATTGCTGTTCTTGTGGCATGTGTACCCCCCTTAATAGAATTCCTAGAGTTTCCACTGCATTGAAACGGTCTACAGAGTGTGCTTGGTTTGCAAGTACACTTTGTTCTATTTAAATAAAGCTATTTCGGTTCTGCTTGAAGAGCCGCCTCGTGTCATCTGACACGGATTTTCTTCTGTCATCTTTACAGCTGACATCAGGGAAAGGAGAGGTGGGGGGGAACTTTAGATGTGAATATCTCTCAAACCATAAATTGGGAATTGTGCCACATAATTTATTTTTTTTAATCTACAAAACAAGAAAACATGTTTATTGGACATTACTGTTCCTTTAACCCCTTAAGGACCAAGCGGTCAATTTCAGACCCCGTTTTTACTTACATCACTCCCGGAGGAGCAGTGTAAGTAAAATGAATGTGACGTTTTATGGCCGTCACCAGTCCTTGTGGCAAAAACAGCGTGACGGCCATAGTACGTCACGTAGTCCTTAAGGAGTTAAGATGAGTGGCTTTTCATCAATGAGGCACGGGCATCGCCAGTTACCTTTGCAACACAATCAAATATTTTGGAGGTTATGCACCAAGGAGTGATAAAGAGGTGATAAAGTGGAGATGATTTCTCCAGTGATATCACTTCTCCAATTCCCATGTTATTCTATAGAGATCTCCAAAGCTGAAGAAATCTTAGTGCATTGGCTTCATAGAATAACAGAGGAACTGGAGAAGTGATATCACTGGAGAAGTCATCACCACTTTATCACCTCTTTATCACTCCTTAGTGCATCTCTCTCACTGTGTCAGTTACATTCCATTGTATGATGCGTTTATTTACTCTTGTGAATATTAGAGACTAGTGTAAAAGCCCATGTACACAGCCAAGGTCCGGGTGGTGTTAACCCTTTGAGTGCCAGGAGGCACCCCTCTGACACTCAAAAGGTTAACAGGCCGGTCCTGCTCTGCGTCCTGCCGCCGACACAGCCATGCACTGTAGAGACTGCCCGAAAGCACAGAATGCTCCAAGCACAGGACTCCCAGCATTCCGTGCTCCCAACATTCCCTGCTCCCAGCATTCCATACTCCCAGCATTCCGTGCTCCCAGCATTCTGTGCGTTCAGGCAGTCTCTACTGCGCATGACGGCTTCTGACAAACATTCTAGCGAATTATTATATAGGATATCTCCGGAGCATTATGAAAGGGTTAATCTAACTTGGGTCAATTTTGTCTCTTCTCAGATACAGCAAGCAAAGATAACGGGGAAAACGGAGACGGGCGCTCATCGCAACCATCAAACTTAATCTTCAACAATTACCTCAACTTAACATTACCAAGGAAACGGGTTCCGAAGGTGAGGAAAGGATTTAAGTGTAACTTTTTGAGTGCCAGAAGGGTATCGTGGGATACCCCCTGGCATTCAAAGGGTTAAAAGTACAGCAAGGTTGGTGGTGCGCTAATCCCCAGATGTTTAAAGGCGAATTTTCACCTCTTCATAATAATGCCCTTTTACTTTACTATGGCCTGAAAATCCTAATGGCCCCTATCAGCTTTGCCCATGTGGCTTTTGCTCAAGATAATATTTTTTTATCACTCATGGATGTTATGTGCATGGAGGCGGACATGACAGTTGCTAGCAGAACCTCAGAATCTGCTCATTGCACATGGTGTTCTTAAAGGGATAGTAATACTTAATTTTCATAAAGCTTAATTTTGTTCATATTAAAAACATAAACATAACGATGCAAGTCCCGTCCCTTAAAGATGTCTAGTTTTATAGTTATAAGTGTTTAAAGTACCCCCCCTCGCCAGAAATCAACACTCTAGCAGACAGATCGAGATTCTGGTCATTTGACTGGATGGCTCTGCCGCAGAGCCGAAATTGTGTTGTCTACAAAAAAAATACTTAATTAGAACAGTCTACAAAGTGCTCCTTTTCACGCTGGCGACATGTTTAATGCGTGTGTAGTTGGTCGCCCAATAGTGGGTGATATTTGAAAAAGATACCCTCTGGCATGGGAAATAGAAGGTTCTCAGTATGCCGGTAAGGTAAAGGTCATTATTATTAGGACATGTTCCTTAAGGCATACGTGATGTAGCCTTAATTGTGATCACCTTCCGTTAAGCAGCAGTACTTTGCTGTTGCAGCCTGCCCAGTTATTCCACCTGTTTATCATAACGTAATAAAATGTACTTTCGTATCCTAAGGAAACCTTGATATTGTGTGATTTATTACAATGTCTGTTATAGGTCTGTTATATCAATGTGGCTAGTGGCAAAGGGCCAATGTCTTTATATTAATATATTATTACAATTAGGGACTCTGCCAATATACTTTGTAAATACACAATGAAGGAAACATCTCCTCAAGTTACCATCACTTTTCAACCGTGGTAAAGGCATAAAACAGAAATATCAACAAAGATCAGTTTTCAAGGAGACATAACAAGATTCTGAAAGGGAACGGGGAGTCTTTGATCTCACATCCTTGGCTAACTCAGAAGGAACGTATATATGAGCTCTGTCAATGTGATTTCACAATGGATTTCCATGGTAACAAAACAGACAATTTATTTTGCCTTACAAGGAAGTTGTCCATGGCTGATAAACATGATCTCATGTAATGGCTATGTCTAATGCTGTGTTTTACCATCTGATGTTAAATGTATAGGACATTTTTCAAGAACAATTACTACCAGTGGGATTGTGTACTTTAACCCATGTTATATTTGAATCCTTAAAGGAACACCGTTCCCAATGCTCTTGGATAAATATATGTGTCAGTATATACCTTTGGGGTATAAATACAATACAGGAGGAATAAATTAAGACTGGTGTGGCTTAACAAAGAGGTTTACAAGAAAAAGAGAAAGGAAAACTAGAATTTTTTTATTTAATTAAGAGGGTTGAGATGCATCATTTAAAAAATATAAATAAATGCAACGGACTTTGCAAACAAGCAGTTAGGCTAGCTAAAATTAAAATCTGAAAAGTATCGTAAAGGAGAAAGAAAAATGCTAAACACTTCTTTAAGTATACAAATGGCAAAAAAAGATTAAGGCAGATATTGGCCCTTGTAAAGCTAAGACAGGTGAACTAATTAATAGGATAAGGCTGAATCATTAACCACGTTATTTTCTTCTGTACACACAATCAAAGTAACGATGGAAGGCTTTGCACAAAAAAGGGAAGATTGCAGAATTTCCTCCATTGTGTACATGGCTTACTGAGGACAGAGTCCACAAGGGTGTAAAGAAATCATGGTGAATAAAGCACCTGGGCCTAACAGCATAAAACCAAGGATAATTGGACTTTTTAAAGGGATAGTAATACTATCCCTCATCTTGTAGGCAATAAAAAACTGAGTAAAATGACACCAGCGGCATCTCTCAAACCTTTATGGTTTGAGAGATATCCGCTTTCAAAATTCCCTCTCCCCTAACGTCAGCATTCTAGCTGACAGCAAGGGAATCCGGTCCCGGGACCGGCGGCGGCTCTGCAGCAGTGCGGAGATCGCGTTAATAAAAAAGAAATCCTTAACTTAAAAGGTCTTCTACGTGTGCTTGCAAACCAAGCACACGTAGAAGACCATTTTAGTAAAGGATTTCTTTTTTATTAGCGCGTTCTCTGCACTGCTGCAGAGCCGCCAGCTGATCCCAGGAGAGGATTCCCCTGCTCTCAGCTAGAATGCTGACGTCAGGGAAAAAGGCAAACTGCTAAACTTTAAAAGCGGATATCTCTCAAACCATAAAGGTTTGAGAGATGCCGCTGGTGTCATTTTACTCAGTTTTTTTATTGCCTACAAGATGAGGGATAGTCATTTTTAAGTATTACTATCCCTTTAAACTAAGGGCAGTAAAGTTTTGAAATTTGCTGCTGTGCTTTCAAAATAGTAGTAGCTACCTTTTAGCACAGAGCAATACTGAGAATTATGACAGATGGTTTCAGTGCAGATAGGCTTTGGGTCAAGAGAAATATCCGACTGCAATTTAGAGTCAGAAAGAAATTGTTTAACCCGTTTGGTTCTTAATTGGAAATGGCTTCACTAGTTTTTTGGGTTTTTTCCCTTCCTCTGGATAAACAAGTGACATTCGGCAAGATCTGGATTTGATGGACACGTCTTTTGTTTTCCAGTCACATCAACTATGTTAAGTCAAAATGAACTGGAGCTCTATACACTTAAAGGGCAATCCATTTTACTAAGTCTGTTTCAACTGCATGTGATCACTTTAGGGCACAGTGACACACAGTGCACTGTAATTAAGATTTGAAAGCGATAGTAATACTTCGTTTTATCTTTATTTTATTTTGTAGGCATGAATAAAACATGAAGAACGATATAAGTCTTATCTCTCAAACCTTTATGGTTTGAGAGATATTCACAAGCAAAGTTTCCCCTCCCGCCCCTTTTACCTAGTGTAAGCCATCTCTTCTCAGATGTGGAATGCAGTCCATAGACCAGACAGATAACAGCAGGGGACAATCTACTTCCTATGAGAACAATGAAAGCCCTGCCCCCCTTGACAAGTTTTTCAGCTTTTTCCCTTATCTTAATTGAAGATTGTCCCTCTCTGCAGTCTACCTGGGCACCTCCCTTCTGATCTGGTTGAACGGGGGGGGATACTTTGTTTGTGAATATCTCTTAAACCATAAAGGTTTGAGAGATAAGACTTATATCGTTCTTCATGTTTTTTTAATGCCTACAAAATAAAATAAAGATAAAACGAAGTATTACTATCCCTTTAAGGCAAAGACGCTCTGAATACTTTCCCTATAGCATGTTCAGGAAAATGGAGGGTTGTTTGGTCATTTCCTTTGGCCCCTGTTAGTACATAGTATTTAAAGCGAAACTATCATCAAAATTAAATTGCCCCCCAAATCCTTACGACCATAGTGATAGGAATATACATACTGTACTTTCATTATGATGAATAAGTCCGACATTATTGAGGAAAAACAACTTCTTCGGCATCCACCCGCGGGCAACAGCACAGACATCTCAGAGAAAAGGTATCTGTGAGTCTGCGCTGTCTGTCACATTCACCTCCAGGATTGGTGAGGGGCGGGGCATTCCTTGGTACCTTAAGGTGCCGGAAGGAACTGACGTGCGGATGCACAGAGCTTCTCTTGTAAGATCTGCGCCGCTGATGCCTGCCAAAGAAGTTTTTTTCCTCAATATTACCGGACTTATTCAGCATAATAAAAGTATGTGTATTCCTATCGCCATGTTAGTAAGGATTTGGGGGCCAATTTCATTTTGATGATAGTTCCTCTTTAATGATTCATAATTCCCATACACCCCACCCCTCTTGTACAAAGCAGCTTACAGAAGACAATTTTCTGTGTGAGTAGCATTCCATATCAGTGTTAGGCAAGAGTAGCATTAAGTAATCAGTTCCAGAGCTTAGTTTAGCATGGAATCGTATTACTGTGCCCCCCCCATCCTTCTTTCTTCAGCATAAAACTCACACCACTTGTTCAAGTACAAGAGATACAAGTCTGTCAGGAATTAATATATTCCTTCTTTCCACCTGCCATTCAGGTTGAAAAGAAATCTGAAGAAAATGATTTGAATAAAAGAAGAAGAAAAGGTCTACGTTACTTTGAAGAGGTTGGTACAGAAATGGCTGGTGATGACATAAACCATATCAATAAAATGACCCCATCACCCAAAACGTTTTTGGTGGTTTCGAATATGTTGTATTCATACCTCCCAAGTGTCCCTCTTTAGGAGGGACAGTCCCTCTTTTAGACCCAAATCCCTCTGTCCCTCTTTCCCACCCTGATGTCCCTCTTTTTAGGAAATCAGGTTGTGTGGTGTGTATATAAGTGTATCATACTGTTCTAGAGCAATAAAACTCACATTAATGTTTGTGTAAACATCAGCAGATGTGTTTATAAATTAGTCTGTGTAAATCAAATACTTTGGTCTTGTTATAAGTCACTTATTAGGTTACACAAAGAGGTGTCAATAGGTCATGAAATAGCCTAAAAATTCTCTTTAATGCCCAGCCCACCAGCCACGCCCCTAGCCACACCCCCTAAAACACAAGTGTCCCTCTTTGGCAGTTTGAAATGTTGGGAGGTATGTGTATTAGCCATGTGTGATTTATAAAACTATTTTTTGAGTTATTTAGATGTATAGGTTATGCAAATAAAGGCATGTTGTGAAGGCACTTCCCTATATTACCTCCCCCACCCACTGACACTGCTCTGTAATGCATTGCCCACCTCCCCTAAAACTCACTTCCTGTCTTATCCCTACATTACCTCCCCAATCACTGACACTGCCCAGCAATGCATTACCCATCTCCCCTAGCACTGACTTCCTGTCTTATCCCTACAGTACCTCCACACTCACTGACACTGCTCAGCAATGCATTACCCACCTCTCCTAACACTCACTTCCTGTCTTATCCCTACATTACCTCCCCAATCACTGACACTGCCCAGCAATGCATTACCCATCTCCCCTAGCACTGAATTCCTGTCTTATCCCTACAGTACCTCCCCACTCACTGACACTGCTCAGCAATGCATTACCCACCTCCCCTAGTACTGACTTCCTGTCTTATCCCTACATTACCTCCCCACTCACTGACACTGCTCAGTAATGCATTACCCACCTTCCCTAGCACTGACTTCCTGTCTTATCCCTACATTACCTCCCCCACTCACTGACACTGCTCAGCAATGCATTGCCCACCTCTCCTAGCACTGACTTCCTGTCTTATCCCTACATTACCTCCCCAACTCACTGACACTGCTCAGCAATGCATTGCCCGCCTCCCCTAACACTCACTTCCTGTCTTATCCCTACATTACCTCCCCCACTCACTGACACTGCTCAGCAATACGTTACCCATCTCCCTTAATACTAAAATTGTCTGTGAGTAGGGGAAGTATTGTAGATCTAAGACAGGAAGTACTTGCATTGCATGGCTTTAATTAGTATAATTTATAAATCTATCTCTTAAACTAGCTTTCTAAATAAAATAATGGCTAATGCAACATATGGGTGATTATGAAAGGTGATAAGGTACCTTTAATGAAGTTATGAATATTATGTACTGTGTTCTAAGCTGAGTGATTCATTGGCTACTGAACTCCTTGGGTGCCAGTGTATTGCATTGCCATGTGTTTGGGACCCCTAAGGATCCCAAGGGGTTAATACAAGTAACACAAACATGTTTTCATAAATTAACAACAGCTGGAGTCTATTTTAACAATTCAGTTACTTGACAGTGGTAACATTAACCAGGTTTTCATTCATCATAAGAGGCTGAAAAAGATATAAGAAGACAGTGCAGCACTTAATATGTCTCAGCCTCCTCTTTAATGCACAGACCTGCAGCTGTGACTCGTTTGGAATTTCATTGTGTTAATTATCTGACATTCCTGACATCTCAAACATGGTTGTGTGTATGAGATGCTTTGCTGGGCTCAACCCTTTCATGGTCAGACGACTCGGACGAATGTTTGATTTCAGTTTTAGCAAACATGTTTAGGATTTGTAGTCCACAACAGCTGGCTAGCCAAAGTTTGTCTACCCCCAAATCAACATATATGCCATCAGATGATGTGTCATGCTCTTAAAGTAATACTAACACCTCCAAATTATAACTCCGACTTACATTACTGTTGCCCCAATGAAGTTTTACCTTAATCCTTGTTCCAGTGATAACATCATCAGTTAGTCCAGGATGCCATGTCTGTGGATTTTTTCACCGTAATAAAATAAGTGGGGGTAATTAGTAACTGGTGTTAGTGCTCCTTTAAAGGAACCCTAACACTTATAATTCATAACTCCTCATTACTTTAACCACTTAAAGGGATAGTAATATTTAAATATTACTATCCCCCATCTTGTAGCCCTTCAAAAACTGAGTAAAATGAGCCCAGCAGCATCTCTCAAACCTTTATGGTCTGAGAGAAATCTGCTTTCAAAGTTCCCTCTTTTTGCCTTTCTCCTGACGTCAGCGTTCTAGCTGACAGCAGGGGAATTCTCTCCTAGGATCAGCTGGCGGCTTTGCAGCAGAGCCGAGATCGCGTTAATAGAAAAGAAACCCCTCACTAAAAAGGTCTTCCACATGTGCTTGGTTTGCAAGCACACATAGAAGACCTTTTAAGTTAAGGGTTTCTTTTTTATTACGGAGATCTCGGCTCTGCTGCAGAGGACGTCAGAGGAAAGGGAACTTTGAAAGCGGATATCTCTCGAACCATACAGGTTTGAGAGATGCCGCTGGGTTCATTTTACTCAGTTTTTGAAGGGCTACAAGACGGGGGATAGTAATTTTTAAGTATTACTATCCCTTTAAGGACTGGCACTTAAGGACTGTGGAGCGGGGACTATGGTGCGGGGAGCTCTGAAATCCACGATGTACATGTACGGCATGGGTCCTTATCGCACATGGACCCCATGATGTACAGGCACGTCTTTAGACCTTAAGGGGTTAATCTGTGCAGAAGATCATAATTTTCACTAGGAATCGGTATTGCATGGATTGGTCCTGAAAATTAATTTCTAATTCCTAATAGATATCACTTTGACGGTGGCAGACATGGTTATTTATTGCAGGACTCTAGGACACTCTAGGACACAAAACTCCTCCCACTGAAGGATTCATGCCGAAACATCAGTGGGAGGAATCTAATGTCCTGTACTCCTGTAAAAGGATCATTGGAAATTCTATCCATAGCTAATTACATAAAATCATTTACTTTGCTGTAGTTGAAAGCTCTGCTCCTCTATTCTTAATTTTAAAAGAAAACTAACTTCTAAAAAATTCTTTATTTGTTCTCTGAGGCTTAAAATATAGTTGTACAAATGATTCATGGGGGCGGCCATTCCTGCCTTTTTCAGGAATTCCTGACTCCCATTAAAAGAGCAATCTTGACAGGTGTCTCGGATCTGTATTATCTGTAAATGGGCCGGGAAAAGATGACAGCCTTTCTAAATCTAGAGCGGTGGGCATTAATCTCAATAAAAGAACCGCCATAGCTCTAAGCTCATTTCAAAGACCATGGACAAAATTAACCAAAATGTGTCTATATAAGTTATAGGACAATCTGCACATGCATTAACGCTTTGAGTACCGGCCGGGTATGCAACGCATTGCTCTGCAATGTGTATGCGTACCCCTCTGGCACTCAAATTTTTAAATTTTCAAGTTTAAGAGGAATAGAATAGAATAATTTTTACAAATTCTTGCTGGAAAAACATAATATTTAAAAATAAATAACCTTATTTAATTTTTAGGTATTAATGTTCCCTTAACTTTTGAGCGCATGTGGGGTGCTTTGCAATGCGTTGCGTACCCCTCTGTCATTCAAAGGGTTAACTTTTTAGTGCCAGAGGACTGTCCAACGCATTACTTTGCAATGCTTTGGAAAGCCCCTTGGCATTTAAAGGGTTAATATGAAGCCAGTACTTTGTACCACACAATGTTACACAATGAACATGTTTCCTTAATAAACATGAACTATGTTCCCTGTTCCTTTGCAATTTGCAAATCACCTCTCTGGTCCAGGAAGATTTATGCAAATCTTCGCTTCATTGAGGAGGTATATAAAACAGATTCATCCTGTAGTTGAACTGTATGTACAGCCTTATCGCTGTCGTTTCTCTGTGTCATATACTAAATAATCCGTATCTTGTTGCCAGCTAAGCACTTTATTCATAGTTTAAAGCAAACCTATCACTTTGTAACAACGCAGGTGGTTTTTCAAAGAGGTTTCAAAATCAGATAGTGTTGTGTTGGCCATATTTTATTGTTACACTAGTTTATGAAGGGTTTTATTGGTGTGTAACTAAGTAAACAAACATACCTCCCTTTCCCCTCCCACTGGGCCAATATATTAACCCTCTGAGTGCCAGAAGGGTGCACAGCAATGTGTTGTGCACCCCTCTGGCTCTCAAAGAGTTAACTGGAGAGATGGGTCACAAAAGACCCATCTCTCCATTGTACAGATGTGTGTCAATGCATTCTACATCCCTCTGGTTCTCAAGGAGTATATATACCTGTTTTCCTGTTTATTATAACTGTAAAGAAGGATGGGGTATCTCCACTCTTCCCGCTGTATCTATAGTCCCCACGTTTTTGCCGCATTACAATGAGAGGAAGAGAATGTGGCTCTCTGCTTCCTGAGTAACAGAACTGCTGTCACATGACTGCAGTCATGTGACTGCAGGTGGCGCTCTGCTTCCTGAGTATCAGAGCTTCTGTCACATGACTGCAGGCCCACTTCTCACAGAGCAATCTCTGCCTCTCAGTGTAACACAGTAAAAGTGCCTGGGTACCGTAGAAGGGGGAAAAGCCTCTCACTCTTCCCAGTTATGATAAATTAGAAAAACGAGGTGTGTTTTTTATCCCATTGAGAACCATTTAAATCAGGCATGTCAACCTCCTCACTGATACACTGTAGCCAGCCACCAACAGCATTGATCACTTTTATTGTATTGCTGCTCGTTTGAGCCAGTTACATTTGCTTCCTCTCTCTAGCTCTCCTTGAAAATAATAGAACCACACTAACCTACCCCCTCGCCCAGACTAGTCCGTGTTTTCTGTAGTGTAGCGGGCCTGTCACATATCTTCCAAGTGTCCCTCATTATCCTGGACAAACCCTAATCCCTCTTTCCCACCATGGTGTCCCTCTTTCTAGGTGATCAGACTGTCCGGTGTGTATATAAGTGTATCACATTGCTCCACAGCAATAAAACTCACATTAATGTTTGTATAAACCTCAGTATATCCTATACTATAATTCACTAAGGATGTTTGTCAGAAGCTGTCATGCGCAGTAGAAACGGCTGTGCGCTGCAGTCATGCGTAGTACAGACTACCTGCGCCGCGGCTGATACGGAGCGGAATGAGGTGCGCAGAGAGGACTACAGTCTTAATTCGGAGAGCCCCGCTCCGTGTCAGCCATGGTGTGGGCAGTCAGTACTGCGCATGACTGCAGCGCCGCCAATGTTGGCCTGTGTACACGGGCTTTAAAACTAGTGTGTTTATAAATTAGTATGTGTAAATACATTACTTTGGTCTTGTTCTAAATTTTCTTTTCTGTTACACAAAGAGGTGTCAATAGGTGATGAAATAACCAAAACAAATTATTAGTAATGCCCCACCTACCAGCAATGCTCCCAGCAACACCCCACATCTTTGGCCATTTGGAATGTTGGGACCTGTGCAGTCAGGCAGTTTCCAAGACAGCCCTAGACGGGGGCCTGTGTACATTGTCTAGTCAGGCAGTTGCTGGGCAGCCCTACAAAGGGGCCTGTGCGCATTTTCTAGTCAGGCAGGCCCTAAGGCAAATGTATGTGGGGAGCTGCAGTTGATGTGAGAGAGAGAAAAGGGGGAGTGTGAGGGAGGGAGTGTCCCTGGGAAGATAAAGAGAGAGACCATATCTCCCAATATTTCATATGGCCAAAGAGGGACACTTATGTTTTAGGTGGGGTTGCTGACAGTGTGACTGATAAGCATACCTGGGAACTCTCCAGATTTGCCCCGGAGACTCCGGTTCTGACAGAGCTTTACCGGGTCTCCGGGGCAGAGGCTGATTCCTCCTAATGTGGAGAGTTTCTCTTGAAACTCTGCCACATCTGCTTTTTCTCCCGTTGTTCCTCCGTCCCCAGCCTTCTGTGTGACACATTTAAATCCCCCCCAACACTCGAGTTAAGCCCCGTCCCTTTTTGACGCGATTAGTGTCATTTTTGTTACCCCCTGCTGAACAGAGGACTACACTCCGGGTAGCCCTCAACTGAAAGTTCCCAGGTATGCTGATAAGTGGGGCATAGTGATGAGTTTTAGGTTATTTCATGACCTATTGACACCTCTTTTTGTAACTGAATAACTGAGTTAGAGCTAGACCAAAGTATTTTATTTACACAGACTCATTTATAAACAAAGATACTGAAATTTAAACAAGCATTAATGTGAGTTTTATTGCTGTGGAGCAATGTGTTATACTCATACCTGGGAACTTTTGAAGCAGGGCTACCAGGAGGGTAACCCTGTCAGTGCCGACCGGGGAGGAAAATGATGCGATTTGCTTCATAAAAGGGGTGGGGCTTAGTCACGGGGCAGCCGGTAAAAAAAAAAAACCCCGCAAAATGGAGGTAAGAGGGCGGGGAGTGGGAGGAACCGGGCAGGATGGAGCACAAGTGGGCAGAATTTCTACTATGCCCACCCGGTGATTCACACAGTGCCCCGGAGACCCAGTAATTCAGTTTGAAATCCGGAGTCTCCGGGGAAAAAACGGAGAATTCCCAGGTATGGATATACTTATATACACACCACACAGTCTGATCTCCTAAACACAGGGACACCAGGGTGATACACTTCTATACACAGCACACAGTCTGATCTCCTAAACACAGGGACACCAGGGTGATACACTTATATATACACCACACAGTCTGATCTCCTAAACACAGGGACACCAGGGTGATACACTTATATACACACCACACAGTCTGATCTCCTAAACACAGGGACACCAGGGTGATACACTTATATACACACCATACAGTCTGATCTCCTAAACACAGGGACACCAGGGTGATACACTTATATACACACCACACAGTCTGATCTCCTAAACACAGGGACACCAGTGTGATACACTTATATACACACCACACAGTCTGATCTCCTAAACACAGGGACACCAGGGTGACACACTTCTATACACACCACGCAGTCTGATCTCCTAAACACAGGGACACCAGGGTGATACACTTATATACACAGCACGCAGTCTGATCTCCTAAACACAGGGACACCAGGGTGATACACTTATATACGCACCACACAGTCTGATCTAAACACAGGGACACCAGGGTGATACACTTATATACACACACCACACAGTCTGATCTATTAAACACAGGGACACCAGGGTGATACACTTATATACACACCGCACAGACAGATCTCCTAAACACAGGAACACCAGGGTGATACACTTATATACAAACCACACAGTCTGATCTCCTAAACACAGGGACACCAGAGTGATACACTTATATACACACCACACAGTCTGATCTCTTAAACACAGGGACACCAGGGTGATACACTTATATACACACCATACAGTCTGATCTCCTAAACACAGGGACACCAGGGTTGTACACTTATATACACACCTCACAGTCTGATCTCCTAAACACAGGGACACCAGAGTGGTACACTTATACACAACTCACAGTCTGATCTCCTAAACACAGGGACACAAGGGTGATACACTTATATACACACCACACAGTCTGATCTCCTAAACACAGGGACACCAGGGTGATACACTTATATAAACACCACATAGTCTGATCTCCTAAACACAGGGACACCAGGGTGATACACTTATATACACACCACACAGTCTGATCTCCTAAACACAGGGACACCAGGGTGATACACTTATATACACATCACACAGTCTGATCTCCTAAACACAGGGACACCAGGGTGATACACTTCTATACACACCACTCAGTCTGATCTCCTAAACACAGGGACACCAGGGTGATACACTTATATACACACCACACAGTCTGATCTCCTAAACACAGGGACACCAGGGTGATACACTTATATACACACACCACACAGTCTGATCTCCTAAACACATGGACACCAGGGTGATACACTTATATAAACACCACATAGTCTGATCTCCTAAACACAGGGACACCAGGGTGATACACTTATATACACACCACACAGTCTGATCTCCTAAACACAGGGACACCAGGGTGATACACTTATATACACACCACACAGTCTGATCTCCTAAACACAGGGACACCAGGGTGATACACTTATACACACACCATACAGTCTGATCTCCTAAACACAGGGACACCAGGGTTGTACACTTATATACACACCTCACAGTCTGATCTCCTAAACACAGGGACACCAGAGTGGTACACTTATACACAACTCACAGTCTGATCTCCTAAACACAGGGACACAAGGGTGATACACTTATATACACACTACACAGTCTGATCTCCTAAACACAGGGACACCAGGGTGATACACTTATATAAACACCACATAGTCTGATCTCCTAAACACAGGGACACCAGGGTGATACACTTCTATACACAGCACACAGTCTGATCTCCTAAACACAGGGACACCAGGGTGATACACTTATATATACACCACACAGTCTGATCTCCTAAACACAGGGACACCAGGGTGATACACTTATATACACACCACACAGTCTGATCTCCTAAACACAGGGACACCAGGGTGATACACTTATATACACACCATACAGTCTGATCTCCTAAACACAGGGACACCAGGGTGATACACTTATATACACACCACACAGTCTGATCTCCTAAACACAGGGACACCAGTGTGATACACTTATATACACACCACACAGTCTGATCTCCTAAACACAGGGACACCAGGGTGACACACTTCTATACACACCACGCAGTCTGATCTCCTAAACACAGGGACACCAGGGTGATACACTTATATACACAGCACGCAGTCTGATCTCCTAAACACAGGGACACCAGGGTGATACACTTATATACGCACCACACAGTCTGATCTAAACACAGGGACACCAGGGTGATACACTTATATACACACACCACACAGTCTGATCTATTAAACACAGGGACACCAGGGTGATACACTTATATACACACCGCACAGACAGATCTCCTAAACACAGGAACACCAGGGTGATACACTTATATACAAACCACACAGTCTGATCTCCTAAACACAGGGACACCAGAGTGATACACTTATATACACACCACACAGTCTGATCTCTTAAACACAGGGACACCAGGGTGATACACTTATATACACACCATACAGTCTGATCTCCTAAACACAGGGACACCAGGGTTGTACACTTATATACACACCTCACAGTCTGATCTCCTAAACACAGGGACACCAGAGTGGTACACTTATACACAACTCACAGTCTGATCTCCTAAACACAGGGACACAAGGGTGATACACTTATATACACACCACACAGTCTGATCTCCTAAACACAGGGACACCAGGGTGATACACTTATATAAACACCACATAGTCTGATCTCCTAAACACAGGGACACCAGGGTGATACACTTATATACACACCACACAGTCTGATCTCCTAAACACAGGGACACCAGGGTGATACACTTATATACACATCACACAGTCTGATCTCCTAAACACAGGGACACCAGGGTGATACACTTCTATACACACCACACAGTCTGATCTCCTAAACACAGGGACACCAGGGTGATACACTTATATACACACCACACAGTCTGATCTCCTAAACACAGGGACACCAGGGTGATACACTTATATACACACACCACACAGTCTGATCTCCTAAACACATGGACACCAGGGTGATACACTTATATAAACACCACATAGTCTGATCTCCTAAACACAGGGACACCAGGGTGATACACTTATATACACACCACAGTCTGATCTCCTAAACACAGGGACACCAGGGTGATACACTTATATACACACCACACAGTCTGATCTCCTAAACACAGGGACACCAGGGTGATACACTTATACACACACCATACAGTCTGATCTCCTAAACACAGGGACACCAGGGTTGTACACTTATATACACACCTCACAGTCTGATCTCCTAAACACAGGGACACCAGAGTGGTACACTTATACACAACTCACAGTCTGATCTCCTAAACACAGGGACACAAGGGTGATACACTTATATACACACTACACAGTCTGATCTCCTAAACACAGGGACACCAGGGTGATACACTTATATAAACACCACATAGTCTGATCTCCTAAACACAGGGACACCAGGGTGATACACTTATATACACACCACACAGTCTGATCTCCTAAACACAGGGACACCAGGGTGATACACTTATATACACATCACACAGTCTGATCTCCTAAACACAGGGACACCAGGGTGATACACTTCTATACACACCACACAGTCTGATCTCCTAAACACAGGGACACCAGGGTGATACAATTATATACACACCACACAGTCTGATCTCCTAAACACAGGGACACCAGGGTGATACACTTCTATACACACCACACAGTCTGATCTCCTAAACACAGGGACAGCAGGGTGATACACTTATATACATACCACACAGTCTGATCTCCTAAACACAGGGACACCAGTGTGATACACTTATATACACACCACACAGTCTGATCTCCTAAACACAGGGACACCAGGGTGACACACTTCTATACACACCACGCAGTCTGATCTCCTAAACACAGGGACACCAGGGTGATACACTTATATACACAGCACGCAGTCTGATCTCCTAAACACAGGGACACCAGGGTGATACACTTATATACGCACCACACAGTCTGATCTAAACACAGGGACACCAGGGTGATACACTTATATACACACACCACACAGTCTGATCTATTAAACACAGGGACACCAGGGTGATACACTTATATACACACCGCACAGACAGATCTCCTAAACACAGGAACACCAGGGTGATACACTTATATACAAACCACACAGTCTGATCTCCTAAACACAGGGACACCAGAGTGATACACTTATATACACACCACACAGTCTGATCTCTTAAACACAGGGACACCAGGGTGATACACTTATATACACACCATACAGTCTGATCTCCTAAACACAAGGACACCAGGGTTGTACACTTATATACACACCTCACAGTCTGATCTCCTAAACACAGGGACACCAGAGTGGTACACTTATACACAACTCACAGTCTGATCTCCTAAACACAGGGACACAAGGGTGATACACTTATATACACACCACACAGTCTGATCTCCTAAACACAGGGACACCAGGGTGATACACTTATATAAACACCACATAGTCTGATCTCCTAAACACAGGGACACCAGGGTGATACACTTATATACACACCACACAGTCTGATCTCCTAAACACAGGGACACCAGGGTGATACACTTATATACACATCACACAGTCTGATCTCCTAAACACAGGGACACCAGGGTGATACACTTCTATACACACCACACAGTCTGATCTCCTAAACACAGGGACACCAGGGTGATACACTTATATACACACCACACAGTCTGATCTCCTAAACACAGGGACACCAGGGTGATACACTTATATACACACACCACACAGTCTGATCTCCTAAACACATGGACACCAGAGTGATACACTTATATAAACACCACATAGTCTGATCTCCTAAACACAGGGACACCAGGGTGATACACTTATATACACACCACACAGTCTGATCTCCTAAACACAGGGACACCAGGGTGATACACTTATACACACACCATACAGTCTGATCTCCTAAACACAGGGACACCAGGGTTGTACACTTATATACACACCTCACAGTCTGATCTCCTAAACACAGGGACACCAGAGTGGTACACTTATACACAACTCACAGTCTGATCTCCTAAACACAGGGACACAAGGGTGATACACTTATATACACACTACACAGTCTGATCTCCTAAACACAGGGACACCAGGGTGATACACTTATATAAACACCACATAGTCTGATCTCCTAAACACAGGGACACCAGGGTGATACACTTATATACACACCACACAGTCTGATCTCCTAAACACAGGGACACCAGGGTGATACACTTATATACACATTACACAGTCTGATCTCCTAAACACAGGGACACCAGGGTGATACACTTCTATACACACCACACAGTCTGATCTCCTAAACACAGGGACACCAGGGTGATACACTTATATACACACCACACAGTCTGATCTCCTAAACACAGGGACACCAGGGTGATACACTTATATACACACACCACACAGTCTGATCTCCTAAACACAGGGACACCAGGGTGATACACTTATATAAACACCACATAGTCTGATCTCCTAAACACAGGGACACCAGGGTGATACACTTATATACACACCACACAGTCTGATCTCCTAAACACAGGGACACCAGGGTGATACACTTATATACACACCACACAGTCTGATCTCCTAAACACAGGGACACCAGGGTGATACACTTATATACACACCACACAGTCTGATCTCCTAAACACAGGGACACCAGGGTGGGACAGAGGGATTTGGGACTCAAAGAGGGACACTTGGGAGGTATGGACCTTAATATCTCCAAAAGAGGAACACTTGGGAGGTGTGGATCCCTAATTTCTCCTAAAGAGGGACACTTGGGAGGTTTGGATCCCTAATATCTCCTAAAGAGGAACACTTGGGAGGTATGGATCCCTAATATCTCCTAAAGAGGTGCGCTTGGGAGGTATGGACTCCTAATATCTGCTAAAGAGGTTCCCTTGGGAGGTATGGACCCCTAATATCTCCTAAAGAGGGACACTTGGGAGGTATGGACCCCTAATATCTCCTAAAGAGGTGCACTTGGGAGGTATGGATCCCTAATATCTCCTAAAGAGGGACACTTGGGAGGTTTGGACCCCTAATATCTCCTAAAGAGGTGCACTTGGGAGGTATGGATCCCTAATATCTCCTAAAGAGGGACACTTGGGAGGTATGGATCCCTAATATCTCCTAAAGAGGGACACTTGGGAGGTATGAACCCCCTAATATCTCCTAAAGAGGTGCACTTGGGAGGTATGGACTCCTAATATCTCCTAAAGAGGGACACTTGAGAGGTATGGACCCCTAATATCTCCTAAAGAGGGACACTTGAGAGGTATGGACCCCTAATATCTCCTAAAGAGGGACACTTGGGAGGTATGGATCCCTAATATCTCCTAAAGAGGGACACCTGGGAGGCATGGACCCCTAATATCTCCTAAAGAGGGACACTTGGGAGGTATGGACCCCTACTATCTCCTAAAGAGGGACACTTGGGAGGTATGAACCCCCTAATATCTCCTAAAGAGGTGCACTTGGGAGGTACAGACCCCTAATATCTCCTAAAGAGGGACATTTGGGAGGTACGGACCCCTAATATCTCCTAAAGAGGGACACTTGGGAGGTACAGACCCCTAATATCTCCTAAAGAGGGACACTTGGGAGGTATGGACCCCTAATATCTCCTAAAGAGGGACAGTTGAGAGGTATGTGCCCCTAATATCTCCTAAAGAGGGACAGTTGAGAGGTATGTGCCCCTAATATCTCCTAAAGAGGGACAGTTGAGAGGTATTAGAGAGAGGATGTCTGGCTGAGCAAGAAAGAGTTGGCCTGGAGAGACAGTAGGTCTGGGTAGAAAGACAGACAGAGTGGGAAGGTCTGGGGGAGAGAAAGAGAAAAGGTATGGAGAATAGAGAGAATATCTGAAGAAAGAGAATATATGGAGAATAGAGAGAGAGAAGGTCTGGAGAAAGCAAGAGAGGGAGAAGGTCTGGAGAACAGAATAGGAGAAAGCAAGAGAGAGAAGGTCTGGAGAAAGCAAGAGAAGGAGAAGGTCTGGAGAACAGAATAGGAGAAAGCAAGAGAGAGAAGGTCTGGATAAGAGAGATAGAGGGGGTCAGGAAAAGAGAGAAAGTCTGGGGAAAAGAGAGAGAAGGTCTGGAGAAGATCAAGGGAGAGAGAGAGTGAAGGTCTGGAGAAGAGAGTGTTTTAGCGAAATACAGAGAGGGAGAAGGTCTGGAGAAAGAGACAGAGAGAGAGTCTGGGGAAAAGAAAGAGAGAAGGTCTTTAGAAAAATGAGACAAAGAGATGGAAGACGAGAGAGAGAGAGACAGGGTCTGGAGTAGAGAGCGAGATGGTCTGGAGAAGAGAGAGGAGGCCTGGAAGGAGAAAGAGAGGAGGCATGAAGAGAGGGAGAGGGCCTGGGGAAAGAGAGAGAGAGATTAGGTAAGGGGGAGAGAGAGTAGGTTTGGGGAGAGCAAAAGAGAGAAGGTCTGAAGAAGAAAAGAGAGAGAGACATAAGGTCTGGAGAAGAGAGAGAAAAAAGAAGAGGTTCTGGAGAAGGTCTTGGATGAACGGATAGGTCCTTCTGTTATACCTGATAATTATATAGATATATCTGACTTCTATATGATGAGACATGGGTTTTAACCGCCCGAATGCTAGAAAGCTCTCCAGTGAATTGCTTTTGAGACCTCTAGCATTCAGTGGGTTAAATGGTACATTTCATTTGTTAGGGATATATGCAGTTTTTCAACCCCATGGTGAAGTTGGTTTGCTCCAAAATTACACCTCTTTAATGTGATGGATAAGAAGGTGTTTAATCGTTTAACACTTTAAGTGCTAGAGGGTGGTGCAATGCATTTCGCACCCCTTCGGCACTCATAGGATTAATGGGGTCATGAACTGCATTTACCACTGGTAATCACTGATAAGCTGTCACCAGCAGGGCCCTCTGATCCTCCTGTTCTCCACATCTGATTGTACTATTTAATACCTCTGTATGTCTATTCCCAATTGTACAGCGCTGCGGAATTAGTTGGCGCTATATAAATAAAGAATAATAATAATAATTATAAATGTACTTCAGACGCCCCAGATTTCCTGCTACCAGGTTGCACTGAGGCAATCTCCGTGTATCCCAGAACAACCAGAGAAGGCAGTGTGGAGAGGCAAATGGGGAAGCAGAATGGATGAGAGAAACATGGGTAGAGGGAGAGGAGGTGAGAGAGGCAAGGGTGGAGGGAGGGAGGGTGAATTAGACATGGGTGGAGGGAGGGAGGGTGAATTAGACATGGGTGGAGGGAAAGTGGGTAGAGAGACTCTCTTTATCAGTATTGGTATCTGCGAGGCCAGCATTTTAAAGTGGATGTATTACCTATGCACAACATCCTCTACATAGATTATTATTATTTTATTTTAAGTTTCCGTTTGGTTTAAATGTAACTTATAAAAGTCTGGGTTGCAGCCGCTTCCGTATAGACTGCAGCCCGACGCTCTGCCTCTGCTCTCCTCCTTCCTCCGTTGACGGAAGCTTTCTGTTTGTAAGCTGGAGCGCTCTCATTGGCTAGATATCGATCTCTGCCAATGAGACCGCTCCAGTTTACTGACAGACAACTCTGTCATCAGAGGAGGGAGGGGAGCAGAGGCGGAGCTCTTGAACCGCGGAGAACCGCAGTCACCAGGAAGTGGCTGCAGAAGATAATTTTGTAAGTTACATTTAAACCAAACAGAGCTTAAAAAATAATAATAATAAGGTTTTAATGCTATTGGATGTGTCACCTACCTATTTAGAGTATGTTGTGCATAGGTGATACATCCACTTTAAAATGGAATGCTGTCAGACAGACTCTGGAAGCCGTTTTGCGGCCCTCATTCAGGGCAAAGTTCAATATGTGACACTCAACTATATTTAACCCTGTATATGTGCACATATGTTCACATCACATTACACACTAAATATAGTGCACTTCCCACTTATTTACACATGACTTGGCACCAGTGATGTCACACCTGGAAATTTGGAAGGCGGGTATGTTTGGGAAAGACTGGTCTGGTCTGAGATATGATTCGTGGGACAAGGTGGATCATTACGAATTACAGGGCTGTGGACTTGTGAGGTGGCACTGCTGCAACTTGGATGGGCGGACTGGTTGGCATGACAGGGTACTGCCAGGAGCCCCTAAAATCTGGCGTCCTAGGCAAGTGCCAAGTCTGTCTGTTGGTAAATCCTGGCCTGGGGCAAATAAAAATCCCTATTGATTTAAAGATAGTGGCATTGATACTTCCTGTTGTACACCAGCACACTTCCAGCTGCAGGGGGGTGGTGGAGCAATTTTCTGGTATCCTTTTGAAATTCTGCACGCTTAAGAGCGTGCGACATGTAAGCGCTGTAACTAGGTCATCGGCTTCAAAAGCACCACATCAGAATCTCGCCCGAATCAAAAGTGCGAGATTCTTATGGCGCCGCATAAAACGTCTCCTCCATCCACTCCACTGCACTGCCCGTATCCTGCTGCATCCATCCCGCATCGTTTATAGCAGCCAAGAGGTTAAGGATGACACAGATATATTTTACAGGAGGAGGAGTAATGGGGAGAGAATGCAGGCAAATGGAGATATACGTTTTACAGGAGGAGGAGGAGTAACGGGGAGAGAATGCGGACAAATGGTGCAGGGACATGTGATGCCAAGGCAGCTTTTTGCACAGATCAGGCAGCTTCCAATGTCTTCATAGCTTGTCTGAATGCAGTATGCGGGCAGTGCAGTGGAGTGGATGGAGGCAACGTTTTACGAGGGTTTACTATAAAAGTGACGCATGTAAAGTTTTGCATCATAAAATGACGCATGTATTCTGGCGCGTCAATTAAAGTGTCGCAATTAAAGTTATGTGTCTTAAAGTGTTGCAAATTCTACATTTCGCGTAGTTCCAAGTGGCGCATTCACCATATAGTGCGTTAACATGTCGCAGCATTAAGGATGCAATTTTGGTGCATTAATGACGCAATATGGATGCAATAATGGAGAAATATGGGTGCAATATGGATGCAATAATGGTGCAGTATGGATGCAATATGGAAGCAATATGGGTGCATATTGCGTCACTTCAAATGGATACCATTTA
This sequence comes from Rhinophrynus dorsalis, assembly GCA_037306005.1. Classification (NCBI taxonomy): domain Eukaryota; kingdom Metazoa; phylum Chordata; class Amphibia; order Anura; family Rhinophrynidae; genus Rhinophrynus; species Rhinophrynus dorsalis. The sequence continues at coordinate 495,257,157 of CM074722.1, read as the reverse complement.
CAAGGTGCCATAAGAATCTTGCCCTTTTGATTCGGACGAGATTCTGATGTGGAGCTTTTGAAGCCGGCGACCTAGTTATAGCGCTTACATGTCGCGCGCTCTTAAGCGTGCAACATTTCAAAAGTGAACCCAATTCTCTGACCCTTTGAACAACTGATAGGAGCCACCAAAGCTTTTACTTAGGAGCAAACTTAAAGGAAAGTAAACCTTTATTTTAAAAGTACAAGATATGTTCACTCAAATTGCCTATATTTATTATTATTTTCATCTTCAGCTATTTTCTTTCTTTTTTTTCTTACAATTGTATGCCCCTCACCGTGAGGTCACTGGATGGATCTCTATTACCAGAGAGTTTTTTGGTCGATAGACCATCAAAGTAGGACCGTGATACAATGTTACAGTCATTCTACAGCACTGAATGCTCGGTGTGCATTCTTGCCTACGCTGTATCTTGTATTACTAGAACTGATTTTATATTCCTTGACAGAAAGCTCTACAAATATATCCAGGTAGTGAATTGTCAGTGACAATTGTCGAGTGCAAAAAAGGTGATGAAACAAGAATAAGCAGTATGACATATCGTGCACTTGCATGCTACGTAAAGTGAAAATAAAGGAATACTATTCATTTATAAAGCAAGATAATAGTCCTTTAAAGGGATAGTAATACTTCGTTTTATCTTTATTTTATTTTGTAGGCATTAAAAAAACATGAAGAATGATATAAGTCTTATCTCTCAAACCTTTATGGCTTGAGAGATATTCACAAGCAAAGTTTCCCCTCCCGCCCCTTTTACCTAGTGTAAGCCATCTCTTCTCAGATGTGGAATGCAGTCCATAGACCAGTCAGATAACAGCAGGGGACAATCTTCTTCCTATGAGAACAAGGAAAGTCCTGCCCTCCTTGACAAGTTTTTCAGGTTTTTCCCCTTATCTTAATTGAAGATTGTCCCTCTCTGCAGTCTACCTGGGCACCTCCCTTCTGCTCTGACTGAGCAGTGTTACATCAGTAAAAGGGGCGGGAGGGGGACACTTTGTCATTGAATTACTCTTGAACTACAAGTCTGACAGAATTGAAATAACACTCTCCAAAGTCCAAATACTATGATGATTAATTAGAGCTGCTTTTATTATGAAACATTACTATCCCTTTAACCACTTCAGGCCAGTGGGATTTTCAAAGTACTAGTTTGCATTATGTTGCACACCCCTCTGATTCCCAAAGGGTTAAATCAATGGGACGTTTGGGAATCTTTATTTGTCCCCTATTGTACTATTGGTTTATTACAGAATTAGGTCAGTTCTCAGTACATCAGCATTAGTGTGAGATCACAGTGCCTTGGGATTCCCGTGTGTTATACAGGATCAAAAACCAATCAGAAACACCTCCTGTTAATCTGGTGCAAAATGTGTGAGTTTTTCATTTATGAATATACAAGATAGTTTAAGGATGCCCCCCACTTTGTGGGAAAAACTCCAAATTTGCTTTTAAAAGTTGGAATCTCTTATACGTTCCGGGACGCCTATGTGTGTTTCATTTCTTATGCCACTCAGTGAACAATCATGGCGTTTTTCTTGTTTTGCCAAGGGTGGTAAAAAAAATAGGTAAAGGGTAATGCAGGAGCCAGGAAAATATGTTTCACGTCTTGTTTTGCAGCCTGCAAATTTTCCAAGTGAAAGTATCAGTTCTGGAAATGAGTGCAATGACACCAAAGACGTGATCAATCAAAACAAGGTGAAGTCAATGGCAACACAGTTGCTTGCAAAGTTTGAAGAAAATGCCCCAAATACTGCTTTGCGGAGACAGGTAAGTGACAAAGGTCAACAGCAACACAATGTATATATATTACTGTATGTGTTTACTATCACTTTTTCTTTAAAATAATAGGGGCGGTTTTGACATTGTTCACTAAAAGTACCTATATAATACACTTGTGTGTAAATTTACATGCCTGAAAAGCAGGGGAGGGCTGGCAACTTTTGGCCTGGGGGGCAAGTACAATTAAGTGGCCTATTTCTATTACCGCTCCAGCCCAATGTCCCAGCCCAACCCCTTTTGTTAATGTTATAGCTGGCATTAATGTTATGGATTAAGTCAACTGATACAGCAAAGCTTATAACTGAAATGGTAGTGCACTACTGATATCACAGAGATGACAACTGAAATGGAGGTACACTAGTGATACCACAGAGCTTACAATTGAAATGGAGCTACACTAGTGATACCACAGAGCTTACAATTGAAATGGAGCTACAATATTTGTGTAGCTCCTTAAATTCTGTTACTCTATTTACAGCAGCAAATGGGTAACTGAGTGAAGCAGTGGCCCACTGACCCATATTCATGACCAGCCTGTGGGGCAATTGCCCCTTTGCCCCCCAGGCCAGCCCTCCCCTGCTGAAACGGCAACAAGTCCAAAAGATTACAATGTTTCCATGACATTCCCAGAAATCCATGTAGCAACATGCAAATGAGAGCATTCTGAAGTCACTTTTTAGATTCCAAATCCAAATAAATATGTGTCACTTAGAGTATGCTTGTGGTTTTCACAGCTTATACAGCAAAGCTCAGGTTGGAAATGTATCAGCCAGTTAACCCACCCACAGACAGCTGTTTAAACCTAATGGTTCCCATCATTTGAGGCTAATTTACCATCTCATGCTAGTAATTAAAGGGATAGTAATACTTGCAAATTACTAATCCCCATATTGTAGCTTTGTTAAAAAGAAACTTATTGCCCCCAGTGTCATCTCTCAAACCCTTATGGTCTGAGAGATGATAGCGCTCAAGGTTCCCCCTCCCTCTCCCTTCCCTGACTGAACGCTGACTGCAGGGGAAGCTGTTGTACGACAGTCTTATGTGCATCAGGCGGCTCTGCAGCTGAGCCGAGATTGCGTTTATAAAAAAAAATTATTTCACTGAAACGGTCGTCTACGTGTGATTGGTTTGTGCTTGGTTTGCAAGCACACGTAGAAGACCGTTTTAGTGAAAGAATAATTTTTTATAAACGCTATCTCAGCTCTGCTGCAGAGCCGCCTGATGCAAGTAATACCGGATATCCCTGCAGTCAGCGTTCAGTCAGGGAAGAGGGAGGGAGGGGGGGACTTTGAGCGCAATCATCTCTCAAACCATAAGGGTTTGAGAGATGACACTGGGGGCAATAAGCTTCTTTTTAACAAAGCTACAATATGGGGATTAGAAATTTGCAAGTATTACTATCCCTTTAAAGAAACACCATCACTTCCCAGTACTGTGATTCTTAACACTGGTCCTCTGGGCACAGTAACAGGGTATCAGTTCTTCATTACAGGTAGGTAATTAGTGTGTGATTGATCTAACACATGTTTAAAGGGGAACTATCACCTGTATTAACCCTTTGAGTGCAAGGCACTCAAAAGGTTTAATGTTGCCTTTATTCCAATGCTCCTTTGCATTGTTCATGTAATCTTTATTTTAAAAAAAATAGCTGTTTATTCTCCAAGATATTAGCTTTTAAATTTAACGTGTGACGTCACTTCAGGGCAGGCTGTGGGTCAACTCTGCCCGCAGCCTGTCAATCTTCATCTGTTCCCCTCCCCAAGTAGCGCCTCTTCCAACCTCCTCCGATGAATGAGGATTGCTCCTTGTAAGCTGGAGCGCTCTCTTGCCAATTAAATGTAAAAGCTAATGGCTCAGAGAATAACAAATTATATTAAAAAATAAATAAAGATGACATGTTCAGTGCATAGGAGCATTGGAATAAAGGCAACATTAATACAGGTGATATTTCCCCTTTAAGTAGGGGTAGCCTGAAAATCGTGTGAACGAAGGACTGGAGGAGAAAATCCCCATCTTAACCCTCTGAGTGCCAGAGGGGTAGCCAGCTCATTGCTTTATATTGTGTTGGGTACCCTTCTGGCAATCAAAGGTTTAATAAGATCATTCCCCTATTTACTATACTGTGGCCAGAATCTGAAAATCACTTTTGCCCTCATGACTTCCCCTTGCTGGTGACTTCAGTCAGTCTTACATTCCTTGATCGTGGAGGTAGACATGGCTGTTGCTGGCAGGGCCCCTGGACCCCAAACTCCAGCCACTTTGTGCTTAAACAAAGTAAGACCTATTCAGCAAAAGTTTGGGGTCCAGTAGTCCTGACAACAAGAGACATATCTACCTCCGTGAACATTAAATCCAGGACTTTATGGAAGATGTTGAGGCTGCTGTTCTATGTTGAAATGGAGTAAAGCAAATGCACCATAAGTGGAAAAGTAAACACTTCCAAAATTTACACTGATTTAAATTGGGTTTTTTAACCACTTAAATACTGGAGAGGTCTCCAACGCATTTCAAAACAATCCTTTGGAGACCTCTCTAGCATTTTTAAGTGTTTAAACAACCCATTTAAATCATTGGGGCAGAATTTATTTGTTACCTACAGTGCAGTTGGTTTGCCCCAGAATTGCACCATTTTTACTTAGTGCATCAGCCTCAGTGAATCTAGGTTCTGCGTTTCATAGAATTACTTTGTTAAAGGGACTCTACTGCTCAAATGTAAGTATATAAAACAAAACATAGAAACAAGTTCATTCATGTTTGTAAAAATGATTGAAGTTGCCTGTTCTGCGTTTTACCCCTTGATTGCCAGAAAGGTATCCAATGCATTGCAAATACCTCTCTGGCACTCAAAGAGATAATTGCCCTAAGAAGTTTATAGAAGAGGTTGGCTGTTGGTCTAATGAGCCAGTCAAAGGACATCTGTGAAGGAAGACGTGTCAGCGGCACAGGAAACAGCACAAGGATCACTAAAACAAGCAAAACCTATTAACAAAAATATAATCAACCTGCGCAAAAAATAAGAACAAGTAGAAATATGTAAAATATAATTAGGAAAATAAGACTGAATAAAATACCAGAATGAGAGAAACCGGGAAAAAAAATAAAAAAATAAAATAAGAACAGTTCTCCAATAACTGCCCAGAGGTCTATATTAGTAACATATGTCAATGAAGTAGTTAGATGACAATGTTGTTGGAGAATGGAGATAGTGAAGATGATGGATGAAGATGATGAAATTACAAGTCATGAAAATGTCAGTTGCTGCTGTTCCATTCAGAAAGTGGCCTTGTCCACCATAAAGTCAGTAACATGTAGTAGAGATGGAATAGCGCTACATTAGACAAAAACACAAAGAGTAAAAGGCAACTATCTTAAGTGTAGTATATATTGGTCATCAACATATAAAATGTATAACAAGTTGCACTCACATTTAGCCCGTCTTGGACTTTGTACATTACAGAGGTCCCTTCATCGGATAGCCAACGAAACTGCGTCCCCGAAATCCTTGCTCTGCAAAATCCTCACTCTGCGTAGTCCTGTATGTTGCTCCTGGATGGTGTAACACGGTGTAATTCCGGTATCCATGAGTTGTATCTCATGTTGGTGCTCCCAATGGTTGGTTGGGGGGGGGTTTCACAAACTGGACCCACAGTGATCTCTGTTAGTATACGGAGTGATGGAGACAGACTGAAAGTTCCAATGGGGGATATTAGACCGGGAAAGTCCGGTGTGTACCTCGTGGGTACAGGCCCACGCTACGGGCCGTAAGGCAGTGTGACCAGCTAGAGTCTAAGGAGGCGGGGATACCACGGGGGAGTGGGAGGGACCTAGGGTGAAGTGCAAAAAGACCCAACGCGTATCGTGGAGTTCCGACTCCACTTCTTCAGGGGTTAGTCAGAAGAAGTCTAGTGTAGCGCTATTCCATCTCTACTACAAGCAAAACTTATTACGTGTTGATTACTTATTTGACATTTTTTAACCCCTTAACGACCCATGACGTACATGTACGTCACGAGGTGGATGTCCCTAAAGGACCAAGGACATAGATGTACGTCATGAAATTCCGGGCTCCACAAACAGTGTGCAGTCTGGAATCGGATTAGCAAAAAAAAAAAAAAAAAAGTGCTCCGTGATCCTTAAGTGACAGCCGCGTGCGTGCGTGGCCAGTCCTTAAGGGGTTAAGGTTGTCAGAATAGATCTCTATCAAGGTGAACCTATCACCTTGAATTATCTTTACATATTTGAAAACGTCATTCAAAACTGCCTGTGTGTCATGTTAACCAAAAGTCCAGCAGATGTACAGTTTTATTTCTGGGCAATGTGAAAGTAAAAGTTTCCCGGTGCTCCACAGAACTTCATTATCATATGATGATATCACTAGCATATGACACATCTGTGAAAATGGTTTATTAGCATATGACATGTCACTGGTACTACAATTAGCATACATTAGCATATAGTAACAAGTGTGAAGATCTCCTTAACTGTAAATTTGCTGATCTTTTGGTTAACATGACATATAGGCAGTTTTTAATGCAGTTTTAAATATGCAAACTTGAATTCAGGTGAAAGTTCCACTTTAAAGTAACACTAAAACCTAAAAATAAATTGGATTATATGCATTTAAATCCCCTGTTTTTCATGTTAGAAAATTGTAGATATTCTCTTTTCATTTTCCAAGGCCTGAGTTCTCATCTTACATATACTGTGAGGGAGCAGACATTCCTGCTTTCCCAGGGATACTATTGCTTCTTAAGGATTATCTGTGACTGAAGTGAAATATTATAACAATACAAGAGTGGTGGGTATTTATCGCCACTAAGTAACTGTCTTTAGCTCTTATCTATCAATACAAACAGCACAAAAAATATGAAATACTCTGAACAGAACAATCTAAGCAAGGATTAAAAACCAAGTGTAGCGTTGTATTTGTCATGTAACATGAATAATTCATTTTTGCTTCAGTATATTTCCTCTTTCTCTATGGCACCTGTGAGCTAAAAGAGATTGCACACTGTGTAGGATACATGTCCTTCCTAGTTAAGCATCTCTGGCCACCACTTTGAACTTGCATGTTTATGTATGTAAGTACATATAAAGTACCAATCAAAGCATGGTGTTGCCAGCGGTGTCAGTGTTTCACGCAAACATATTTCCTCTTGGTCCAACACACATCTGCTGGTGCCCATCCACATACATACCCTTGGTTTCCTCTACTGATAACACAAAAACCAACAGCACGCCTACATATTACAGTCCCTTCAGTGAACCCACACATTTAGTACTTCAGTACCCAATCAAATATGGTGCTAACACACATCCATCTATATATTTCAAAAGAGTAAAAACGTGAGGACAAGAGGCCATAGTCTAAAACTAGAGGGACACAGGTTTAGATGTAATGTAAGAAAGTTTTACTTCACTGAGAGGGTAGTAGACAAGTGGAATAGCCTACCAGCAGAAGTGGTAGATGTTAATACAGTGACAGAATTTAAGCTTGCATGGGATAGGCATAAGGCGGTCCTTAACATAAGAAAAGACCAAGGACCAAAGAAGGTTTGAGGTTGTGTTTTTGTTTTGTTTTTTACAGTAGGAAAATGGGGAGACTAGATGGGCCGAATGGTTCTTATCTGCTGTCAAATTCTATGTTTCTATCACCCCCACATATAAAGTTCCCCTTTACAGAACCCGATATCTTCAGAAATACCCCAGCATTCACGCATATACCCATCCTTAAAGGGATAGTAATGTTTCACAAGAACAGCAGCTCCAATTAATCTTCATAGTATTTGGACCATGGAGAGTGTTATTTCAGTACTGTCAGAGTTGTAGTTCAAGAGTAATTGAATGATAAAGTATCCCCCTTCTGCCCCTTTTACTGATGTAACACTGCTCACCTCAGAGCAGCAAGACTGTCCAGATGGATCACCAAGAGGGACAATCTTCAGTGATCATAAAGGAAAGACCTGAAAAATCTGTTATGAGGGCCAGGGCTTTCATTGTTCTCACAGTGAGAAGATTGTCCCTTGCTTTGATCTGTCCGGTCCCAGGACCAGAGTCCACATCTGAGGGGAGGTGGCTTATACTAGGTAAAAGGGGTGGGAGGAGGATACTTTATCATTCAATTACTCCTATAATACAACTCTGACAGTATTGAAATAATAACTCTCCATGGCCCAAATACTATGATGATTAATTAGAGCTGGTTTTATTGTGAAACATTACTATCCCTTTAACGGTGCCTGCAGGTATCCACAGTTCCCCTTCATTCTTTCATATATAATCTCTGAACCCTTCACCTCACTGCCCACCAGAAACCCTCAATTCCCCCATATGCACACTTAGAGAGTGATTCTCCAGTCCTCTGGGAATAGCAATCAGTCAGGTTTTCCAGTTATACTTAAAGGAGCTGTAAACTTTTTTTATGAAAACATTTATGTTATAGAGCTTTTTCTGCTGAGTAAAACAAGGGCACTCTAACTGCTGTCAGTTGTTTTATTTAACATTTATAATGGTTCATATAATCAGGAAGTGAATTTACTATGGTTACTTCCTGATAGTTCTAACTGACAGGAAGTGACTCAGCAGTTTCTATCACATTTGATGGAGAACTGTAAGTCACTGACTTTCCTCTGCATTAGAATCTAACAGAATAACTAATTGAAATTTGATCACTAGAAGGCATTGCTAATGTAAGAAAACACAAATTTAAATTGTAATAGTGCTAGAGATATGTATCCCTCAACAGTGGGAGTATCCTTATTTTACTCAACAGGAAAAGCCCTACAATATATATTTTTGCATAAAAAAAGTTTACTGCTCCTTTAAATAAGGGACCAAGACACTGATTACTCAGTTGTGATGAAGCAGGGATATCTTGAAAAGCTGATGTGTTGGTAATGTCAGATGACTAATGTTGAGAAGCACTGGTCTAAGGTACTTCAATGCACCCAGTTTTATTTTCATACAATACCATAGCATCTTAACTAGGGGAGGTGGACAGTGCATTGCTGAGCAGTGTCAGTGAGTGGGGGAGGTAATGTAGGGATACGACAGGAAGTCAGTGCTAGGGGAGGTGGGTAATGCATTGCTGAGCAGTGTCAGTGAGTGGGGGAGGTAATGTAGGGATAAGACAGGAAGTCAGTGCTAGGGGAGGTGGGCAATGCATTGCTGAGCAGTGTCAGTGAATGGGGAGGTAATGTGTGATATGACAGGAAGTCAGTGCTAGGGGACGTGGGCAATGCATTACTGAGCAGTGTCAGTGAGTGGGGAGGTAATGTAGGGATAAGACATGAAGTCAGTGCTAGTGGAGATGGCCAATGCATTGCTGAGGAGTGTCAGTGAGTGGGGGAGGTACTGTAGGGATAAGACAGAAAGTCAGCGCTAGGGGAGATGGCCAGTGCATTGCTGAGTAGTGTCAATGTGCGGGAGAGGTAATGTATTGAAATGACAGGAAGACAGTGCTATTGGAAGTGGGCAATGTATTTTTGTGCAGTGTCAGTGAGTGTGTGTGTGTATGGGGTAATGTAGGGATAAGATAGGAAGTCAGAGCTAGGGGAGGTTGTCAATTAATTACCGAGCAGTGTCAGTGAGTGGGTGGATGTAATTTAGGGATAAATCAAGAAGTCAGTGCTGGGGAGGTGGTCAATGCATTGCTGAGCAGTTTCAGTGATTGGAGAAGCAATTAATGAAGGGATAACACAGGAAGCCAGTGTCGGCGTCGGGGTGGGCAGTGCGTTATTGAGCAGTGCCTGTGAATGCGGGATGTAATGTAAGGATAGGGTTGCCACCCAGTCGGTATTTTACCGGCAGGCCGGTAAAAAATTGGCTTCTGTCCAATGTTAAATCTATGGAGGGAATGCCATGGCCTGTATTTTTTTTAAAGAAAAGGTGGCAACCCTCTGCAGGGATAAGACAGGAAATCTGGGTTAGGGGAGGTGAGGAACTAATTGTTGAGCAGTGTCAGTGAGTGGTGGATGTAATTTAAAGCAAAGATGGGAAGTGCATGTGCAGTATGCCTTAATTAGCATAATCTACATGTTTAACTAACTAGCTTTTTCCGTAGTATCAAAATTGTTTTCTGGTGAAAGGGTCTGTTTAAAGATGGATTCAATTTTTGACATGTGTAGCAAATGAAATCTTGAGATCATTTGACAAGGTACGTGACGGTGGTCATGCAGCTGTTGTTGGAAAAGATTTCCTATCATCAGTTAGCCGCTGGCTAGCTGAGAATGTTATGAGTTGTTCTCCAACAAGAGCTGGAGATCAATTGCTACCTACCCCAGCTATAGGGTTATACAAGTTTATCCTTAATGCAGATTGGCAGGTTGATGTTGTATAAGGCTTTTTTGAGCACATTCCAGTAAGTAGAGTGTTTTGATTCTACTGACAGCTAAAGCCCTGTAACCTTATTCCTTTCATCGCTCCATCTCTGCTAACTTTGTATCTGTATTCTTTGTTGTGCTTCTTATCGCATCTATGTAAAAGGCTTTAGACCTCGCAGATGTAGATAAGGCTGCTGCAGGGCTTTCTCCTGCTGAGCCTCCTCCTGTTAACCCTCGCTTTGCTAAACCCAAGGATACGGTCCCCTGCCCGCCTCAGGCCGAACTCAGAAGGCAGGTATGACTTTAATGCATGAGCTTTGTTCAGATCACACGAGTAGGATTTACCACACAGTCATTGAAGCTGCTGGGGATGCAGTATTTATCACGGATGCATGTGATACATTTCAAGTATTATTCTGCTTTAAAGGGTCAGTAACATTTGACTATGAAAAAGTTATATTTGCTCTAGGGCTTTTTCTGCTGAGTGAAACAATGATACTTCTGCAGGCAGTTGCTTTATTCAAAAGTTATTAAACCTCAAACTGTTACATCCTATGGAGAACAGTAGCCAGTGGCTCACCTCTCTCAGCATACAATAGAATAACTGTCTGCATGCATGATGAACTGTAGGCGAACTCTCTGGACACCAGATGACTGGTGATGTAAAAAAAATGTTTAAACTGTTATAATTTTGGAAATAAATATCTCCAAACAGTTGTTAGAAATCACTGTAATATAATGGACACGGGACCTGGGTGTCTCCACAGCTATAGATACACAAACAAACGATTGGAGCACTTACTTTAGATTTAACTATATCTCATACCTCCCAAGTGTCCCTCTTTAGGAGGGACAGTCCCTCTTTGAGACCCAAATCCCTCTGTCCCTCTTTTCTACCCTGGTGTCCCTCTTTTTAGGACATCAGAACAGTGGTGTGTATATTAGTCTATCAAATTGCTCCACAGCAATGAAATTCACATAAATGTTTAGTTAATCTTCAGTATATGTGTTTGTAATTGAATCTGTGTAAATAAAATACTTTGGTCTTGCTCTAAATCATTTATTCAGTTACACAAAGAGGTGTCAAAAGGTCACAAAATAAGCTAAAAATTCCCCGCCCACCAGCCACGACCCCAGCAACACCACCTAAAACACAAGTGTCCCTCTTTGGCCATTTAAAATGTTGGGAGGTATGATATCTTAAAAGGTTTATTTAAAAAGTGGGTATCAATCCAATGTTTTGTCCCCCCATACAGAACCTTTATCAGAACATGAGACACACACACACACAGACTGCTGGTTGATGATTAACTGGAAATGTATTACAGTTCATACTGATTTTTTACATTAAAGTGGGAGTTGTACAAGAGCAGCTGGAAGGCAGAATGTTGCCAATTAATGCTATGAACAGTTACTAAAAAGGATTATGTTTATTTAAAGAGGCATTAGAAGAAAGTTTAGGATCCATGTCACAGGGGCAAACACACTGATAGGTCTACAAATTAAAGAGCTATTATGAATACAAATCAAATAAAAGTAATTTACTATATAGTAAATATATAGCTACTATACAGCTGTAGTCTCTATGCTTCAAGTTCTAGAGTGTATTGGAAAAATATGCTTTCCGGTCGTTGTTTGCACAGTTGCTAACAGTTTGATTAAAGCAAAAATAACCCCCAACACAGGCTTGAGCTGTTATACTCTTTGAATGAAGCATCCCCCCAGCAATGAAAGTACTTTTGTTTCATTCAGTAGGAAAAGCCTTATAGCAGCGGTGGGAAACATTTGGCTCTTCTTCTGCTGGAGACTACAAGTCCCATCATCCCCAACCAGTCATTGCTGGAGAATCAATGTTTGCCAACTTCTGCCCTATAGTGTATATTTTTTATACTAAAATTATACTGCTCCTTTAAATAATTAAAGAAGTCTATCGGTATTCTAACTATTACAATCCTCCTATATCCCTTTTAGTGCAAGAGGGGTACGTAGCGCGTTGCTCTGCAATGCATTGCTAACCCTCTGGCATTCAAAGGGTTAATTATAAATTGCCAGCTTACTCAGCATAACTGTTGAATGGGTAGTAGCCATGTTGGGGTGAGTGCACCTATACAATTCCAAGCAAAATCAGGAGCTGCAATCAGTTTTATAGCCCTATGTTTGACTAACGCAAACTTACAGAGCTTCTTATATCAAACATTCTCCCCTTAAAGCCACTTGCATGGACATGCTCTGCATTTCTCTCCCGTACACCATGTTTAACTCCATGTATTAAAGGGATAGTAACAATTTATATGTAAAAAAAGATATATTGTAAGTTTTATGCTCCTGAGTAAAACAAGGAAACTCCCACTGTTGTGAGGTGTTTTATTCAAAAGTCATTGCAGCTCAAACTTGAATGTTTTAGGTGCGGTATCACAGTGGACTGAAATTGTACAGTGGCGCTATTGCTATACCATCCTATAGACCAGGGGTTCTAAACCCGTGCCCTCAGTGGCCACTAACAGGCCAGGACTTAGGAATTTCCCTGCTAGAACACAAGTGTGTTGATCAGAGTCTCAGTCGTATTGATTAACTCACCTGTGCTCTTAAAAGGAAATTCTAAAATCCTGGCCTGTTAATAGCCACTGAGAGTACAGGTTGAGAACCACTGCTATAGACAGCTCTGGTCAGTTGACCATAAACCTCCATAGGATGGTGTAGCAACAGCGCCACTGTACAATTTCAGGTCATTATGATATTGCCACTAAAACATTCAAATCTGAGCTCTAATAACTTTTGAATAAAACACCTTTCAGCTGTGAGAGTTCCCCTGTATTACTCAGGAGGATAAAACCTACAATATAAAAGTTTTTTTTTTCTCAAGATATTAAATGTATAAGGATCCCGCTCCCGCCCCTTCTGCCTGCGTCACTGTACAGCTCTCTCAGTCTGGTCGGATTCGTCGAGGGACAATCTTCAGAGGGAAATCCTATCCTCCTTCCTCAAGGGGCAGAGTTTTCCTTATACTTACTGACTGAAGTTTGTCCCTCGCTGCATCCGTTGGGTCGCACAACACGATTAGAGATTCGGTGGGAGGAGGCCAGAAGGGACGGGCGGGGGAACCTTATACATTTCATATCTTGAGAACTACAAAAAGTAAGTGGTTTGAAATAGCGCAATGTGTTTCTTATATTATTAAGAAGACTTGTCGATATATAGTTTTTTTTCCAACATTACAATCCCTTTAAGAGTTGCTATCCCTTTTAATACAGTGCAGAAGAAATGGTGTAAGTTAACTCTGTATTTCTGTGCATGCTATGGGGCAGACATAAGGGGTTTGCTGGCATTAAAGTTAATGATGACGGAATGTGTCCTGTGTGAAGTCCAGCAACCATACGCTCTATTACATACCGTGTAGTGCTGGCTTTGGAGACTGCACTGGGCTCCACTGGTTGATTTGTGCAGTTACCCCTCTGAGACTTAAATCTGAGCAAATCCTATATAATAATTCGCTAAAACGTGTAACGACACAGTCACGCACAGTAGAAACTGCTGCGTGCGCTGCAGTCATGCTCAGTAGAGACTGCCTGTGACGAGGCTGATACAGAGCGTGACGCTTCGAAGGAGCACCCCGCTCTGTATCAGCTGCGGCGCGGGCAGTCTCTACTGAGCAAGACTGCTCCGCGACCGGCTGGCAGTGGCACTGTGGAGTGCAGTGTTGGCTTTGGAGACTGCACTGGGCTACACTGGTTGATTTGTGCAGTTACCCCTCTGAGACTTAAATCTGAGCATATCCTATATAATAATTCGATAACACGTGTAACGATGCAGTCATGCGCAGTAGAGACTGCTGCGCATGCTGCAGTCATGCGCAGTAGAGACTGCCCGCGCCACGGCTGATACAGAGCAGGATGCTCCGAAGGAGCGTCCTGCTCTGTATCAGCCGCGAAGCGGACAGTCTCTACTGAGCATGACTGCACCACGACCGGCTGACAGTGGCACTGTGGCCCGTGTAACGGTCTCTTCAACTAGTAATACATAAGAATCAGAGGGCTCTGCTTACAGTTCAGAGGATGGTAGTTTGGGACTCAGAAAGTGTTAGTGTTGCAGGGTAAAAATTAAGAACTTCTATTTAAAAATTAAGAACTTCTATCAATTACATTCTTTTTCTTTTTAGCATAAGTTTAGTGAATGCATATTTGTAGCAGCTCAGATGAATGTAGCATGCAGTGCATGTGCTCGACCTGGAACGAGGAACCCTTCTTTTCATTTTCAGTGTTTCACAGTTTCAGGCAGTAGCTAGGACTCAGCCAGTGGTCAGACCACCCACACAGCCCAGGCCTGAAACTGCTACTGTGACCAGGGAGCCACGGCCTATAGAACAAACAGACATGCACCCCAGCAGTTCGCTAACAAAAGACTCTTTCATCTCTGCTTGTCCTTCTCCTTTTGTTCTCTCTGGTATTCTTGAACGTCTCCAGCACCTTGAAGAGAAAGCTCAGCAGGTGAATAGACATAATGTACACCTCTGCTCTTTGATTTAATTATGTGCTGTGTTATGGTAACGCAAACAAATGGGGTTATATACAAAGTAACCCTTAATTTGACTGTACATAAGCTGTGAGTACATCATATGCACCGTCAAATTCTGTGCTTTTTCTTTCCTATTTTTTCATCCTCATCAATATTTTACATTGTTATGTGACCTCCCGAGATCTGTTTCCAGTTTTCTAGTTAGTGACCATCAAAGTAGCATGTAATACAATGTTACACTATCCCTGCAGCACTGAATGCTCTGTGTGATGTAATACAATGTTACAGTCTCCCTGCAGCACTGAATGCTCTGTGTGATGTAATACAATGTTACACTCCCTGCAGCACTGAATGATCTGTGTGATGTAATACAATGTTACACTATCCCTGCAGCACTGAGTGTTCTGTGTAATGTAATACAATGTTACACTATCCCTGCAGCACTGAATGTTCTGTGTGATGTAATACAATGTTACACTCTCCCTGCAGCACTGAATACTCTGTGTGATGTAATACAATGTTACACTATCCCTGCAGCACTGAATGCTCTGTGTGATGTAATACAATGTTACACTATCCCTGCAGTACTGAATGCTCTGTGTGATGTAATACAATGTTACACTATCCCTGCAGCACTGAATGCTCTGTGTGATGTAATACAATGTTACACTCTCCCTGCAGCACTGAGTGTTCTGTGTGATGTAATACAATGTTACACTATCCCTGCAGCACTGAATGATCTGTGTGATGTAATACAATGTTACACTATCCCTGCAGCACTGAATGCTCTGTGTGATGTAATACAATGTTACACTATCCCTGCAGCACTGAATGCTCTATGTGATGTAATACAATGTTACACTATCCCTGCAGCACTGAGTGTTCTGTGTGATGTAATACAGTGTTACACTATCCCTGCAGCACTGAATGCTCTGTGTGATGTAATACAATGTTACACTCTCCCTGCAGCACTGAATGCTCTGTGTGATGTAATACAGTGTTACACTATCCCTGCAGTACTGAATGCTCTGTGTGATGTAATACAATGTTACACTATCCCTGCAGCACTGAATACTCTGTGTGATGTAATACAATGTTACACTTTTCCTGCAGCACTGAATTCTCTGTGTGATGTAATACAATGTTACACTCTCCCTGCAGAACTGAATGATCTGTGTGATGTAATACAATGTTACAGTATCCCTGCAGCACTGAATGTTCTGTGTGATGTAATGCATTGTTACACTATCCCTGCAGCACTGAATGTTCTGTGTGATGTAATGCAATGTTACACTATCCCTGCAGCACTGAATGCTCTGTGTGATGTAATGCAATGTTACACTCTCCCTGCAGCACTGAATGCTCTGTGTGATGTAATACAATGTTACACTATGCCTGCAGCACTGAATGCTCTATGTGATGTAATACAATGTTACACTTTTCCTGCAGCACTGAATGCTCTGTGTGATATAATACAATGTTACACTATCCCTGCAGCACTGAATGCTCTGTGTGATGTAATACAATGTTACAGTCTCCCTGCAGCACTGAGTGCTCTATGTGATGTAATACAATGTTACAGTCTCCCTGCAGCACTGAGTGCTCTGTGTGATAAATACAATGTTACAGTTTCCCTGCAGCTCTGAATGTTGCGTGTGATGTAATACAATGTTACACTCTCCCTACAGCACTGAATGCTCTGTGTGATGTAATACAGTGTTACGCTTTGCCTGCAGCACTGAATGCTCTGTGTGATGTAATACAATGTTACACTCACCCTGCAGCACTGAATGCTCTATGTGATGTAATACAATGTTACACTATCCCTGCAGCACTGAATGCTCTGTGTGATGTAATACAGTGTTACACTCTCCCTGTAGCACTGAATGCTCTGTGTAATGTAATACAATGTTACACTCTCCTTGCAGCACTGAATGCTCTGTGTGATGTAATACAATGTTACACTATCCCTGCAGCACTGAATGCTCTGTGTGATGTAATACAATGTTACAGTATCTGCAGCACTGAATGCTCTGTGTGATCTAATACAGTGTTACACTCTCCCTGCAGCACTGAATGCTCTGTGTGATGTAATACAATGTTACACTATCCCTGCAGCACTGAATGCTCTGTGTGATGTAATACAATGTTACAGTATCTGCAGCACTGAATGCTCTGTGTGATCTAATACAGTGTTACACTCTCCCTGCAGCAGTGAATGCTCTGTGTGATGTAATACAGTGTTACACTCTCCCTGCAGCAGTGAATGCTCTGTGTGATTTATATTTTACAGTGAATCATGTTTACTTTGTATCACTAGCTCTGCTTTTGTGTTCCCTGACAGAAATTCAGGCTGCTCACTGTCTATGACATCAAAAAGTACAAAAACATAGATGAAAATAGGAAAAAAAATATAGGCAGTCAATCACTGTAATGGAAATCTGACTCTGTGATCTTTATTCTGTCCTTGCTACTTTCTTTCTCTATTCAAACTGCTTCTTCTTTTCTCTGTTTTTCCTTCTTTTCTCCGTCACTGCAGAAAAGAGCTCAGTCTTTATCAAATAGAGAGTTTCATAAAAAGAATATTAAAGAGAAAGCTGCTCACCTTGCCAGGTTGTTCGGCTGCGTGGACTTCCCACAGGTGAATATTCATTCAGCAGTTCTGCACTTCACACAAACAGTGAAATAATAAAAACACGTCAGAGTATCTAGCCCTGACTATAGGCCATATGTATAAGACTAATTTGAGTAAATCTGGGGTATGCCAGCTGCGCTGTAGGGAACAAACAGAAGTTCTCATCGATTTAACCCTTTGAGTGACAGAGAGGAGTGCAATGCATTGCAGAGCAATGCTTGCAGACCCTTTCTTTTTTTTCAATTTTATGACAGTTTATTGAAAAAGAGAAATTACAAAGACACACACAAATGTAAAGTACATGAGTAAGCTGAAAATGTACAATATATGACATGCCAGTAGCTATCTAAAATGGTTTAAATGAAGCATCAGTAAATACAATAGGACTAAGTAATCAGAAACAAAGAGAGAACAGGTAAGAGGAGGGCAGAAAAGAAAAAGAGAGGGGAAAGAAAGTAAAAGAAGGAAGAGAGAGCAGGTGTAAGGGTATTAAGGAGGGGTATCACCAGTGTCACAACATAGACGGGTAGTCATTGAATGGAAGAAGAAAATTTAGGGCCATCGTCACAATCGACAAAATTTTTGCCAGGAACTGAAATGATTCGTGAAATCATTGAGTTTATGGTATGAGTAGTGATAGAGCCTTTCCATGTCCAGGAGATGGGATAGTTCCCTTTTCCAGTCCGACATCAACGGAGCCCTTGTGTCCAGTCATAGCTGAGGGATACAAATATTCGCGGTCGAGGACAATAAAAGCCAGCTAGCAGATGGAGAGGAAATCGGTGTGGGATTGCGACTATCTAAAGGAAAAACATTAAACAGCAGGAGTAGGGGAGAGAAAGGGAAGGAGTAATCTAGCAGCTTGCAGATAGAGGTATGAACTGATGACAAAAAAGCATGAAGTAAGGGGCAAGACCACCAAATGTGAGCTAAAGAAGCTAACTGAGCCCTGCACCTCCAGCAAAGGGAGGAGGAGGAATGGCTAAATCTAGAGAGAAGTTTGGGAGATATGTACCACCTTGTCAGCAATTTATAATTGGTTTCACGGTATCTAGTGTGGACAAGTGGACTGAATCCACTTGTCGTCCAGAATCACCGACCCCAATTCTGATTCCCATGCTAAATTGCTTCGCAACAGAAGAGATCTAAAGATAGGTTCTATTGCGTCCGTTAGAAGTGTATAGATTTTCGAGATCCCCCTGGGGATAGGTGGATCTAGGATAAGCCACTGTTCAAAAGGTGTGACGGCTCAGGGTGTACATGGTCGGAGACGGGGTGAACTCAAGAAATGCCACACCTGTAGGTATCTCCATTTTTCCGAAGAGGGTAAGTGATATCTCGCACATAGGAGTTGAAAAGAGAGGAAACTGGAGTTATCGATGAGGTGATCTAGATCAGTTAATCCGGACTCAATCCATGCTTGGAAAGAGGACTTGTGGAATCCTGGAGGGAAGTCCGGGTTGCCCACCAGGGAGCACAGAGGGGATGGGGGTGGACTAAGGTTATAGGCAACAGAGGTGGAATTCCAAGTACGAAGCAAATGAGATAATACTGGATGAAATTGAACGTAAAGGGGATGACCGTGTCTCCGGGACCACAAGAGGTGACTCAGGATGATTTGCGGGAAGTAGGAACAAAGCAATTGAGCCCAATCTTTAGCTGGGGGGATCTTATAAGATCTACTAGAGTGTGTAGGGACACCGCTTGATGGTATCTACTAAAGTCCAGAAGTCCCAAACCCCCCAGAAGAGGAGTCCTAGTTAGGGTTGTCTGCACCATTCTGGGACATTTATTCCGCCAGACAAAAGAGGACACTAAACAGTTCAAGCATTTAAAGAAAGCTGAAGGGATGGGGGATGGGTAACGACCATAAAAAGAATAAGACTTTCGGCAGGAGAACCATTTTGACCAAATTGATGCGTCCTATCCACGATACAGATACATTGGTCCAGGAGGATATGTCTGATGGTAGAAAATAAGATGTCAGTGTTATATTGGACAAAATCAGAGAGGCGAGGTGTTAGATGAATCCGCAGGGATTTAAGAGAGGTTGAGAGCCACGAAAAGGGATGAGAAGCTTGTAAGAATGTCTGAAGGGCAGCGGGGATCGAGAGAGGGAGAATCTCTGATTTTGTATGATTTAACTTCATACCCGAGATAGAGCCATAAATTTCCAAAAGGTCGGTCAGAGCGGGGATTGAGGTAGCAGGAGAAGACAGGAAAGCTACAATGTCATCCACAAAGCAAGATAATTTGACCGAGGTGTGACCAACTTCAACTCCATGAATATCAGGATGTGCCCGAATTGAAACCAGTAGAGCTTCAAGAGTAAGAATAAAGAGAATAGGAGACAAAGGACAACCTTGTCGAGTTCCATTAGCGATAGTTAAAGGTGACAAGAGAAGGCCATTGACCGAGACACGGGCCTGCAGGGCATTATAGAGAGAGAGCACTGCTGTGAGAAAACGCGGGCCTATTCCTATCCATCTGAGAACAACTTCCATGAAGTGCCAATTCACTCGGTCAAAAGCCTTCTCCGCGTCAAGAGAGAGCAATAGAGAGGGAGAAGTAGAGGAGGAGGAGGAATGTAGTATCAGTAGAGCTTTAATTATGTTATCTCTAGATTCACGTCCAGGGACAAAACTTGATTGTTCCGGGACTATTAAGGACTGGAGAAAAGAGCGGAGACGGGATTCTAAGATTTATGCGAACAGTTTTAAGTCGGTATTGATTAGGGAAATAGGTTGATAGCTCCCACACAATATGGGATCTTTCCCGGGCTTAGGCAATACTGTGACATGAGACAGCAAAGACAAAGGGGTCCACAGAGTTGAATGTAGTGTCCAGGTGGGGAAGTAAACGGTCAAGAAAACGTTTGTAATAGAGAATCGTTAGACCATCCGGTCCGGGACTCTTACCTGTCAGAGTGGACTTGAGAGCCTCTCTAATTTCCTTATGGGAGATTGGAGACTCCAGAGACAGTATGTCAGATGCGGATAGACTTGGAATATTTGCTTTAAATAGGAAGTCTTGGATATTCCAAGATGCATGAGAAGATGGAGTAGTGGGAGAATTTATGTTGTATAGAGAGGTGTAGAATGACTGGAAGAATTCTGCAATTTGGTCGTAAGCAAAGGAAGTGGAGCCTGAAGAGGTCTAAATGGAGTGTCCTATCTCTACGAACAAGATTGGCCAAGGTTTTCCCACATTTATTACCAGAGAGATAGGATTGGTAGCGGTACCACATGTATGATTTGAGAGATCGGGGGCGGATATGTGATGACAGGTCCTGATGAAGTAAGGTCAGCTTATTTAAGATGGAAGGGGAGAGTGAAAGCTTGTGGAGAGATTCCAGGTGTCTAATAGACATCTGCAGGGAGTCTAGAGTTTTGTTCTTCTGTTTATAAAGCCAGCTGGAAGCAGAGATATAGGATCCCCTGATGTAGCATTTATGAGCTTCCCATATTGTGGTTTGGGTGACGTCGCCTGTGTTTTTCGAATGAAAGCACTGGTCTAGGTCCCTATCAATACGGGCAAAAACATTGGAATCTGAGAGTAGATTGTCGTTGAGTATCCATAAAGTTGTAGAGGAAGAGGCTGGAGAGACCGACATAGAAAGACAGGGCCATGATCGGGGAAAGAAATAGACCCAATATCAGTACCACAAACTGCAGAAAGTTTAGCTTGGCTCACAAACAGATAATCTAAACGGAAATATGAAGAATGAGGATGTGAAAAAAAGTAAAATCTTTAGCAGTAGGGTTAAGTGTATGCCAGCTGTCAATAGTCTGGACGTTTCTGAAAGGCTGGGAGATTTTTTGTCCAAAGTTGGCAGTATGAATAGATTTGGGGGGGGGGAGTCAAGGGAAAGGAGATACCAACATTAAAATCTCCCCCAATGACTAGGAAGCCCTCTGCAAAATTGGCAAGTTTAGACTAAGTGGCTCTAAAAAACTTCAACTGAGATTTGTTGGGAGCATAAATATTAACAGGAGTGTAAGTGGTATTAGCGAGAGACCCCTTAAGAAAAAGGAAACGGACGTTATTTTCAACCTGAGAATCAGTTGTACGCCACGGAACATGGAGATCCATGAGGATAGCTACACGTCTCTTCTTTTCAGAGGAAGAGGCAAGCCAGACATGGGGGTATCGCTTTGTGGCAAGTTTTGGGTGATGAGAGGAAGCACAATGAGTTTCCTGAAAGAATACAGTGTCGGAAAGGAGAAGGGAAAGCTCCCTATGAATCATGGAGTGCTTTTGGAGACTATTGAAACCACTGACATTATCCGGTTCTGAAAAAGGATTTACTAGAACTAGAGAGGGTACAGCGGAGAGCAACAAAATTAATCAAGGGAATGGAGGACTTGATGTATGAGGAACGACTAGACAAACTTGGTTTATTTACTCTAGAGAAAAGACGACTAAGCGGAGACCTTATCACATTGTACAAGTATATGAGAGGTCAATACAAGGATCTCTGCGGTGAGCTATTTATTCCAAGGCCTGATCAGGTGACCAGGGGACAGCCCTTGAGATTAGAGGAAAGGAGGTTTAGACTTCAGCAGAGGAAGGGGTTTTTTTACTGTAAGGTCTGTCAAATTGTGGAATTCATTGCCCAGGGAGGTAGTTATGGCAGATACAATGGATACATTTAAGAGAAGATTAGACACATTTCTTTCAAAAGGGAACATACAGAGTTCTACTGTTTATCAGTAGGATGATCAGGAAAGTCTGATAAAGACTAACTTAATTGGTAGCAGGAAAGCTATAAAATCTCAGTTACTGAGGTATGAGGCGAAGGTTGAACTTGATGGACTTGTGTCTTTTTTCAACCAAATTTACTATGTTACTAAGACGTAAATTTGATATTAGTGTATGGCATGGAATCAGAGTTGGTGGTCATATAGGCGAACTGGGAGTCTACGTTTTGAGCGCTCTTGCGTGGCAGAAAACTGTACCATGTGGACTAACATAAAGAATTTTGGCTTGAGGGCTTGCAGACCCTTTCTTGTACTCAAAGGGTTAAAGGAGCAATTAACTTTTTAAAATGAAAAAAAAAGTATATTGTAGGTTTTTCCTGCTGAGTATAACAAGGCACTCCCACTGCTGGGAGATAAGTCTTTTCAGAGCTATTACACTTTAAAGTATTGGACTTTATTGTTGTTTTTTTTTTTACTTTATTATTAAAATCTTTAAGGACCAGATGATGTGCTATGACCGTCACAGTCCTTATACCCTTAAGGACTGGTGACGGTCATAGTATGTCTCGTACATTTTACTAACAGCTCTCCTCCAGGAGCATAAAAACGGCATCTAAAATGTACTGCTCCGACAGGAGCTGTCTCTCTTAGTCTCCAACACAGAGCGCCAGTACATGCAAGCGGTCACATGTACCAGCGGTGTAAGGCGGTCCTTAAAGTGTTAAAGTGGAACTACCACCCGACACAATCTTTAGCTTCACTAAGTCCCCATCTGGCGACTAGCTGCTTAGTAGCGCTAGTCACCAGAATAATGACCTTATTTAATAGATTTCTCCTCTCTTCCCCGGCTGACAGGCAGGACGGAGCGCGGACATCTTGCCATAGTGACGTCCGGGCGCCTGCGCTGTCAGTCCCAGCCGGGTCTAGGAGGTGTTGCTAGGAGCCATTTGGCTCTGGCTGGGACTGACAGCGCAGGTGCACAGGCGTCACAATGGCAAGATGTCCGCACTCCGTCCTGCCTGTCACCCATGGAAGAGAGCAGAAATCTATTAACTAAGGGGACTTAGTGAAGCTAAAGATTGTGTCGGGTGGTAGTTCCACTTTAACATTGTCCTCTAGTGGTCAGATAGTTTTTCTTTTGCATTCTATGGGGCAGCTGAGTCACTGACAATTTTTTTGCTCGGAATGAGTCAACTTGAACTATCCGGAAGTAATGAATCTGTTACTCACTTCCTGACAGTTGAACTCTTATAACTGAATAAAATACCTGCCAGCAGTGCGAGTACATTTGTTTAAATCAGCAGGAAATTGTTTCATAAAAAAAGTGTACTGCTTCATTCAACAATTATTACGGTTGGAAATGATACCAGAGGACAATTAATTCAATAGTTATTATGGTCCAAATGTGGTTGAACTGTTACTATCACATTCTATGGAGAACCTTTGCCTGAGCTTCACCTGTTCCATATAATGCAATACATAATCCGTCTGGACACCAGGTGGCACTCTTCCTAACAGTTTAATTAAAAAAATGCATGGCAGATAAAAAAACAATTGTCTTATTTAACCCTTAGAATAGCTGTATATTTATCCCAAGACTTCATATGTTAATTTACCGCTTAAGCCCTACTGCCTATGCTAGGAGCTGTAATAATATTGACACGAAGCTACTCCTAACAACAGCTATCCCGTTGCTGAATTCAGCAGGAAAACACGCACAATATGCATTTTCTTAATGCAAAAAGGCCACTGTTCCTTTAAACAGAGTTTTTAACTCTTAGAATCCTAAAGAGATCTCTACCACATTACTTTGCAATGCATTAGAGACCTCTGTAACATCCAAGTGGTTAAAAATGAAACTTAGTTTAATAGGACTTATTTGTCCTCCTTCAGCCGGGTGGTTTCCCCCACGC
The DNA here is from genome assembly GCA_037306005.1 of Rhinophrynus dorsalis. Lineage (NCBI taxonomy): Eukaryota > Metazoa > Chordata > Amphibia > Anura > Rhinophrynidae > Rhinophrynus > Rhinophrynus dorsalis. Next base: position 495,233,258 of record CM074722.1, on the reverse strand, counting down.
TCCACTTTTTTCGTCACATGCCCGTGTGTGTAGTCACAGATCATAGAAGATCTTTGAAGTCAGTAGAAGTGATACAATGTGTGGATCTTTAGTGAAATGCTCTCACTGTTTATACAGTTAATCAGTGACAGTTCTCGTATGAGGATCTGTGTATATATTTGTACAGAACTGCATAGAGCGATAGTGAGTAGCGCTGACACATGTGGACTCACAGTGTATCTTGCACGATCACTCTTCGTGCCTTATCTTCACGTGTGTCTAGACTTAATGATGTATTGTGCTATAATCTCTTCCTGTATTTGTGCTCTGTTCAGAATAAGCTACCCTCCCCTGGCTTAACCCATTTCTCATCTAAAATTCCCTACTACGGACCCCAAGTTCCCGATCCATCTCCTCCTTCATCTCCATCTATCTCTGACCCTGTTCCTGCTTCTCACTCTAAAAAGGTATTGCAGCATTTCTGTGTGTTTGTGATTTTATAAATAAAGCTAGTTAAATGCCAAAATAGAAACACTTTGTTTTTTTACTTGTTGTAAGGGGTGTATGCACAAAAGAAAAGTGGAGCAATTCTGGGAGAAAACAACTCTACTATAGGGGACAATAACACTTCCCATTGCAGTAAACAATGATAACGTTTTATCTTGAAAACACAATGAGAGATCTTAGTGCATAAGCTTCATAGAATAGCATTGTAAATGGAGAGAATGTATCACACTGGAGAAGAGATCTCCTCTTTATCACATCTTATCGTATCTCCCCTGTATTCCATAACTAAAGCTCTCCCATAGAATAACATAGGAACTGGAGAGTTTATCACAATGGAGAAGTTATCTCCTCTTTATCACACCTTAGTACATCTTCCCTGTAGTCTATAACTAATGCTCATCCATAGAATAACATAGGAACTGAAGAGTTTATCTCACTGGAGAAGTTATCTCCTCTTTATCACACCTTAGTACATCTCCCCTGTAGTCTATAACTAAATCTCTCCCATAGAATAACATAGGAACTGGAGAGTTTATCTCACTGGAGAAGTTATCTCCTCTTTATCACAACTTAGTACATCTCCCCCTGTAGTCTATAACTAAAGATCTCCCATAGAATAACATAGGAACTGGAGTAGTTTATCTCACTGGAGAAGTTATCTCTTCTTTATCACACCTTAGTACATCTCCCCTGTAGTCTATAACTAAAGATCTCCCATAGAATAACATAGGAACTGGAGCGTTTATCTCACTGGATAAGTTATCTCCTCTTTATCACACCTTAGTACATCTCCCCTGTAGTCTACAACTAAAGATATCCCATAGAATAATATAGGAACTGGAGAGTTTATCTCACTGGAGAAGTAATCTCCTCTTTATCACACCTTAGTACATCTCCCCTGTAGTCTATAACTAAAGATCTCCCACAGAATAACATAGGAACTGGAGAGTTTATCACAATGGAGAAGTTATCTCCTCTTTTTTACACCTTAGTACATCTCCTCTGTAGTCTATAACTAAATATCTCCCATAGAATAACATAGGAACTGGAGAGTTTATCTCACTGGAGAAGTTATGTCCTCTTTATCACACCTTAGTACATCTCCCCCTGTAGTCTATAACTAAATCTCTCCCATAGAATAGCATAGGGACTGGAGAGTTTATCTCACTGGAGAAGTTATGTCCTCTTTATCACACCTTAGTACATCTCCCCCTGTAGTCTATAACTAAATCTCTCCCATAGAATAACATAGGGACTGGAGAGTTTATCTCACTGGAGAAGTTATCTCCTCTTTATCACACCTTAGTACATCTCCCTGTAGTCTATAACTAAATCTCTCCCATAGAATAACATAGGAACTGGAGAGTTTATCTCACTGGAGAAGTTATGTCCTCTTTATCACACCTTAGTACATCTCCCCCTGTAGTCTATAACTAAATCTCTCCCATAGAATAACATAGGAACTGGAGAGTTTATCACACTGGAGAAGTTATCTCCTCTTTATCACACCTTAGTACATCTCCCCCTGTAGTATATAACTAAATCTCTCCCATAGAATAACATAGGAACTGGAGAGTTTCTCACTGGAGAAGTTATCCCCTCTTTATCACACCTTAGTACATCTCCCCCTGTAGTATATAACTAAATCTCTCCCATAGAATAACATAGGAACTGGAGAGTTTATCTCACTGGAGAAGTTATCTCCTCTTTATCACACCTTAGTACATCTCTCCTCTGGACCTCAAAGTCCACACACTGCGCAGGATAATCTTCTGACGCTCATGCGCTCTACCCGCTTTAAGTTCATGCTACATCTGTCATGTCTGCCTTCATGTGCATGTGTTAATGCTTCCATAAGGGGAACTATATGTTATTTTGTTTATGATGAAGCACATAATCCTAAATTGTTGAAAATTAACGTTTCGAGAGTGCACTTCCGGATAGACTGTGGGTACAACTCTATACCGGCAGTCTGTAACGCTACCTCCGCTCCCCTTCCTCTATCCAGCCTCCTCCTATGACAGTGGCTTCTGTCTGTCTGGAGGCTGGAGCGCTCTCATTGGCAGAGATCGATATCTAGCCAATGAGAGCGCTCCATCCTACAGACAGAAAACTTCCGTCATTGGAGGAGGCTGGATAGAGGGAGGGTAGCAGAGAAAGAGTGACAGACTGCGGTTACAGAGCTGGTAACAGCAGTCTATCCAGAAGTGCCGTCTAGAAACAATTATTTTCACCAATTTAGGATTAAAAAAAAATAATAATGAATTCCACCTCATCGCTAGCTAATCTAACATTTAACACGCATTTGTACTGGGGTGATAGATCCCCTTTAAGGTCGCTTAGAGGGCGCCTAGGCTACAAGCACCTGGGATGTAAATCTGGCCCTGCCTGTATATTTTACTTTTCTTGTCGTTTCATGACTAGATTATTGCATTAAGTGCGTCCGATGACAGTCCTGCCAACAAGCAGAAGTTCTTCTTTCCCGATCCCAGCCAGGTACCAGATTTTTATGTTGGTGCATGCAAGTTAACCATTGTGTGACACATACACTGACAATAAAAAGTCTAATCATGTGTGAGTTTATACATTAGGTCTGCATGTCGACCAAAATACAGATGTTTTGTTAAAGTGAAATTAGTTATTTAACCCTATGAAACGATTGATGGTTTCTTTCTATTTCTGTGTATTAATCTATTTTGACATCTTTTATTTTCCAAGGTTTTGATGCAGGGGAGGGCTGGCAACATACGGCCCAGGGGGCAAATGCAATTAAGTGGCCCATATCTACTATCGTCCAAGCCCATTGTCCCAGCCCACCTCTGTTTCCTTAATTTTAAAATTGTCCTTAAAGGGATAGTAATACCTAAAATGTAAAACAAGAGTACTCCCACTGCTGAAAGATGTTTCATTCAAAAGTTATTAATTTTCAAAGTTGAATTTTTTAGGTGCAATATCACAGTGGCCTGAAATTGTACAGCTCTGGTCTCAGGACCATAAATCTCCATAGGATGGTGTAGCAACAGCGCCACTCTACAATTTCAGGCCACTGTGATATTGCACCTAAAAAATTCAACTTTGAAAATTAATAACTTTTGAATGAAACATCTTTCAGCAGTGGGAGTACTCTTATTTTACTCAGGGGGATAAACCCTACAACATATTTTTTTTTACATTTTAGGTATTACTATCCCTTTAATGCTGTGAATTAATGCAAGTGATACCACAGAGCTTACTGTTGAAAAAGGGCTACATTAGTGATGCTACAGTGCATACAATGTAACCCTGTGAGTGCCAGAGGGGTACACAACACATTGCTTTTTCAATGCGTTATGCACCCCTCTGGCACTCAAAGGGTTAAGTAAAGATAGAATAGTGATGCCATAGAGCTTGCAAGGGAAATGGATTATGCTACTGGTGCAGCTATGTTTGGATTGTAGCTCTGCGGTATCACTTGCATATAAATTCATTTCATAAGTTCTGTGGTATCACTAGTGTAGCTCCATTTACAGCAGCAAGTGGGAGATTGAGTGGGCCCACCAGCCCAGACACATGGCCAGCCCAGGGGGCAATTGCCCCCCAAGCCAGCTGTCCCCTGTTTTGATGAGTCGTGGGTAACCCATGGCCCATGCTTGCTGTGTGTATTGTGTATATTGTGGCCCCAGCTTCAACACAATCAGCAGCTCACACTTCCACTATCAGAGCAAGTGTGCTTGAACCAGAACCCAAATCACGTCAGGCGTTTGGATAAATGTTCACTTTATTGTGTGTAACAGAATTCTGAATCGCTCAGTGGGTGCGTGAACCAAAGCTTTCCCCAGCGCTCTTCATAAAACTTGTATCACATCAAGGAAAACACACATCCATATCCTTATTCACAGATATAAAAACAACTTTTATTGTGAAATCCAAAAATAAAATAGCGTCTCTGGTCATGATTAAGCGCATGTTGCACGAAACGCGTTGATCGGTGTGATGGCACATAGCAACATCTGCTGGTAAGCGGCTCCATTATTTAAGTCTCTCCGTATAGGGAATGATCAGATGAATATTACTATCAAGGCGTTACGTAGAGCACTGACATCAGGAGAAGGGGAGGGAGGGGGAACTTTAGCCGCGAATATCTCTCAAACCATACAGATGCAATATTGCAGATGTTAAAAAAATAAAGTATCACCTTAAATGCGGCATTACTAACCCTTTAAGATCTAAACATGACTATTTCTTTTATGAACATTATAACCTGCCCTTTCAAATACGTGCAAGTTGTATTTTGGTCTTAGTGTTCTGTTAATAACTTCCTTTGAGTGCAAGACAGGTGCCCTACACTTTTACCGTAATGCAGGGCTCAAAATTTCCACTTGCCACTAGCCAATGGCGAGTGAAAATTTAGCCCTGGCGAGTAGAAATTCAGCCCTGGTGGGTATTTTATGTATTGCAGTGGAGAGTAACTTTGCAGGTCTGGCTAGTAGCAAAGGACTTCAAGTTTTAAGCCCTGCCGTAATGCATCGTATACCTTTCTGGCACTTATAGCGTTAATGTGGGCTCTATTAAACATCTGTTAGCTAGGAATATAACAACAAGCAAAGTTACACCATATCTCCCAACATTTCTAATTGTCAAAGAGGGACACTTGTGTTTTAAGGGGTGTTGCTGGGGGCTTGGCTGGTGGGCGGGGTTTTACTGAGAATTTTAAGGCTATTTCACGACCTATTGACACCTCCATGTGTAACCTAATACATGATTTAGAACTAAACTAAAGTGTTTTATTTACACATGCTAATTTATAAACACATATAGTGACGTTTAAACGAACAATAATGTGATGATACACTTATATACACACCACACAGTCTGATTTACTAAACAGAGGGACATCAGGGTGAGAAAGAGGGACAGAGGGATTTGGGTCTAAAAGAGGGACTGTCCCTCCTAAAGAGGGGCACTTGGGAGGTATGTTACACCCCGCAGGGCCTGTGTGGGATATCTAGACCTATCTGCCTGTTTCTGTGTTTGCTTATCTAAAGCCGGTTTAACTTTTCATGTATTGTGCATTAATATACCATCTTGGAACATTTGTAACAAGTCTGTTTTAAAGGGATAGTAATACTTAAAATGTAAAAAAAATTATGTTGTAGGTTTTATCTCCCTGAGTAAAACAAGAGTACCCCCACTGCTGAAAGGTGTTTCATTCAAAAGTTATTAATTTTCAAAGTTGAAATTTTTAGGTGCAATATCACAGTGGCCTGAAATTGTACAGTGGGACTGTTGCTACACGATCCTATGGACAGCTCTGGTCCCGGGACCATAAATCTCCATAGGATGGCGTAGCAACAGCGCCACTGTACAGTTTCAGGCCACTGTGATATTGCACCTAACAAATTCAACTTTGAAAATGAGTAAGTTTTGAATGAAACACCTTTCAGCAGTGGGAGTACTCTTGTTTTACTCAGGGGGATAAACCCTACAACATACATTTTTACATTTTAAGTATTACTATCCCTTTAAGCCTTTGAGTACTAAGCAATGCACTGCATACCCCTCTGGAGCTAAGAGGCTTAAAGCAAACAATACCTCAGAATGACTTCTGTAAAAATAATTTTCTTTCCTTCAGTATATAATAAACATATTCATCTCTGTGTCATCTCTGTGAAGATGTGAAGCAAACCTCACTACTATACAATATTATATCATGGCTGTACTTTGGTACACAAATACTAAGGGTTTATGTTATATTTGACCTTAAAGGGATAGTAATACTTCATTTTAACTTTATTTTATTTTGTAGGCATTAAAAAAACATGAAGAACGATATAAGTCTTATCTTTCAAACCTTTATGGTTTGAGAGATATTCACAAGCAAAGTTTCCCCTCCCGCCCCTTTTACCTAGTGTAAGCCATCTCTTCTCAGATGTGGAATGCAGTCCATAGACCAGACAGATAACAGCAGGGGACAATCTTCTTCCTATGAGAACAATGAAAGCCCTGCCCCCCCCATGACAAGTTTTCAAGTTTTTCCCTTATCTTAATTGAAGATTGTCCCTCTCTGTAGTCTACCTGGGCACCTCCCTTCTGATCTGGCTGAGGGGGGGGGGATACTTTGCTTGTGAATATCTCATAAACCATAAAGGTTTGAGAGATAAGACTTATATCGTTCTTCATGTTTTTTTAATGCCTACAAAATAAAATAAATATAAAACAAAGTATTACTATCCCTTTAACACTTTCAGTGCCAGAGGGGTACACAACGCATTGCAGAGCAATGTGTTGCGTACCCCTCTGGCACTCAGAGCCGGATTTCTCAAGAGGCAGAGTAGGCACCTGCCTAGAGTTCCAAATTTTGAGGGGTGCCTCAGCTGTACTGGCCACACCCACATTCTGAATTGTAGGTGGGGCCAGATCAATCTCTGTATCCATGCAGTCGCTTATACACCTCTTTATTATTTAACCCCTTCAGTGCTAGTGAGATCAATGCGTTGGAGATCTCTCTAGCAAATAAGGGGTTAAATCTTTTATGTCCTTGATTGTTGTAAGCCAAAGGTGTATTCTGTGCCAGGAAACAGTGGATGAGACTGGTGGAGTGGTCATGTGAGGAGTGGGGTGTGGCCATGGGCGGAGCTAAGGGTGCCCAGAGTGCCTTGCGTAGGGGAGCCTGGATTGTAAATCCGGCCCTGATGGCACTGAAAGGGTTAACCCCTTGGATGTTTGAGACATCTCCATCAATCTTTACCATATGACTGGTGAAAAGCCCCATTTACATCAAAATGTTGTCAATGTTTATTTGTTATCTGTGGTTCAATAGATATTTGGCAGAATTACTAATTTTATATTCCACAACACGGTCCTAAATATCATTAACTCTAGATATTTTCCAGGGTTTTGGTCAGTGTAAGGTGAAGGCAGGTTTTAATCTAGATAAAGAAGTACACATTTTTTGGATGGCGGGGTTTGGTTCCCAACTCTCGGGATTTAGTTAAAACGGTCCTTTTACCTGAAGACACGTTTAGTTTGATTTACAGATTAAATAAACCTGCCTATAAGATGCACAAGCCATTTTCCAGTAAAATAAATAGTTTCTGAGAATTTTTACCTTAATGTTTTGGCAGTACAGTCTGGCACTCAACGCAATGCATTGCATATTTTTCTGGCACTTGAAGGGTTAAAGCTAATTGCCTGCACAGTATGCTAATTAGTTCTGTTGGAGGCCAAAGTGGACTGTTAGATATGCCTCCATTGGGCAGGCTTTGCCTAGCTTCATAATTGGCACAGAGGTGAATATACTACGTTGTCTGTGCAATTCCACTTCTGTAATCCTGTAACACCAGTGGATGCACTCCAGGATATACACTACAACGTATGATTGTTGCAGTTTATATCGGCAGCAAGCCCTGCACCCCCAGCACACACAGTGAAATGGCATACATTCCTCTATACCTTGTTTAATTCATAGCCTTACTAAAGGAACTCCCCAAAATACCACAGATTGCTCCGATGACCTCCCAGTTAGCAGTAAGGGGTAGACTTTGGGCATACAATGCTTAGTAAATTGAAATTAGACAGGCCTTAAAGGGATAGTAATATTTGAAAATAATTTTATTTTATATTGTAGCCCTTAAAAAAACATTAAAAATGATATAAGTCTTATCTCCCAAACCATTATGGTTTGGGAGATATTAGCAAGTAAAGTAAAGCAAACTTCCCTTTTCCTGGCTGTTTCAGCGAAGACTGCCATCTAGTGGACAGATTTGGAATCCGGTCCACAGATCAGCCAGCAGCTCTTTAGCAGTGCCTAGACCACGATCTTTAAAAAGAACTACTTCATTGGAACTGTGTACAAAGTGTGCCTGGCTTGCAAGCACACATTGTAGAGCATTCCAATGAAGACATTCTTTTTAAAGATCGTGATCTCTGCACTGCTGGAGAGCCGTGGACGGTCTGCGGACCGGATTCCAAATCCGAAGGCTTGAGCGGTGACGTCACTCCAGGGGAAACTTTACTTGCTAATATTTCCCAAACCATAAAGGTTTGGGAGATAAGACTTAAGGTTTTTTTAAGGGCTACAATATAAAATAAAAATAATTTTCAAGTATTACTATCCCTTTAAAGACACAAATTTGATTACAGTGCCAAATTTAGCATGGAATTTCCAGTGTACATTCATCCTGGTGATGGTAATATTGTTCCAAACAGAAGATAATTTTCATAAAGTGCCAGACTGTGTCAGCTACAAACAGGGCCGGATTTCCCGTAAGGCAGAGTAGGCATCTGCCTACAGGCGCACCCTACAGAGGGGCGCCTGCCACTACAATTATTTATTTATTTATTTATTTTAGTTGGCGCGGCTTGCCATGCCGCGCCGAACCGCCAGCCGCCGCCTTGTAGGCTGTGAGCTCTCGCGGCTCTTTAGCAATGCTGAGCGCTGGGAGATAAAATCTCCCAGCGCTCTGCATTACTAAAGGGAAGGTCGTGCAGGAGCTCCAGCAGCTCCATGTCTGTGCACAAGCACAGATCTCTCCAGCCGCTGGACCACCAGGGAGGTAGGAACGGATGAATGAGGCTTAACCCTGTAAGTGCCAGAGTGGTACGCAACGCATTGCAAAGCAATGCGTTGCGTACCACTCTGACACTCAAAGGGTTAATCTGGGGATAATGGGAGCAATGTGAGGTCAATATGGGGATGATGGGGGGCAAGCAATGTGGAGCTGATGGGGTCAATGTGTAGATGAAGGGGGTCAATGTGGACTGATGGTGATGGGGTCAATGTGGAGCTGATGGGGGTCAATGTGGACTGATGGTGATGGGGTCAATGTGGAGCTGATGGGGTCATTATGGAGCTGATGGCGATGGGGTCAATGTGGAGCTGATGGGGGTCAATGTGGACTGATGCTGATGGGGTCAATATGGAGCTGACGGTGATGGGGTCAATGTGGACTGATGCTGATGGGATCAATATGGAGCTGATGGGGGCAATGTTGAGATGATGGGGGCAATGTGAGGGCAATATGGAGATTTGGAGCATTGTGGAGATGGCGGGGGGGGGGGGGCGCTTCAGGTATCTGTGCCTACAGGCTCCTGAGATGTAAATCCAGCCCTGGCTACAAATAATGATTAATTTCTCACAAACTATTTATATTACAAACCAATGATCAGCATAACATAAAGGCAGTTTTTTAATTCTCTTTAAAATCAGCTATCATTTTGTTAGGTCCACAGCTCTGCTTTAATTTGATGCCTTAGGCAGCAGTCTGTACCCTGGAGCCCACCATAATTTAGGATTTTGATTCATATTCCCTTCACAGTACGTATCACAGGGACTATAATGTGCTCCCCTTTGTTTTAATGCCGGGATGGGCTGTTTCCTTGTTCTCATAATTACAGGTTTCCTTCTCTAATCAGGAAGTGGTTCTTCCTTTAATGTATTGATGAGCATCCTGAACACAAAGGGAAATTAAAGTAAAAAAAATCTCCACATTGATTTTATATTTCCCTCAGTTTATGTGATGTGAATTTTGAGCTTATGAAAGCAGACCCAAAATAAATAAGGCTTAACCACTTAACGACCAGCGATCCAGGAAAGTTATCTTCCTTTAAGGATCGCTTTAATCGTTGTCAGCGCGCCTGCACATGTGACTGGTGATGTGTACCGCCGCGCCAAACTGGAGTCTGAGAGAAACCGATCCAGTCTTGGAGCGGTCAATTTCAGACCCCGCTTGTGCTTGCAGTGCTCCTGCAGGAGTCTGGGTTCAAATTTTTTTATCCATTCTGACACTGCTGCTATTTACCATTGTCCTACATACAAAATATTAAATTACTAGCAACATCATTTTAACTCAATGCATTAAGCCAGGAGAGTGTTTGAGCCTACTTACAGTGTTAGTAATGTTCCATAATAAATATTGATCATCTTGTAGTGCTTAATAAGGTGAACTAAATGCAAAAAAACCCTATTTCTCAAACCGCTATGATTTGAGAGATATTCACTGTGAAAGTTTGACGTTTCCTGCTGTCAGCTGCAAAGCTGACAGCAGGAGTGCCGTGTCGGCCGACACAAGGAGGCTCTGCAGCAGATCCACAATCGCATTATTTAAAATGAATTACTTCATTGGAACTGTCTACAAAGTGTGCTTGCAAACCAGGCACACTTTGTAGACCTTTCCAGTGAAGTAATTCTTTTTAATTCTTTTTAACCCCTTAGTGACAGCCGCGTGTGTACGTGGCTGTCACCTTAACGCCCGGCTAACATTTTTTTTTCGAAATGATTCCAGAGTCTCCAAATGGCGTGCAGCCGCATGGAGACCCGGACTTCCGGGACTTACCAGGTATGTCCTCTGTCACTAAGTGACAGTTTTTTGCGGGACGTACCTGGTAAGTCAGTTGTCGAGATGGGGTTAAATAAAGCGATTGCGGCTCTGCTGCAGAGCCGCCAGTTGGTCCCTGGACAGGATTCCCGTGCAGTCAGCACAGCGCTGACGTCGGGGAAAGGGGATGGAGGGGGGAACATTGAATCGGAATATCTCTTAAATCACAGCAATTTGAGAGAGAGGTTTTTTTGCATTTAGTTCAACTTATTAACCCTTTGAATGCCAGAGGGGTACGGAATGCATTGCAAAGCAATGCATTCCATACCCCTCTGGCACTCAAAGGGTCAAGCACTACAAAATGATAAATATTTATTCTGTTACTAACACTTTAACTTTTTAATTCCTTAAAGTGATAGTAATACTTAAAATGTAAAAAAAAGAATATGTTGTAGGGTTTATGCCCCTGAGTAAAACAAGGGCACTCCCACTGCTGAAAGGTGTTTCATTCAAAAGTTATTAATTTTCAAATTTGAATTTTTTAGGTGCAATATCACAGTGGCCTGAAATTGTACAGTGGCGCTGTTGCTACACGATCCTATGGAGATTTATGGTCCCGGGACCAGAGCTGTCCATAGGATCATGTAGCAACAGCGCCACTGTACAATTTCAGGCCACTGTGATATTGCACCTAAAAAATTAAACTGAAAATTAATAACTTTTGAATGAAACACCTTTCAGCAGTGGGAGTACTCTTGTTTTACTCAGGGGGATAAACCCTACAACATATTTTTTTTTACATTTTAAGTATTACTATCCCTTTAACATCATGTGATGTGCCAGGATCAGCATTCCGGTCCAGACATTAAGGACCAGAGACTGTCCTACATGTCATGGAATTCTGGAATTGCAGCGCGGCTGTACACCTTTCTGCCATCCCAGAATTCATTGCGGCAAAAAAGTGCCTTGGTCCATAATGGCCGCCCACCCTTGGATCAGGCAGTTGTTAAGGCTTTAAGAACCAGAAGGTTGGGCAGCACATTGCAGATCAATGCATTACCTACCCCTCTGGTACTTAAATGGTTAAGATTATGATGCACGCTGAGCAGGGTTTGTGATCCTGCTAGTAACTGTCATGTCCTCCTCCATGTACATGACAGCCAGCATTGGTTGAATACGTTATCTCGTCATCACAGGCAGAATTGCAATATTCATAGGGGCCATTAGGAATTTTTGACCATTGTAAGTTAAGTGGGGGGATTATTATTAGTAGGCATTTTCTCTTATTTAACCCTTTGAGTGCCAGGGAGGTATCCGTATACCTTTCTGGCACTCACAGGGTTAATGCAGAACAGCGTATCCAGCTTATGTGTCTCCCACTGTCGTTGGGTTACAACTTACATTATCTTAATAGAAACGTAAAAATAAAAACATAGGCAATTTGGCTTTACTATTTGTTCTTTACAAGCAGATTGTCAAAAATAAAGGTGTCTCTTTAAAGGGATAGTAATGTTTAACAAAAAAAGCAGCTCCAATAAATCTTCATAGTATTTGGGCCTTGGAGAGTGTTGTTTTAATACTGTCAGAGTTGTAGTACAAGAGTAACTGAATGATAAAGTGTCCCCCTCCCGCCCCTTTTACTGATGTAACACTGCTCACCTCAGAGCAGCAAGACTGTCCGGATGGATCGCAGAGAGGGACAATCTTCAGTGATCATAAGGAAAAACCTGTCAAGTGGGGCAGGGTTTTCATTGTTCACACAGTAAGAAGATTGTCCCTTGCTGTGAGATGTCTGGTCTTAAGACCAGATTCCACATCTGAGGTGAGCAGTGTTACACTAAGTAAAAGGGGCGGGAGGGGGGATACTTTATCATTCAATTACTCTTGAACTACAACTCTGACAGTATTGAAATAACACTCTCCATGGCTCAAATACTATGAAGATTAATTGGAGCTGCTTTTTTTCTGAAACATTACTATCACTTTAAATGAATTTAACACTCTTTCTAATATATTTTATAAAGGTAAATTAAAGCAAAATGAGGCAGAGTTCAAAAGAGGGAAAGTTCCTCTCCCCGCACTCTAATGCAGCGGGCTCAGTATGTATCCATTGGGAGGGGGGACTGATTGATGCTTTGCCCAGTATCCTCTTCCACTGATAAGACACAAGAGGTATAAATGATAGAGATTGTGCACAGGACACACTTCCTGAAAATAGCGAATGGAAAAAAAAAGTTTAACCCAGTGCTTTAACACAGCGCTTTGCAATGCTTCACTTACCCCTCTGGCACACAAAGGGTTAATGATATATCATTAGTAATTTTACCCAGGAGGTCACATAGATATCATTGGCAATGTTCTTTACCCCCTTGAGTGCCAGAGGGTTAAGGGCTCTTTCACAGCTGGTTTGTTATAAGAGATGACATGGAATTGTCGGTGCGTCTGTAGTGTTACAGTGTAGCAGCGTTTCCTCAGGGTTCCGTTCTCAGATCTCAGGGAAAACACCATCACCTGTGAAATCTCACATATAATACTCACAGTTTTACCTTATGTGAAGTGGGGTTTTGTACTATATACAAGAAAAAAAATGATATATATATCTCCACCTGTCTGTTTCCCTTCCATCACCCACCTCAGTATGCTGCCACCTTCCCCTACCTGTATTCACCCCCTCCAGATTCATGTGGAATATCTGTGCAGCGGGTGGCATGCTTGCTTTTGTAGCCCGCTACATTTTTTTTGAGTGGGTGGAGGGAGGGAAAACAAGGGTGCATATTATACACAGGTACTTTTGTTTTCCCCTAAAATCGTGGGTGAAATGTAGACCAGGGTATTATGCTTAGGTCCGTATTATTCCTGAGATTTCACAGGTAATTGCAATTTGATTCCACTGAAATCCAAAGTACAAGGTTATAGCTAGGTTACCTCACTGTATGAGACTGCTATGCGACATGAACTGAGATTGTCACCAGAGGCGTAAATAGAACCCTCCGGGGCCTGGTGCTAGAAGTGCCATGGGCCCCCCAACCCCCAACCACATTGGCCCCTGGGCCCTCCACAATGCCTCCATCTCCTACTTCCCAATCCCTGGTGTCCAGTGGAGTGGCAGGAGAGATGGGCTGGCGCGCTGTGCACCCACGCGGTCCTCTTCTGTAATGCAGAGCGCTGGGAGATGATGTCATCTCCTAGCGCTCTGCATTACTAGAGAGCCGGAGAGAGATTGCGGGTGCCAGGCAGAGGGGTCGCAGGGGGCAGCTGGGCCCCTGGAGTGGCTGCCCATCCGCGGATGCGACCCCTGCAACCCCTATAGTAACGCCACTGATTGTCATCCTTGTGAAATCTCTCATCAAATGCAATGACTCACAACATGTTTTTTTCATGTGTTCCTATAACTCTGATAATGCTGGGAAAGATACCTTAGAGACAAATTCAGAGGATGCCCTTTAGGACACTGAAAGGGACAGTAAAAGCTGCTTTTAACTAAGTTTAATATTGTAGTTATTAAAAAAAAAAAAATTAATTGATGTAACTCCAGTCTCTCAAACATGTATAGTTTGAGAGATATACTTTTCTAAAGTTCCCCCCTCCCGCCCCTATCACAGACGTCAGCGCTCTAGAGGACAGCATGAGATCCTGTTGATGCGACTGGACGGTGGCTCTTCAGTAGAGCAGAAATAGTGCTATCTAAAAAGAAATACTTCATTGGAACGGTCTACAAAGTGTGCACACTTTGTAGACTGTTGCAATGAAATATTTCTTTTTAGATAGCACTATTTCTGCTCTACTGAAAACCCTCTGACCAGTCCCGGATAACTGAGTGGGGTTAGAATGCAAGCTTTCAAGACAATTAAAGGGATAGTAATACTTCGTTTTATCTCTATTTTATTTTGTAGGCATTAAAAAAACATGAAGAACGATATAAGTCTCATCTCTCAAACCTTTATGGTTTGAGAGATATTCACAAGCAAAGTTTCCCCTCACTGACCAAAACAGTCAAGTCTGACATCTAGCTGTCAGATTTGGAATCCGGTCCGCAGATCAACCCGTGGCTCTTCAGCAGAGCCGAGATCACAAGATATAAAAATAACGATTTCATTGGAAGGGTCTAAAAAGTGTGCTTGCAAACCAGGCACACTTTGTACACTATTCAAATGAAGTAGTTCTTATATCTCGTGATCTCAGCTCTTCTGTAGAGCCACGGCCGGTCCGCGGACCGGATTCCAAATCTAACAGCTAGATGGCAGACTTGACCGTTTCGGTCAGTGAGGGGAAACTTTGCTTGTGAATATCTCTCAAACCATAAAGGTTTGAGAGATAAGACTTATATTGCTCTTCATGTTTTTGTAATGCCTACAAAATAAAAGATAAAACGAAGTATTACTATCCCTTTAAGTCTCTTATTCAGGCGTAATAAGAATGAACACAAAGTGTAATCAGCCTTCATCCATATTACTCCTGAAGAAGAGACCTACTTGCATATTAGACCCACTCAGTTATCCAATAAAGGTATCATTTTACTCTACCAGTCTCCTGCTTTTTCTGTGTCTAACACGGTACTTACTACCTTTTACCTTTATTTATTTAAATGAGGCTATCAATGAATTTGAGAGAGGTCTGCAATAACAGCATAGTGGTATCCCAGCTTCTCTATAACATGAGACACGGTTTATCCTTCAGTAGTTGGATGTAGAATTCCGTAGTTATCCAAGAGCCGTGGATTCCAGGAATATTTTGGGAGGAATGCGGATCTCTTCCAAGACATACCAGCATAGATCCGTTCAGGCTTTTTTTTTTTATGTTCTCAGGAACTTGGAGCAAATATCCTCGCCTGAGGAAGTGACCAAGATGTTTTGTTTGACTGTTCATAAGTGATTTAGGCCGTGGCTCCGGGAAGTGAAAATATGGCAGCGTAGGCTTAGTTGCTTGTATGCGGATTTCATTCTGCTGGCCATATATACAAAGACAAAGTAGGACAAAAGGTCTGGGGTAAACCAACTGCCACATAGAGTACAAAAAAAATAAAATTTTATGTTAAAGGTTTTTTTTTTTAACCTATTGAATATTTCCATGTGAGTGAGCAACATTTTTGGTTGTCATGACAACAAGTTCACCGCCCATTCAGCAGCCTTCACTGGTGAAGGAGCTGATGTCAGGGAAAGGAATACTACACTGATTCTCTTTAATCTTTTGAGTGCCAGGAGGGTATCCTGTGCATTGAATTGGGTTATATCAGTGTGTATTAAAGAGTCACAGTCTTTAACCCCTTAAAGGGATAGTAATACTTTGTTTTTACTTTATTTTATTTTGTAGGCATTAAAAAAACATGAAGAATAATATAAGTTTTATCTCTCAAACCTTTATGGTTTGAGAGATATTCACAAGCAAAGTTTTCCCCTCCTGCCCCTTTTACCTAGTGTAAGCCATCTCTTCTCAGATGTGGAATCCAGTCCATAGACCAGACAGATAACAGCAGGGGACAATCTTCTTCCTATGAGAACAATGAAAGCCCTGCCCCCCTTGACAAGTTTTTCAGCTTTTTCCCTTATCTTAATTGAAGATTGTCCCTCTCTGCAGTCTACCTGGGCACCTCCCTTCTGATCTGGCTGAACGGGGGGGGGGATACTTTGCTTGTGAATATCTCTTAAACCATAAAGGTTTGAAAGATAAGACTTATATCGTTCTTAATGTTTTTTTTAATGCCTACAAAATAAAATAAAGATAAAACGAAGTATTACTATCCCTTTAAAGACTGGTGACGTGTCAGGGCCTTCACCAGTTTCCTTGCCTAAAGGACCGATGATGGGCCTGGCACATTATGTATTTTGTGCTTACAGCGCTCCTGCGGGAGTGCTGTACTATAAGCTATATTGGGGTCTGAAACTGACCTCTCCAAAACTGTAGCGGTCTCTCTCAAACCCCCTGTTCGGTGCGCCGGTACACGTCATCAGTGAAGTGTGCTGGTGCGCCGAACATCCTCTCTGTGGTCGTTAGCTGTAATCTACCCCAAGGATCTTGGATACTTAAGGGGTTAAAGGGAAAGCATTGCATAATATGGATAAAAATATTTTACAGAATTTGTTGTGCAGAGGAAAAATCAAGTGTACTTCCATTGCTGGGAGATGTCTTATCAAAAAAGAAACTACAGCTCAGACTTGCGGGGTTTTTTGGGTGCAGTACTTTCACGGCCTGAACTTTTAACCCTCAGCTGGTTAAGGTGATGATGTTACTACAGCAGCTTATGGAAGGCTAGAGTCGCTGACCATAGCTGTACATTGTCCAGCAACAGCACCAGCACATAATTTCAGGCCATGGAAGTACTGCAGAATGAGATATAATAACTTTTCAATAAAACATTTCTCGGCAGCGGGAGTATCCCTTGTTTTATTAAACAGTATAAACCCTGCAATTAAATAATATATATATTCCATATTACACAATATTTTTCCTTTAAAAGGATAGTAATGTTACACAATAAAAGCAGCTCCAATTAATCATCATAGTATGTGTGCCATGGAGAGTGTTATTTCAATTCTGTTAGAGTTGTAGTACAAGAGTAATTGAATGATAAAGTATCCCCCTCCCGCCCCTTTTACTGATGTAACACTGCTCACCTCAGAGCAGCAAGACTGTCCGGATGGATTGCATAGAGGGACAATCTTCAGTGATCATAAGGAAAACCTGAAAAAGCTGTCAAGGGGGCAGGGTTTTCCTTATGATCACAGTAAGAAGATTGTCCCTTGCTGTGATCTGTCCGGTCAAGAGACCAGATTCCACATCTGAGGGGAGGCGGCTTACACTAGGTAAAAGGGGCGGGAGGGGGATACTTTATCATTCAATTACTCTTGAACTACAACTCTGACAGTACTGAAAAACAATCTCCATGGCCCAAATACTATGAAGATTAACTGGAGCTGCTTTCATTTTGAAACATTACTATCCCTTTAATATGTTGCAGTACATTAGAAATGAATGAAAATTGAATAACTACAATCTCTTTAAAAAACTCTTTAACCCTTTGGATGCGCTAAACACATCTCCAACGTATTGCAAAGCAATGCGTTTTGAACATCTTAAGTATGTAAAGGGTTCAAATCCCCTTTTAAAACTTGGGGAATTTGTATTTGTTTCCTATGGCGCAGTTGATGTGCATCAGAATTGCCCCACTTTTCTTCATATATATGTACTGAGAGGGGTGCATTCTTTCATGTTCAGATTCCTTTCCAATTCCTCCTGCATTCTGGTGCATGCTGGGTATTTTTTTTCCATAAAGTTCATCCAGAGGTGGTTCTAGGTGTGAAACTGGGGAATTCTCACAATCCAGTGTGTTCTGAAATAATCGCCAGTTCAAGGGTCCTGGCGCTGCCATAAAATACAGAGATTCCAGGGGGGTATATGATAGAAACTTAACCCTTTACATGCTAGAGATGTCGCCAACACAATGGAGCTAACTATTGTTGACTCTAAACATGAGTAATGTGGCTTCTAGGATGCTAGTCCTCACATTGTACAGCTATAATTGCAGATACTTATACATTGTAACAAGATCAACCCTGTTAGACATCTTTTCTCTAGAGTAAGTAAAAGTTGGCTAAACGTTCTTCATACTTCAGTTCCTCCAATCACTTAATTAATGTTGCTGCTGTTCTCTGTAATCCAGTTCTTTTGCGCGATGATTTAAAGGGATAGTAATACTTTGTTTTATCTTTATTTTATTTTGTAGGCATAACAAAAAACATGAAGAACGATATAAGTCTTATCTCTCAAACCTTTATGGTTTGAGAGATATTGACAATCAAAGTTTCCCCTCCCACCCCTTTTACCTAGTGTAAGCCATCTCTTCTCAGATGTGGAATACAGTCCATAGACCAGACAGATAACAGAAGGGGACAGTCTTCTTCCTATGAGAACAATGAAAGCCCTGCCCCCCTTGACAAGTTTTTCAGGTTTTTCCCTTATCTTAATTGAATATTGTCCCTCTCTGCAGTCTACCTGGGCACCTCCCTTCTGATCTGGCTGAGCAGTGTTACATCAGTAAAAGGGGCTGGAGGGGGACACTTTGTTATTGAATTACTCTTGAACTACAACTCTGACAGTATTGAAATAACACTCTCCAAAGTCCAAATACTATGATGATTAATTAGAGCTGCTTTTATTATGAAACATTACTATCCCTTTAAATCAATATTCATTTGAAACACAAAATTTCAGTGTCTGGCAAAGTCTTCAGAGGCAAAACAGGCACACATTAATCTGGTGAACACTGCATACTAGAGTGCCACTACACCCACATTAACCCTCTGAGTGCCAGAGGGGTGGGTAACGCATTGCTTTGCAATACGCTGAGTACCCCTGTGGCACTGAAAGGGTTAAGATGGTGAACAGTGCACACTACAGTGCTGTGATACACATAGTGTTCCACAGCACCCTGTTGGAGAATCACTGACTTACAGTGTCACCTTGAATCACCTCTGGTTTATATTATGGGCTCTGTTTGTATAAAGAATCTTCTTGCTTCTTCTTTCTTTGCTCTCTTCTTCTTGAGTAGATGACTGTAGGGAAGGTATCGCAAGGGATAGGCGCTGTGGCGGAGGTTCTGGTCAATCTTTATATGAACGATCACAGGCCTAAATCTAAATCTGGGTCTCCAGAGCTGGTAAGAAGTAGATTTGGGTTTCTGTTCCTTTTGTTACCGTGTTACTAACCAAAATAGTGGCTAAAGTACTAAGAAAATTAGTGCAATTCTGGGGCAAACCAACTGCACCACAGGCAGATGAAAATTCCCCTTTATTTAAATGGGCTTTTAACCCCCGAATAGCCAGAGGGGTGTCCAGCACATTGCAAAGACCTCTCTAGCATTCAAGATGTTAAAAGCTCCACTTAAATCAAAGACTATTTGGGGATTGTTATTTATCCTTTTTGGTGCAGTTAGTTTGCTTCAGAATTGCTCAAATTCATCGTAGTACATCAGCTTTGCTGTTTTCATAAAAAAGTATTATTTTTACTGGAGTCAAGCAACAATGTGGAGTAATTCTGAGAAAATGACACCAGCACCAAAGAGAAAACTATGAAAAAGATCAAATTCCCATTGATGAAATAGGGGTTTCACCCCCTTGAATTCCACAGAGGTCTCAATGCATTGAGAAGCAACATGCTGGAGATCTCATTCAAGAATTTAAAGCGGTACTACCATGTCACAAAATTTTTAGCTTAACTAAGTACCCTTCTGGCAACTAGCTGCTTAGTAGCGCTAGTCGCCAGAATTATTACCTGATTTAATAGATATCTGCTTTATTCCCCAGCTGTCAGTAGCACGGAGCACGGACATCTTGGCAGAATGACATCCGTGCGCCTGTGCTGACAGCGCAGGTGCGCGGACGTCACTATGGCAAGATGTCCGCGCTCCGTGCTACTGACAGCTGGGGAATAAATCATATATCTATTAAATCAGGTAATAATTCTGGCGACTAGCGCTACTAAACAGCTAGTTGCCAGAAGGGGAGTTAATTAAGCTAAACATTTTGTGACATGGTAGTTCCGCTTTAATAACTCTATTTCAGTCAATGGGGATAAATCCTATAACATAATTTGCTAGAATGCAAAGCTCCCTGTAACACACATATGCGCACCAGAGACTACCCAAACGCACTGGCCCCCAGTCCAAGGCACAACCAATCCAGAGCGGGGCACCCCGAATGGCCCACCACCTGCCCCCGGCCCTGGGGCAGCAGTCGAGTCCGTTGGACGGTGCCCTGGCCCATGCATACGGGCCTTCAATACAATATATATATATATATATATATTTTTTTTTTATTTTTTTTTTCTTGAATGATGTAGTTGGTTGGCCCCAGAATTACTTCAATTGAACTTTGAAGATATGGTCCTAACCAGGCATGATGTTCTAAAAAAACAGCATGGCACCTCATTCTATAACCCTTTGAGTGCCAGAGGGGTACACAACGCATTGCTTTGCAATGCGTTGCGTAACCCTCTGGCACTCAAAGGGATAACGGTTTATTGCACTGCTAATGTGATGGAACACCAAATAGAAAAGGTACCAGCTCATTGACCTGGCATAACCTGGCTGAACATCACCTCTGGATCTAACACTTAAAAAATACTGAGCTATTGGAGTTTTTTTGGGAGCATTTATCATTAATTTGCAAATGCAAAGCAAACAACAAATATATATTTTTTTAACTGGTAAATAATCACAGATGTCTATTATTATTTTTCTTTATTTTTTCTTGCTCCTTTGCAACTTGTGTCTTTCAGAAGACATAAAACCTCTACTAGAGGCAGAACTGCTAGTTTTAAAGGGATAGTAATACTTAAAATGTAAAAAAAGTATGTTGTAGGGTTTATCCCCCAGAGTAAAACAACATTACTCCCACTGCTGAAAGGTGTTTCATTCAAAAGTTATTAATTTTCAAAGTTGAATTTTTTAGGCGCAATATCACAGTGGCCTGAAATTGTACTGTGGTGCTGTTGCTACACCATCCTATGGACAGCTCTGGTCAGTTGACCATAAATCTCCATAGGATGGTGTAGCAACAGCGCCACTGTACAATTTCAGGCCACTGTGATATTGCACCTAAAAAATTCAACTTTGAAAATTAATAACTTTTGAGTGAAACAACTTTCAGCAGCGGGAGTACTCTTGTTTTACTCAGGGGGATAAGCCCTACAACATATATTTTTTTACATTATAAGTATTACTATCCCTTTAAAAACTATGCGATTATATTGCGTGTTAATGAAAAGAGTTGTCTGACTGCAACATCATTTAAAAACACAGCAATTTTTGTGTTCACTATTTTACAAGATGTTACAAAACTGTATTACAAGATTCAAATTCAAATGAAATGCTAAAAGATCACTGTAACTTTGCAAATTACTGGTTAATGTCTCCAATTAATACAAGTCTGTAGTGAAGTAGTATTGTAGTACCAACGCAGTTCACTGCATAAATCATACTGTTATTTTATGTCAGAACGTCGGGTGAAATACGTAGTGTGCATTGTACAAAAACGTTTCTTAAGTTCCCCGTGTGTGTTTAGTGTATGTAACAGTAACTGAGATGACTTTGTGTTAAATTCAGACCTCTTTGGATGCGAGTGCGGCCTCTCTGTTAGCAGAATCTCCTTCTACCTGTCCTTCCTGTATTTCTCCTCCTGAGAAGGTACTGACATTGGCAAACTTCACATCAGTGTGCTTCAGTATTCATGTTTTACCAGTTATAGTTAAAAAAAATATGCTTTATTACAGAAACACAATCCTCCGATTAGAGATTGGTTTTAACCCCTTGAGGTCAAGAAGTACATGCAGTGCATTGGTTCTCAATAAATTGAACCCCCTCTCTGGGGTTAATGGTGCTGTTATTTTGTTTTTTTCAGTGGTTCTGAATGAGATATGTTCTACATATTGATGTGACTAATCATCACACTTTTCAAATATTTGCCAGAGAAGCAAAAGTCTTTTTTCTTCCAGAGGACAAAATAATGTGACTTGTGACCCCATCTCGAAAAGAGATACATCTGTAACCTAAAGTGAAGCCACAGAACAGGGGAGCTGCCAGGTTCCCAAAATACAGGCGCCTTTTTCCACTCTAATGCATTATTATTGCACTGCGCAGCCCAATTGCAACATTACTGGGAGAAAAATTAGGGTCATAACAAGACCCAGGATGAGGCCTGTGTTTTAGCTTTCTCAGACAATATCTATCAACTACCCTGCTGCAGACTGATTTATCACTTACATACTCAGTACAGTAAAGAGAATACCAACATTTCAGAGGTTTAAAGGGATAGTAAACCCCCCCCCCCCGAAAAAGTTTAAGCCAAATAATAGAAATAATGAAAACATACTTAACGCCCTCATTCTCATCTCTCAAACCGTTATGGTTTGAGAGATGTAAGAAAATAAAGACCTCCGCTCCCTCCCCCTTCTCATGCGTCCGCTGTATAGCGGACGTCATGAGATCCTGCTTCCGGGACCAGACGGCGGCTCTTCAGGAGTGCTGTCATCAAGATATCTAACTATAATTACTTCATCGGAATGGTCTACAATGTGTGCTTGCAAGCCAGGCACATGTTGTAGACCACACAGATGAAGTAATTATACGGAGATATCTAGATGTCAGCGCTCCTGAAGAGCCACCTAAAGTCGGGCGACCGGATTCTGCCTCTGACAGCTTTACAGCTCGTCAGGCAGAAAGGGGAGGGAGCGGAGGTCTTTATTTTCTTACATCTCTCAAACGATAACGGTTTGAGAGATGGGAATGAGGGCGTTAAGTATGTTTTTATTATTCCTATCATTTGGCTTAAACTTTTTCGGGGGGTTTACTATCCCTTTAAGTAATCCCTTCGTTGGGGAGTGACAGGAGGGATATTTATGAAACCGTTGCATCTGGTTTGATAAATACACCGGTTGAGAAAACAGTATTTTACAAGCTCAGCACCTTCAAAATAGCACGTATGATTATGTAAAATTGCCCATAATATTCTAGGGTTTTCACAATTCACAGCTAATTACACGAAAGGAGGAGGTATTGGCCTCATTCTGGATATTGCATTGCACAAGCAAGTTAGGTGGTTTTTGATTACATCTGCAACATAGTTTGATGTAGACACATTCTAGCAGACCCGGACTGGCCATCGGGCATACGGGGCATTTGCCCGGTGGGCCGGTCCGGGCGTTTAAAAAAAAAAAAAATCATTAAACGAGTTTGTGCCGTCTTTCACTTTCTGAAAGACGGCCACCTCATTACAAGTTTCCTGGTGGGTGGGCAATCAACGTGCGGCGCACCGCACGTGATTATAAGCTCCGCCCACAATCACTGCCACTCCTCATGGGGCTGCTCAAAAAATAAAAATGGGCTACTCAGCCATAAATGCCTGGGTCTGTTTTTTTGTCCCAGTCCGGGCCTGCATTCTAGAGTAAACCATCTGAACCATGGGGGATATATAAGGTTTCCAATGAATTTCAACATGACTTTAAAGAATTCTACTGAAGTCTCCAAAGTATTGCTTCTCAATGTTTCGGAGATGTCTCTAGCATTCAAGGTGTTAAATCATCGGGGATGTTATTTCTATTCTGTCGTGCAATTGGATTGCTCCAGAGTTGCTCCATATCTTCTCAGTGCATTGACCTCAATGTTTTTATTTTTGTGGTTGCTTACAGGGGTCTCTACGGAAAGAATTTCCTGTGAATATTGGTGGCAGCGACATCTGCTATTTCTGCAAGAAGCGCGTTTACGTAGTGGAGCGACTGAGTGCAGAGGGACACTTCTTCCACAGGGAATGCTTTAAATGTGCCTTCTGTTCAACAAGTATCCGGCTGGGAAATTACGTCTTCAATATGGAAGAAGGTATGATCTGTGTTTTGTGAATGTAACTACCAAAGGCACGCAAACCATTTTGGACTGCCTACCATAGAACCAAAAACTTACAGGGACCCTATCACCTAAAAACAACCTTAGGTGATTTTGAAAGAAGTTTCAACATCCCATATATGTTGTAGTAGCAATTTGTATTTAGAAAATTTATTTTTTTAAGCTATTTACAAGTTATGCTAATTAAGGCATACCGTGCAGTCACTTCCTGTCTTAGCTGCACATTACCTCCCCACTCACTAACACTGCTCAGCAATGCATTGTCCACCTCTCCTAGTACTGACTTCCTGTCTTATCCCTACATTACCTCCCCACTCACTGACACTGATCAGCAATGCATTGCCCACCTCCCCTAGTACTGACTTCCTGTCTTATCCCTACATTACCTCCCCCACTCACTGACACTGCTCAGCAATGCATTGTCCACCTCTCCTAACACTGACGTCCTGTTTTATCCCTACATTACCTCCCCCACTCACTGACACTGCTTAGCAATGCATTGCCCTCCTTCCCTAGGACTGACTTCCTATTTTATGCCTACATTAGCTCCCCCATTCACTGACACAACCCTTTCGGTGCTATAGCAAGTGAACAATTATTTGCTGAGCAGTGTCAGTGAGTGGGGGAGGTAATGTAGGGATAAGCCAGGAAGTCAGTGCTAGGGGAGGTGAGTAATACATTGCTGAGCGCAGTGTCAGTGACTGGGGAGGTAATGTAGGGATAAGACAGGAAGTCAGTGCTAGGGGAGGTGGGAAATGCATTGCTGAGCAGTGTCAGTGAGTGGGGAGGTAATGTAGGGATAAGACAGGAAGTCAGCACTAGTGGAGGTGGCAGTGCATTGCTGAGCAGTGTCAGTGAGTGGGGGGAGGTAATGTAGGGATAAGACAGGAAGTCCCATTTACATCAATTGAAATTTACAGACATTTTACACAAACCCCCCCCCCCCCCCATGGTGCAGATGGTTTGCTCCAGAATCTTACATATTTGGCTTGATGAATCAGGCCGTGCGAGTTATGAAGCATCTGATACATTTCACAAACCATAAGAGGGACATTCACTAAAAATGAATTATAATGATAGACTGCAATGTGATGACTAAAACAAATAGAAAGTAGAAGTCACTAAATTCTCACTTTGTGACAATAGGAGTAACATGACTATACCATAAAAGGGATAGTAATACTTCGTTTTATCTTTATTTTATTTTGTAGTCATTAAAAAAACATGAAGAATGATATAAGTCTTATCTCTCAAACCTTTATGGTTTGAAAGATATTCAGAAGCAAAGTTTCCCCTCCCGCCCCTTTTACCTAGTGTAAGCCATCTCTTCTCAGATGTGGAATCCAGTCCATAGACCAGACAGATAACAGAAGGGGACAATCTTCTTCCTATGAGAACAATGAAAGCCCTTCCCCCCTTGACAAGTTTTTCAGGTTTTTCCCTTATCTTAATTGAAGGTTGTCCCTCTCTGCAGTCTACCTGGGCACCTCCCTTCTGATCTGGCTGAACAGTGTTACATCAGTAAAAGGGGCGGGAGGGGGATACTTTATCATTGAATTACTCTTGAACTACAACTCTGACAGAATTGAAATAACACTCTCCAAAGTCCAAATACTATGATGATTAATTAGAGCTGCTTTTATTATGAAACATTTCTATTCCTTTAACACTGCTACATGTATTTACTAGGGTAGAGCAAGAACATTCAGTTTGCAACTCCTAGTGGTGGGGGATGTATGAATCTGTGAAATCAGCTCTCTTTCTGCACCAAGACGTTATCCACGGCTGCACTCGAGGTTATGTAATAGAGCAAATGACCAGTTTAGTGCATAACTGCGCACACACACCGCCATTGTTGACTTTAATAGCAGCAAGTCGCTCATTCCTGCCTAGTGGTTCTCTCCAGAAAGTGCTGTAGAGTTAACATCAATTTCCTCTGCGTCTCATATAGTATATATTGATAAGCAAGGTGAGGAGGAATGGAAACCTCCCCCCACCCCAAAACCTCAAACGCTCTCATACCACAAACCCTGGTTCAAGCAGTGTTAAGAGAAGAAAATGGTACAAGAAATGGTGTAAGAAAATGTGTAACAAAATGGAGTAAAGTTACCCCAATCTCCTCTGTGTCTTGTTCAACATATATTGTTAGACAAGGCAAGGAGGAACGGAAGCCTCCCCTGCTACGAAATGTTCATACACTCTCTCACTACTCTCCCATTGGTTCGAGCCGGTCGCGGGGCAGTCATGCACAGTAGAGACTGCTCACACCGTAGCTGATACAGTGCCAGTCAGTCGCTGTGCAGTCATGCTCAGTAGAGACTGCCCGCGCTGTGGCTGATACAGAGCTGGATGCTCCTTCGGAGCGCCTTGCGCTGTATCAGCTTTGTCACTGGCAATCTCTACTGCACGTGACTGCAGCACACGCAGCAGATTGTATTAGTAAGTCTTCCTTCTAAGGCCCCTTTCACCTGGGGGACACCAGTGCAGTGATGGTGCGCGGTAATGTCCCCTATTGTGAAATCTTTCCTGCTGAACTACATCACCTTTCTTATGGGCACTTATTCCCTCGCATGAATGTACCTAAATCTTAGCAAGCTGCATCTTTACTGGGTTGACACAAGAACGCAGTAAAGATGCTGCGAGGAAGGTCTGTGCTCGTTAGAGGTTGCAGTGCTTATTGTTACCTCCAATGAATGGCCGAAACACTCAGGCACCAGCCAATAATACTGACTGGTGCTCCTGTGGGGCAGCAGTCAGGCACTCTACCACTTCTGCATTGGCTGGGAAGCACAAGATAAGGTTACTAAAAGAAAAGATGCAACAGAATTATAGCAAGGAGCTGCTGCAGTTCTGTCGCAAGTGTGAACATTGTGACTCTCTGCTGCTTAAAGGGGAACTACCACCCCGCAATAACTTTACCTTAAATCAGTCTTCATCTGGCGACTAGCTGCTTAGTAGCACTAGTCGCCAGAAATATTAACCGGTTCAAAAGATTTTTGCCTTTTTCTGACGGTCAC
Organism: Rhinophrynus dorsalis; assembly: GCA_037306005.1. Classification (NCBI taxonomy): domain Eukaryota; kingdom Metazoa; phylum Chordata; class Amphibia; order Anura; family Rhinophrynidae; genus Rhinophrynus; species Rhinophrynus dorsalis. The sequence goes on along the minus strand of CM074722.1, from coordinate 495,206,070 downwards.
AGGAGCAGGAAGCACGGACATCTCGTCACAGTGACGTCCGTGCGCCTGCGCTGTCAGTCCCTTTTTGAGTCTCAGCTCCAGTTACGAGTTCAGTAATGTTATGTTTAACCCCATGAAGATCAGAGGGTGAACAACAAATTTCAAAGCATGACCCTCTGGTCCTCAAAGGGTTAATAACTGATACCCAAAACTGTACTGCACATTCCAGATGAAGTCTTATCAAAGATTTATGAAAAGGTAGAATTATATTCCCATCCCATGCTACTATACACCTTCAAGTAACACTAAATATGATCTGGCGTTATGTACACTTAAATACCCTGTATATCATAAAGCATCTGAAAGACTTTGATATCTGAGGCCTAAAATATAGTCGGACATATGGTCCGAGGGAGCAGACATTCCTGTCTTTTTCAGGGTTCCTATCGACTGTCCAGGCTTTTGTGTAAATTGGCTAAAATAAAATAACAGACTTTCAGAGTTCAGGAGCATTGGGCACTCACTGCAATCAATTGCCTGAATGTAGCTCTTATTTTTCATTACAAATAGCACAAATGATGCTAAATAAAAGCTCTCAGAATAGGGCAATGTACTCATGCTTTAAAGAGCAAGTTTAGGATTTTGTTTTAAGGATGTAACGTATGAATAATGAATATTTACATACGCTAGCTGTAAATATAGTTATTTCAACCTATTTCTTTATTTGGTGCTAGTGTTCCTTTAATTTTATACAAAAATGCATTATCTTCAAATACTTTTTTTTTTTGGAAGCCTTTTTCTGGAAATCCTGACTTTGCCTCTTTTACACAACTTGTCATGTCAGTTTTATAAACTGGTTGTCTGTACAAGTGACATTCCCAAGGTTAGTTCAGGAAGCCTTCTCATGAAGACATAATCCCATTTTATCCTGTAATGAAGTAAAGACTCGGGGAATCTGGCCTGGCTCGGGAAGGATTTCCATGTATTACAATCCTAAAGGCTGCTCTTCCTTTCATTCCTCAAATAACAAATCAAATATTCCTGTAGCAGCACGGAAAACGTCTTTGTGTTATCGAATTGCATTCTCTTAACTTGTGTCTCTGTGGGTGGAATGTCCGATTCCGGCACCGCAAATCGTTTTCTTCTCATAAGAAATAACCTCTGCTGTATGTCAGGGTTTGTACTAGAGCAGAAGCTCAAATCTGTTCTCAAGACCCCCAAAACTGCATGCTTTTGGGATCTGCTCAGTTAACCCTTTGAGTGCCAGAGAGGTATCCAACACATTGTGTGCAATACGTTGGACAAACCTCCCAAGTGTCCCTCTTTTAGAAAAATCCCCCTGTCCCTCTTTTCCACCCTGATGTCCCTCTTTTTAGGAGATCAGACTGTGTCGTGTGTATATAAGTGTATCACCCTGGTGTCCCTGTGTTTAGGAGATCAGACTGTGTGGTGTGTATATAAGTGTATCACCCTGGTGTCCCTATGTTTAGGAGATCAGACTGTGTGGTGTGTATATATGCGTATCACCCCTTTGTCCCTGTGTTTAGGAGATCAGACTGTGTGCTGTGTATATAAGTGTATCACTCTGGTGTCACTGTGTTTAGGAGATCAGACTGTGTGGTGTGTATATAAGTGTATCACCTTGGTGTCCCTGTGTTTAGGAGATCAGACTGTGTGGTGTGTATGTAAGTGTATCACTCTGGTGTCACTGTGTTTAGGAGATCAGACTGTGTGGTGTGTATATAAATGTATCACCCTGGTGTCCCTGTGTTTAGGAGATCAGACTGTGTGGTGTGTATATAAGTGTATCACCCAGGTGTCCCTGTGTTTAGGAGATCAGACTGTGCAATGTGTATATAAGTGTATCACCCTGGTGTCCCTGTGTTTAGGAGATCAGACTGTGTGCTGTGTATATAAGTGTATCACCCTGGTGTCCCTGTGTTTAGGAGATCAGACTGTGTGGTGTGTATATAAGTGTATCACTCTGGTGTCCCTGTGTTTAGGAGATCAGACTGTGTGGTGTGTATATAAGTGTATCACCCTGGTGTACCTGTGTTTAGGAGATCAGACTGTGTGGTGTGTATATAAGTGTATCACCCTGGTGTACCTGTGTTTAGGAGATCAGACTGTGTGGTGTGTGTATAAGTGTGTGTCCCTGTGTTTAGGAGATCAGACTGTGTGGTGTGTATATAAGCGTATCACCCTGGTGTCCCTGTGTTTAGGAGATCAGACTGTGTGGTGTGTATAGAAGTGTATCACCCTGGTGTCCCTGTGTTTAGGAGATCAGACTGTGTGGTGTTTATATAAGCGTATCACCCTGGTGTCCCTGTGTTTAGGAGATCAGACTGTGTCGTGTGTATAGAAGTGTATCACCCTGGTGTCCCTGTGTTTAGGAGATCAGACTGTGTGGTGTGTATATAAGTGTATCACCCTGGTGTCCCTGTGTTTAGGAGATCAGACTGTGTGGTGTGTGTATAAGTGTATCACCCTGGTGTCCCGGTGTTTAGGAGATCAGACTGTGTGGTGTGTATATAAGTGTATCACCCTGGTGTCCCTGTGTTTAGGAGATCAGACTGTGTGGTGTGTATCATACTGCTCTACAGCAATAAAACTCACATGCGTTGGATACCTTTCTGGCACTCAAAAGGTTAAACACAAGTGAATGTCATTAGCTCAGACATTTCCTACAGCGTGACTCAACCACTGATCAACACCTGTGTTTTCATTTAACGAGATCCTGAAGACCTGCACCATTGAGGGGTGGGGTCAGGTTTGAGCACCCCTGTTCCATATCTCCCAAGTGTCCCGCTTCAAGAGGGACAGTCCGTCTTTGAGACCCAAATACCTCTGTCCCTCTTTCTCATCCTGGTGTCCCTCTTTTTAGGAGATCAGACTGTATGGTGTGTGTATATAACTGCATCACATTGCTCCACAGCAATAAAACTCACATTATTATGTATTTAACCCCTTAATGACCGGCGGCGTGGCGCGGCATGGTCACTTAAGGACCACGGAGCATTTTTTTTTTTTTTAATTTTCGGTTCCGGACTCCCTGAACAGCGTGCAGCCACGGGGGGAGCCCGGAATTTCATGACGGTCATAGTACATCATGGCTCGTTAACTCAGATCGACCCATGACGTACTATGACTGTCAAGGGTCGTTAAGGGGTTAAACATCAGTACATGTGTTTATAAAGGAATCTGTGTAAACAAAATACTTTGTGTAACTGAATAATTTATTTAAATCAAAGCGGTCTCAAATGGTCATGAAATGACAATTAATTTCTCGGTAAAGCCCCACCCACCAGCCACGCCCCCAGCAGCACCACCTAAAACAAAAGTGTCCCTCTTTGGCCTTTTGAAATGTTGGGAGGTATGCTGTTCTAGAGGGTATTATCTCTTTAGTTCATGCTGACGTCATTCATTTACAAGTCCTGAACCAACTACTCTTGCTTCCTCAGGAAAATGGTTTCAAAGTTCCATCTGTTTCCCCAAAACTCCCACACACTCCCACATTACCCTCCCCATGGTCCACGTAGTTACAGAGCAGAACTGCATTAGTATACCCCACTTCTGAGGCTGGTGGAATTATGGGACAAATTATGGAACAGATAACTGTATGATTAACCCTTTGAAGGGACTGTAATGTCCCATAAAAACTTGTTATAGTTTTGTAGAGCTCATTATCTATGGTCTGAGAGATATTTATACTGAAAGTTCGCCCCTCTCTCTCTCCTTCTTCTGACTTCAGCGTCTAGCCGACAACAGGAGATTCCGGTCCGGTGACCAGCTAGTGGTTCTGCAGCAGAGCCAAAATCGCGGTAATGCAAAAGAATTACATCATTGGAAATGTGCTTGCAAACCAGGCACACTTTGTAGACATTTCCAGTGAAGTAATTATTTTGCAATACCGCGATTTTGTCTCTCCTGTAGAGCCTCCTAGAGTCGTACGACTCGAATCTCCTGCTGTCAGCTTTACAGCTGACATCGGGAGAGAGGGGCGAACTTTCAGAGCAAATATCTCTCAGACCATAGCGGTTTGAGAGATATGATTTGTACCATTCTTCTTATTTTCTTCAGCTCTATCCTATATAATAATTCGCTAAGTTGTTTGTAACGCCGCGACATGCGTAGTACACACTGCTGCGCGTGCTGCAGTAATGCGCAGTAGAGACTGCCTGCCTGCGGCTGATACAGAGCTGGGCGCTCCGAAGGAGCGTGACTGCCCCGCGACCGGTTGGCAGTGGCACTGTGGCCCGTGTAACGGACTGTTCAACTAGTAAAAGTATAAAACGCTTTTATAGGACATTACTGTCCCTTTAAGGACCAGATAGTTGTTTTGCAATGCATTGCAGATTCCTCTGGTTCCTCGAGCAATTTCTTAAAAAACTTTTAACTGTAATACAGTCTGAAAGAAAATTCTCCCAGCAGTGGGAATGACTTTATATGAATCAGCTGGAAACTCCGTGTAACATAGATTTTTTTCCCTTAAAAGACTGCACTGCTTTAACGCTTTGAGTGCCAGAGATGTATGCAATGTATTGCAACGCAATGTACTGGATACTTCTCTTTCACTCAGTGGGTTAAAAATGAGAGCGAGATTGAGAAGTCCTTTAGGTTCTGTAGGATAATAGTAATTGGGAGGTTTTACCTCCCAACCTTGTGAATAATGACTGTATCAATAGATTTGTGTAGTTGTGTAATCAGTAAAAATGATTCCCTTCACTTTTATATTACAGGAAAGTTTTACTGCCAACCTCACTTCATCCACTCATTCTCCAACAACAAACAACGGAAAAGAAGAACCGATTCAAAACTGCAGGTGAGGTGGAAAATTACGCACACGCTCACACACACATGCGCACACATACACACACATATGCGCATACAACCCAGTCAGGGACCCTCTGGATTCCCCCTCTCCCTCATGTTCCGAGACACAATACACAGTCTGCACAATGTTTGAAGCTGGGTGTGAACACTCACCATTGTGTGAAGAATGATTTGAAAATTCAACTACATTGAGACCTCTCTATCAGCCAAGGGGTTAAAGTAACCCCAAAATATATATATAACAGGTTGATATAAGTTTAAATATCACATACTTACAATCAGGATCGGATTTACATCTCGGGAGCCTATAGGCACAGAAATCTGAAGCGCCCCTTCCCGCCCATTGGCCATCTCCACTGGACACCTCCACAATGATCCTAATCTCCACACTTCCATATTGCCCTCACATTGCCCTCCCATTAGCTCCATATTTCCCCCATCAGCTCCAACTTGCCCCCCATCAGCTCCATATTGCCCCTCATTGCCCCTATCATCTTCACATTGCCCCATCAGCTCCATATTGCCCCCATCAGTTACAAGCTGCCCCCCATCAGCTTCATATTGCCCTCACATTGCCCCCCATCAGCTCCCTATTGCCCTCATCAGCTCCAGCTTTCCCCCCATTAGCTCCATATTGCCCTCATATTGCCCTTATCCCCATATTGCCCCCATCAGTTCCATATTGCCCCCATCAGCTACAACTTGCCCCCCATCAGCTCCATATTGCCCTCACATTGCCCACATCAGCTCCACTTTGCCATCACACTGCCCTCATTAGCTCCATATTACCCTCACGTTGCGCCCACCCCCGTTTCCTACCTGCTCCCTGGTGGTCCAGTGGCGTGGCAGGACAGGTCTGCGCCTCCTTCAGCACAGACGTGTAACTGCTGGAGCTCCCGCAAGGTGTTCTGTTCAGTAATGCAGAGCGCTGGGAGATGATGTCATGATGATGTCATCTCCCAGCGCGCTGCATTACTAAAGAGCTCACGAGGGAGCTCAGCAGCTACAGGTCTGTGCCGAAGGAGGCGCAGACCTGACTGAGTAGGGGGTTAGGATAATTAAAAAAAAATATATAAATAAAAAAATAAATAAAAAAAAAAAACGGGTCCCAATGACAGGCGCCCCTCTGTGGGGTGCGCCTGTAGACAGATGCCTACTTGCCTTACGAGAAATCCGGCCCTGCTTACAATATAGCTAGCATATGTAAAACCTCATTATTCATATTTATATTCTTAAAATATAATCCTATTTTTTAATGTATGCATAAATTGTCCAGTTTAGGGAGTATTTATTTAATGTTGTTTGTGCTGGTTATATTGAGAGATAAGAATTAAAGTCACTCAGTTGATCATGGTTAGTTCCTACTGCACTTCTATTCAAATAGACTGATATCTGATCTCAGCTCATTTACAGATCATCCTCAATGGAGCCCTGAAAAAGGCAGGAATGACTGCTCCCTTAGTACATATGTAAGACTAGATTTTAAGCCTACAGATGCTGCATGAAGTACAGGGTATTTAAAGTGGAACTTTCACTTTAATTCAGGTTTGCATATTAGAAAACTTAAATACTGCCTATGTGTCATGTTACCCAAAAGACCAGCAAATGGAGTTAAAGTGTTAGTAATGTCTAAAAAAAAGTTTTTTACATTTAGAAGAGCTTAAAAAGCTGATGTAAATGCAAAAAAACGTATCCCTCAAACCGCTATGATTTAAGAGATACAGACGTTTAAAGTTCGCTGTTTCCTACTGACAGCTGGTGTTCAGGCACACGTTTTAGACCATTCCAATGAAGGGATTCCGTGTAAGTAACGAGATCGCGGCACTTCTCAAGCGCCACCGTGTCGGCCGACACAAATCTCCTGCTGACAGCTTTACGGCTGTCAGTAGGAAACAGCGAACTTTAAACGCCCATATCTCTTAAACCATAGCGGTTTGAGAGATACGTTTTTTTGCATTTAGATCAGCTTTTTAACCTCTTCTAAATGCAAAAAAGTTTTTTTAGACATTACTAACACTTTAAAGGGATAGTAATACTTCATTTTATCTTTATTTTGTTTTGTATTCATTAAAAAAACATGAAGAACGATATAAAACTTATCTCTCAAACCTTTATGGTTTGAGAAATATTCACAAGCAAAAGTTTCCCTCCCGTCCCCTTTACCTAGTGTAAGCCATTTCTTCTCAGATGTGGAATCCAGTCCATAGACCAGACAGATAACAGAAGGGGACAATCTTCTTCCTATTAGAACAATGAAAGCCCTGCCCCCCTTGACAAGTTTTTCAGGTTTTCCCCTTATCTTAATTGAAGATTGTCCCTCTCTGCAGTCTACCTGGGCACCTCCCTTCTGCTCTGGCTAAGCAGTGTTACATCAGTAAAAGGGGCGGGAGGGGGATATTTTGTCATTGAATTACTCTTGAACTACAACTCTGACAGAATTGAAATAACACTCTCCAAAGTCCAAATACTATGATGATTAATTAGAGTTGCTTTTATTATGAAACATTACTGTCCTTTTAAGGAGATATTCATACTTGTTACCCTATGCTAATTTATGCTAATTATAGTACCGGTGACATGTCATATGCTAATGAAGTACTTTTCAATTATATTTCATATGCTAATGATGCTCTGTGCAGTACCAGGATATTTTCACTTTCACTTTCCCCAGAAATAAAAGTGTGAATATCTCCTAAACTAGACATCTGCTGTAATTTTGGATAACATGACATATATGCAGTTTTGAATGAAGTTTTCAAATATGAAAAAAATATTCATGGTGATAGGTCCACTTTAAGTGTAAATAACCCCAGTTCATTTTTAGGTGCAGTGTTCCTTTAACAGGCTCTGTGCTTCATGCTTTGTCTGTGGCCATGAGCGTATTAAAGGTATAGTTATTATTTATTGCAATGGAGAGCAACTCTCTGGCACTTAAAGGGTTATTAACCCCTTGTTCCACCATGCCTTGAGGAGCAGACCTTTTCTTACCTCATGAAAGCTGTGGCTCAGTTGTAACTGTTGTACAGACCAGTACATCCAGAATTATAGAAAACAAAATCTATTTTAAGGACTAGGAAAGTGGTTTAAACATTTAACCCTTTGAGTGCCAGAGGGATACGCAATGCATTGCTTTGCAATGCGTCTCGTAGCCCTCTGGCACTCAAAGTGTTAAGGACCAGAGAGGTTTACAATGCATTGCACACCCTGGTGGTCCATAAAGGGTTAATAAATCAGCGCAATGTTTACTCTGGTAACACAATCCGTCAGTCCTTGGCTTTTTATAGAAACCATCTTTCGTTTTTTTTTTTTTTCCAAAACAACTCTTGCTGTTTATAACCCTCCGCGTTTCTCCCCCTGGAACATGCAGATTCTTAGTTAAGAGATTTGTTTTTCTAGCCCAGAGACGAATCAGTTGTTTTTCCTATTTTTGGTAATTTTATAATTTCCTTCCAGACTGAATATTGATATATTGCCTCTATTATTAGATTTGGTTCAGTGCAGGCCCTACGCATTTCGGTACAGGGATTACAAATAAGGGACAGGCAATGATCGCTTGTCCAGCTATTGTTAGACTCCATCTTCCAGTAGTCTGAGACCTGACTTCTCATCACATTCTAATCTCTTGCAATGCAGGGAAGATTTTGGGCCAGTATTCATCAAAGCTAGAGGTGCAAATCTGGAGCAAACTGATTGCAATAAATTAAAATTCCCAGACAACAACAATCCGGCGCTTCTTTATGTGCCCTGTGTTTAGCATATATAATAATATTTCTAAATAAATAAAATAAGTGAGATATTAGTTTTCACAAATTGGCCAAGTTGCGGGTAAGCTTGCCACCTAGCCAAGGTTTCTCACTGTACGGCAAGTCCTACTCTATACATCTGTATTGCCCTATCTAAAAATTAAAATAAAAATTAAAATTCCCTGAGGAGATGTTATTATAAACGCGTTGGAGAGCAAGGGACCCTTTAAATGTGCTCTTTTTGTTGCTTCTGGGTCCCAGTGTGGTGCAATTAAAAACAGAAGACATACATTCTAATGAAAAGATGTACATAGTGGACTTACCTAATACAAAAAGACCCCAATGGATCTACATTGTGAGAATATGAGTAAGCTGTGGATCCAATTAAAATTCCCAGTGACTTCAATGGGCTTTTAATTCCTTGAATGCTAAAGACACCTCCAGCACATTGATGTGCAATGTGTTGGAGACCTCACTAGCATCCAAGGGGATGTTCATAAAGGGACAGTAATGTCCCATAAAAAATGCATATAGTTTTGTAGTGCTTAACAAATTAAACTATATGCCACAAATCCTGTCTCTCGAACCGCTATGGTTTGAGAGATATTCACATTGAAAGGTCCCCCCTTATTATTAGGAAGTCTTGTGTTCCTTTAAATCAGAGTCTACAAATAGATCCTCATTGTCCCTCACTGTCAATGCACCTTTTACTGGACAAAACCTATGCATTCTGTTGTTTACATGAGTGCAGTAAGATAAGGTCTTTAGAGTTTTAGTTCTGGATTTCATTGCAGATGATGTATGTTATCAAGTCTTTTAGCTCACAGATTTCTATTGAAGACTATGGGAAGACACCAGTTGAATGTACCAGTTTAAGTTCAGCTTCATTGGTTTTAGCCTGTAATGGCAATGAGTGCACTTCAGATATGTACTAGAGCAGAGGTTCTCAACCCATGCCCTCAGGGGTCACTAACAGGCCAGGACTTAGGAATTTCCCTGCTAGAACACAAGTGTGTTGATCAGAGGCTCAGTCATATTGATTAACTCACCTGTGCTCTTAAAAGGAAATTCTAAAATCCTGGCCTGTTAATAGCCACTGAGGGCACGGGTTGAGAACCACTGTACTAGAGAGTATGACTGCTGTAGTCTAGTGCATACTGGTAGAAATGTCCGCCATTGTTAGAGCTTTAACCCTTTGAGTGCCAAAGGGGTACGCAACGCATTGCAAAGCAGTGCGTTGCGTACCCCTCTGGCACTCAAAGGGTTAATGCCATCAAGCCCTGTACTCCAGCACTGTAGCGTGTGCAGGACATAGAGATGTGTACAGAGCCAGATAACTCAAAATCTCACAACTGTTTTTTAGGAGGATGAAAAGACGTGGAAGCGTGAAGAGGCCAAAGCTGCTGAAATCACCACGGACAGTCCGTATAGCTCCGGCAGCCGTTCGGACGAGAGCTCCCCAGGTATCATGCCTTCCTTATTTAGGAAAACGATAAGCTGGCCTCTAATGGTTACCAGGGATCTGCTTGCCATTCCCAGCCGCCTCAAAAACTGGACGTGTGGTGTGTTGCAAGGTGCCAATCACCATTTCAGGGACAATGAGCAAAACTATGCCTACATGTACGAACTGCTCAGCGTGAGTGTCCCGTTTTTATACGGGCTTCTAGAGGTGTTGACCCTCATGTACCATGAATCAGGGCCACCCTTTCAGTATATAGTCGATCAAGTGCAAAACGCATTATGGTACAGAAATACTTAACCCTTTATTAGTAGAAGTGCCTTTTACACTAAAGGATAGAAGCGTAGCACACTGTACATTTAGAATGACAGTTTACAAATGGCTTATTCCTTACAATTAAAGGGACGCTAATATCTCCTAATAATTACCCCCATACTTACCTTAAAGTGCAACTATCACTATCGACAAGTTTGTTCTCCTGGGAGCAGACCTGCTAATGTAACTGGAGCTGCATTGTTAGCCCTGGCAGACCAATGGGGGAGTAGAACTTGGTCTGAAAAGATACCTCCCAGTTCTCCCTCATTGGGTCCTGAAAATATACCCCCAGATCTCCCTCATTGGGTCCTGAAAATATACCCCCCAGATCTCCCTGATTGGTTCCACATGAAGAGACTGAACTTCAGGACTGAAGTCTCACAATTCATTCTCACTGGACTGATGACAGTCCACATAGACAGGATCTGGCTTGAAGGCCAGGCACAGAGGGTATGTGGAGGCTCAGGATGCAACCAACAAAGCCCCAAACTTCTGGGTTATGTTCCAGCCGAGGGGGTCAGTTTTCTGATACCCAGACGGTTGATAGGATCAGTTTGGGGGCATCACAGTGCCCCTCCGGGCTTTTTACTGTACTGCTCTCACTGGGACTCCCATGTTGGTAAAACGTGATACTATCCCCTTTAATGTGGGAGAAAAATCCTAATGGCCTCTATGGGGATGATGTAGTAGGAATAACAGGAGAGACTCGAGAGTAAAAATACATAACACTTCCCTCAATTCCCATTGTATTAAATGCAGGCTTTTAACCCCTTCAATGCTAGAGGGGTCTCCAGCATTGCAGACCTCTCTAGCATTCAGGCATGCAAACTCCTCCCACTGAAATCTTAGGAAGGCGTCAATGGGAGGCGTTTGGGGTCGGCCTCCATGTCCCTGGACTAATTAAAGATTCATTTTTGGAAAACCAGTAAATACAGAATCGAGTCATAGAGGCCATTAGAATTTTTTGCCCGGATGAAGGTAAACGGTGGGTGTATTATTAGGAGGTTTTAGTGTAATGTGCTGGTCATGTAGTGAAGGGTACAAGACAAAGAAGGAAATCCTAAAGAAGAGGTAGGACTGGTAAAGTGACATATCCCTTTAAATCAGGGTTATATACAGGACTGCAGAGCAATCTGTGTCCATGATTTAAAGGTATATGTCATCACCTTAAAGTATGGTCCTCAAGAGCTACCAACAGTGCGTGTTTTCAGGATATCCCACCTGGACAACAGGTGGACTAAATAGTACCTCAGTCACTTTAACCCTTTGAGTGCCATAGGTGTAAGCAACGCATTGCAAAGCAATGTGTTGCGTACCCCTCTGGCATTCGAAGGGTTAATTGTCATTCTTGTGCTCATTCAGAGATATCCTGATAACTTTCAGTGCTGGTAACTATTGAGGCACCAGGGTTGGCTACCCCTCCCCAAGAGATTTTGCACTTTTTCATATTCCACAAAACAGCGATTATTGTTTACAATTGATATACTTGGGCCGTGTGCAAAACATCAGATTTGGGGCAAATCAACTTCTTCATATGGAACAATAGCAAATCCCCCCTCCTCCAAATTAGACTGACCAGACCTCACCTTTAACCGGGGACACATAGGAAATAGGCATATTTCAGGACTGCACTGAAATCAAGCAGCGCTGCAGTATGCATTTTTCATGTGTCCCCGGTTAAAGGTGAGGTCTGGTCGGCCTACCGCAAATTCCCTTTGGTTTGATTGAGACCTCTGCACTTCAGACCTATCTGGCATTCAAAGAGTTAAATCCCCATTTAAATCAATGGGAAGTTTTGTCTCCTGTGGTGCAGTAGGTTTGCTCCAGAATTGCACTATGGACCCCGAGTCTCATTACATTTCATTTCACACGAAAATGTGGTTAAATGGGTCTTCAAGTACATTTCAAAGATCTTAAAACTTTCAGTGCCAGAGAGGTATCCAACGCAGCGTTGGATACCTCTGGCACTCAAAGGGTTAAATGCACTTTGGTTATTTAGCAACTGTACACTCAATTTTAAAGAAAGTGCTATGATATAGTTTAAAAAGTAAAAGTTATGTTTAAGTAACTTTTTAATCTGCTATAATGAAGTAGGGTGACCACATCCCAATTCTGCCATTCAGGAGCACTGTAGAGATCAGACGCACCACAAAGTCCTAAACACTAGAGGGCGAACTGCGTATTGGCTGTTGTGATAGAAAGTGATACCTGTTGTGGGTTACAGTATAGTGTACATCAAACCCAAAGTCTTACACCGACAGTAGGTTAGGATCAAGGCTCAGATCCCTTTCTAGTGATAGAGGTCTGTCTGGAAGCCATTTTCTTGTAGCCCAGCAGAGGCATCACTTCCTGTCACAGCAGGCAATGGGCAGTTCTTCTGTGCTCTGGGGTCTTCATTCCAGGACTTTGTATTGTCCAAGGAGGGGGCTGGTCTGGACATGGGACACACATTTAAAATCCAGGCCTATCCTGGGCAAATGCGGGACATGTGGTCACCCTATATTGAAGATACATTTCAAGGGGGCATATACAGGGCACTCGTACAGTAAACACAAAATCCTCTTTCCAAATGATTTTTTTAGGGGAAACAAAATGCTGTTTTAAAAAAGAGCATTGACAAATATTTCTGATAAAAGGAATTCTTATTTTAAGGAGATGTTTAAGCCTTTGAATGCCATCCGGGTGTCACAGTGAATTAAACATCTCACTGATTAGACTGGGTTGCACTGAAAACATGAGCAGTGTGTCCCCAGAGGATTAACATTAAGAATGGCTGCAGTAGAGTAAGTGGACATCAGGTGGCACTGTTGTCAATAGAGAACCTTTTCAGTGCCAGAGGGATACGCAACGCATTGCAGAGCAATGCGATGCACACCCCTCTAGCACTGAAAGGGTTAAATATATTAATTTAAAAAAAAAAAAAACATTTCAACAAAGCATTTCCCAGCAGTGGAAATGACCCTGTTTTACTCACCAGGAAAACCCTTTATAACATATGATTTTTTTTTTCCTATAATTATTTTACTGATCTAACTACTATACCTGCTTATACCTCTTCTTAAAGGGATAGTAATACTTAAAATGTAAAAAAAAATGTGTTGTAGGGTTTATCCCCCTGAGTAAAACAATGGAACTCCCACTGCTGAAAGGTGTTTTATTCAGAAGTTATTATATCTGAAAGCTGAATTTTTTGGTGCAATATCACGGTGGCCTGAAATTGTACAGTGGTGCTGTTGCCATACCATTGTATGGAGATTTATGGTCTACGGACCAGAGCTGTCTATAGGATGGTGTAGCAACAGCGCCACTGTACAATTTCAGGCCACTGTGATATTGCACCTAAAAAATTCAACTTTGAGCTGTAATAACTTTTGAATAAAACACCTTTCAGCAGTGAGAGTTCCATTGTTTTACTCAGGGAGATAAACATGACAATATATATATTTACATGTTACGTATTACTATCCCTTTAACCCTTTGAGTGTGAGAAGGGTGTGAAGTATAGTGTACCGCAGTGCTTTGCACAACCTTCTGGCATTTAAAGGGTTACCATCGGAAGATGCTATCACTAGAACAAAATACGTACAGAAATTCTCTTAATTTATCGTGTCTATTTTACATGAAATCCACTTATGGTCTAAACATTTCTTATTTCCAAACATTTCAAAAGACTCGTGTTTGTAGGGAAAAATCCTGATATTACAGAACGCTGAATTATTTATATTTGCACAGAAACTGGGCACTTAAAGGGGCCATGTTCAGTAATAAGAGGTGCAATTCTGGAGCAAACTAACTGCTCCATATGGGTCATTAAACAGCCCCCACATTCACAATGATTTATAAGGGATCTTTAACCCTTTGAATGTCGGAGGGTATGCAATGCATTTCAAAGCAATTTGTTGCATACCCCTCTGGCACTCAAAGGGTTAAGCCTTGGAATGCTATAATGGCTTACAGTGCATAGCAGATCCATGTGTTGGAGACCTATCTTCATTCAAGGGGTTAAAATTGCCATTTAAATAGATAGGAATTTGTATTTTTTCCCTCTGATGCGGTTGTTTTGCTCCAGAATTGCTCTACGGTTTATCTCTACGGCCCAATATTTTTTAAAGGAACACTAACACCTAAAATGAAATTGGGTTATATCATTGAAACAGCACATATTTCAGGTAGAATTTGAGTTAATTTATGTTAGATCCATAAAATATAATCCTCAATTTTTAATGCATGTTTTATGCAAGTAGAGGTTATGTAAGGCTCGTTTTTAGGCCACAGAAAGAGAATTTTTCACTTGCATGGACTGCTGGGTCTTGAGTGAAAGAGAGGTACAGTTGTAAGCAAAAGTTTGGGCACCCCTGGTCAAACTGCATGTTGGATTTACAAGCAACAAAACATTAACGCAACCTCTGCAGCACACAAACTTAAACTTGACATATTTCTGAAAATTGTAAATGCACACCTACTATTTATTTTCTGTATTTAACAGATTGAAAAAAAAATATTGCATATGCAAAAGTTTGGGCACCCTTCCGGTTGATCCACTGTTGTTATTTTGGTAAATTCTCAGGACCTAATAGACTCATTAGGCCTTAATCTAGGTTAGGTGATGACAATTCCCGAGCTTAAACCCTTTGCATCCTGTGACGTACCCGGACCGTCACACTGGTCCAGCACTTAAGGACCAGTGATGGTCCTGGTACGTCACGTACTATTACTCACCGCGCTCCTGCAGGAGCGCGGTGAGTAATACCGTGGGCTGAAGTTGATTGCTCCAAGACCAGAGCTATCTCTTTCAGTCCTTCTTTCGACGTGCCGCCCCACTTGATCAGTCACGTGGGAAGGCACGTCGAACTCGTCTATCTGGTCCTTAAAGGACCAGACACCCCGGGATCTCTGGACCTTAAGGGGTTAATAAATTCCCTGACTCATTGAACCTCTCAGCTTGTTGCTCTTACACTCAGCAACCATGGACTCCTTTACTTCTGACTGATCGTCAAAAATAAATAATAAATAATTGATTCTTACAAGGGAAGGCTATGAAAATATATCTAACCCCTTACTTGATTGAAATTTCCACTGTCTGTAATGTCAAGATCTGGAAGCCCCAGAAAATTCTCCAATAGAACTACTCATAGACCGGCCAGCAATGCACAGCAAAACCCCCATATCAGTGTAAAGGACCTGCAGGAGAGTTTAGCTGGCACAGAAGTAGTCCACTGTGCAATGTTGTGTTCTCAAGCATGATCTGCATGGAAGAGTCATCAGAAGGAAACCTTACATGCAGTATCTCTCTGGAATATGCAGAAAAACACTTAGATAAGCCAGAGGCATTTTGGAAACAAGTGCTGTATTTTGAGGATGATAAAATTGGCTACAATCGCCAAATATAAATATGGAGAGAAAAAGAACACCTTGCCAACTGTTAAGCCTGGGTGTGGATCTATTATGATTTGTGGTAACCAGTGGCATAGGAAATACTGTGCAGGTAAAGGGAAGAATGGATTTTACTAAGTAGCAACAAATCCTGGAAGCTTATGTCACACACAGTTAGTAAAGAAACCGAAGCTAAAAAATATGCTGAATATTACAAAACAATGATCTAAAACACATCAATCATGAACCACTTCAAAAAAGAAAAGCTTAAGGTTTTGGAATAGCTTTCACAGTCCCCAGTCTTAAAAGGATAGTAAGACTTAATTATTACTAATCCCTATAGTAAAGTCCTATTAAAAATAAATGTATTGCCCCCAGTGTCATCTCTCAGTAAGGTGACCACATATCTCTTTAAATCAGGGACACTTACAAAATACAAACATTGCAGGACAGCACAGGAATCAAAGCAACCCTCAATGTGTGTATTTTATAAGCGTCCCTGATTTAAAGGGATATGTGTTCACCTTATCTCCCAGACCTTTATGGTTTGAGAGATAATCGCACCTAAAGTTGCCCTCCCCCTCCCCCGTAGTCAGCGTTCTAGCTGACTGAAAGGAAGAGAGTCGTACGACTTTCAGGCGGCTCTCCAGCACAGCCGCAATCACGTTAACAAAAAAGAAAACTTTCACTAAAAGTCTTCTACGTGTGCTTGGTTTGCAAGCACATGTTGAAGACCGTTTTAGTGAAACATTTTTTTTTTATTAACGTGATCGCGGCTCTGCTGCAGAGCCGCCAAATGATCGTAAGACCGGATTTCCCTTCAGTCAGCTACAACGCTGACTTCGGAGGAGGGAGAGGGCAGTTTTAAGAGAGATCATCTCTCAAACCATAAAGTTTTGAGAGATGTCACTGGGGGCAATACATTTATTTTTAATATTACTTTAATATAGGGATTAGTAATAATTAATTATTACTATCCCTTTAACCACTATTCAAAAAATCTGTTGGTGGATTTCAAACATGCAGTTCATGCAAGAAGATCTAAGAATACTTCTTAACTAGAAGCATTGTGCCAGATAGAATGGGAAAAAATTCCTAAAGCAAGAATAGAAAGACTGTGAGCTAGCTACAAGAATAATTTGGAAGCTGTGATGTATGCCAAAGGTGGTGTTACTAAGTATTGACTGACAGGGTCGCCAAACGTTTACACATAACGTATTTTCTGTATTATTTTGTTTTCAATCTGTTAATCCCTTAAGGACCATTGCCGTGCCAGGACCGTCACGGCGGTTCGGCACTTAAGGACCAGTGACGGTCCTGGCACGGCATGGAGTTCAGGGCTCCCGGCGCAGCTGCACGCTTCTCCGGAAGCCCTGAACAAGAAAAGATAAAAAAAAAAAATGCCCAGTGGTCCTCAAGTGCCGGCCACGTGTGTGTGCTCCGGTCCTTAAGGGGTTAAAATTCAGCAAATAAATAGTATTACAATTGCAGAAATATGTCAAGTTTAAGTTTGTTCACTGCAGAGGTTGTGTTAACTTATTTCCACATGGAAAATCAACAAAATATGTAATTAGGCCTGTGTTTACAAACATAAAAAACCTAAATAGCCAACTTGACCAAACAAAACTACATAACAGTAGCATAAAACAGTAACATGTTGAAGTGCTGGAAAAAAAAATATCATAGTATACTTAACCCTTTGAGTGCCAGAGGGGTAAAGGAACTAAGCTAGCTAAAATAAACCAGTTGTAAGCATTAACCCCTTAAGGACCAGCTGTCCAGGGAAGTTACCTTCCCTTAAGGACCTCTCTGATCCCTGCCAGCGTGCTGGTTCACATGACCTGTTGTTTGTACTGGATCGCTGAGCGGGGGGTCCGAGAGACAATTTCACACCCAGTTTTTACATACAGAGCTCCCGCAGGAGCACTATAAGTAAAAAGTACATGACGTGGCAGGACCGTCACTGGTCGTTAAGGGGATAATAATGTTTTAAATTAAGTGTTTCGCCGAGTCTTCTTTATTATAAACAGTTTGCACTATTATTAGTTCCTTACTTTTACATAATTCTCAAGTTATTCAATATAGAAGGATCCTCCGCCCCCCTTCTGCCTACGTCACTGCTGCAGCTCTGCCTGGACCGGACGGATGCAGCGAGGGACAATCTTCAGTAAACAAAGTGAAATCCTGCCCTCCTTCATCAATGAGGGCAGGATTTTCCTTATACTTACTGAAGATTGTCCCTCGCTGCATCCATCTGGTCCAGGCAGAGCTGCAGCAGTGATGTGGCAGAAGGGGGGGGTGGAGGATCTTTCTTTATTGAATAACTTGAGAATTATGTAAAAGTAAGGAACTAATAATAGTGCAAACTGTTGAATTTATAATAAAGAAGGCTCGGCGATATACTTAATTTAAAAACTATCCCTTTAAACCATAACTACCTTAACTCACCCCCTAGCAACCCAGGGCTCTCCCTGCTGGAAATGTCTTCCAGTCATGAGTAAGGGGCCTTTCATTCTGTGGAGATTCTGCTTTCACATAGAATGCAAAAGAACACCTGACTGAACACCAGGTGAACTGTATCTGAACTTTCTGAACACCAGAGGGTGCTGTTTTATATATATATATATATATATATATATTAATATATGAAATGGAAAAACTATTTAAATTGTAATAACATTGGAAAGCACATAAAAAAAATTATTCTATTCTATTAAATTGATATAAACTCAGTTCATATTTAGGTGTTAGTGTTCATTTAAATATTAGTAAACTAGTTGAACAGCCCGTTACACGGGCCACAGTGCCTCTGGCAGCCGGTCGCGGGGCAGTCACGCGCAGTGGAGACTGCCCGCGCCACTGCTGATACAGAGCTGGACACTCCCGTATCAGCCGCGGCACGGGCAGTCTGTACTGCGCATGACTGCCGCACGCGCAGCAGTGTCTACTGCACATGTCGGGCGTTACACACAACTTAGCGAATTATTATATAGGATGTTGTTTGAAGTTCCAGTATAAAGCAGATCCCTTTTGAACAAAATGACCACAAACTGTCTCCTTACGCTAATGGCTACTTAAGAACATGAGTTTTGAGTGATATTTTCAATACAAATGGGCACTTCTACCTATCACTGGGTTCTGTGACTCCAACACTTCCAGACATTTCAATGCTGTTATTCTCTAATGCACTGACATATCGTGCCAATTACTGCCTAATTCACCTGTGTATGTGTGTGGCTATACAGTCAATATTTCTGTTTTATTCATATAGTTTGAGCACTACTATTTTTAATTGTTTTATTGTCATTTTGCAAGTTTTTTTAATCCTTTAAAATTGTGTAATTTACTGATTATTTTTAATGCTTAGATTGTTTAGACGTCATTGACCATATGCATAAAGGAACATTTAGCAATTCTACTACAAAGCCAACTTCGCCATATGGGCCAAAGAAAAATGTCCATTGATGTAAATGGGGATAAAAGTCCCCTTTAAATCAGTGACATTTTGGGATGTTTTTTCCTTATGGTGCATCTGGCTTGCCAAGAATTGGTCTTCTGTTCCCTACTGCATATGGACCTTTGTGTTTATATTTTGCACAATTTGGAAGGGAGGATATGTAATATTTCACTCTTATTTTGCATTGGGGTAAAACAACAGAATGAATAACCCTTAAAGCACCAGAGAGGCGCGCAACTTATTGCTTGTCAATGTGTTGCGCATCCTTTTCGGGTTAAGGCTTGAAAACACCTTTTGATATCAGATTAACCATGTGAGTGCCAGAGAGGTACTGAACGCTTTGCAAAGGGTTAAAAAAAAAAGTGATTGTTAGCTGTATATACCTTAAAACAAAACAGGAGTGACCATGTTTGCTTTCCTCTTGGTTTCCGATGCTGTAATACAGAGTATTGTTTGGCTGTTGGTTGATAACCAGTTGCCAGTGTATTCTGCTCAGAGATTGTTATCTTTGAACTTGTGTACTGTACATTTCTGGAAAAAATGAACCTTATTCCATTCAAATCAAAGCCACCAAAATTCAAAGCTGTTCAATGTGAGTTTTAATGGAGCAGTAACTGTTTTTGTTTAACACTCTGAGTGCCAGAGATCTGCCCAGGGCAATGTGTTGGGCACCCCACTGACAATCAGATGGTTAATGAAAAACCATTGTTACTGTGCTTGCCCAGCTGAGTAAAAAATAATGATATTATGGCTGGTGGGAGATTTTTCATTCAACAAAGGTTATTACAGCCCAAAGTCATTATTTTTTAAATCAAATTTGGCAATAGAGCCAGTTTCCAAAGGGCATTTCTTTTTACTAATGACTGTGTGGGAGAGTTTGAGTCATAGACCAGGGGTAGCTATGATTAGAGTTACAGGTCCTGACAGCTGATAGTGTAACACATCACAACCTCTATGGCACTCCATTGTAAGTTATGAGAACATCACCACCTGGTGACTGGAACATAATATAGTAGTTTAATGTTAAAAAAAAAGGGACAGAAAGAAATTTGAACTGTTAACCCTTTGAATGCCAGAGAGGTATCAGCTACCTTTCTGGCACTCAAAAGATTAAAACATTTACTTGAGAGATGTCCTAGCAGTGTCAGTACCATTGTTTTACTCAGAAGAACATGTTTACTGCTCCTTTAACCCTATTAGTACTAGAGAGGTAGCCAATGCATTGCACCTCACTGCACGCGAAAGGTTGAGAGTCTTATTTCTTTCTGATTTGCAAATTGTCCTAAGAGTTTCAAAAAATATAACTATGACTTTTGATTATGTCCAGTGCATTTCAAAGTATAATCATTTCAAGTATGAAAAGTAAGGGAATAAGGTTCCTATTTTTTCCTGTAATTTTGGTTAAAGAAATAGCAAACTTTTTAATGAAAAAACATGTATTGTAGTCATTTTCCCACTGAGTTAAAAATGGTACTCCCATTGCCAGGAGATTTTTTAAATTGTATATTAAGTTGCAGTATTCTGTTGAGGTGCTGTTCCTATCCCTAACTCTGGAGGGCAGTAGTCTAGACTCATGCTTTCCCACTGAGTGTATTGTAAAGAAAAACTTTGCCTTTTGGACACTAGCTGGTGCAGTTTTTAATAGCTTAAGTAAAACCGAAATAAGTTTGAGCTGTAATTACATTTGAATGAAGCACCACACAACAGCGTGGGTACCTTTGTTTTACATGGCTGAAAAATCATTATAACGTTTTTTTTATTAAAAACCTTTTCTATTCCTTTAACTGAACCATGATTGAACGAGGATATTTTTCTTATTTTGTATATTCCTGTTTGATTCTTCCTCTCTGAACCAATACTACTGTACACATATCCAACATCCATTTCAGTTTTTCTGCCTCTGAACATCGTCTTCTTTTTCTCAATATCTTCTCTCCGTCTTTCCCTTGTTACCTTGTAGTTCATTTCAACATTCCAGTGCTGCACCCACTTGTTGGCTGAGGCATTGCCGCTGTAAGGTGATTCGCCTGCTTGCCAATTTGAGGATGTTATAACTAATATCCATGTAATTTTGTTTAATGCCCTTTTGGAGCTAACTAGTTGTGCAATGCATCGCTAACTGTCTTGCGTGTTTAACAATTTTGGAGCAATTTGTGTGTGTCTGGTATGTAACCTGCATCATTTCTTACTTTTCAAACCAATAATGTACTTAACAGATTGTGCAATTGATAATCCGTTTCTGCTAGTAATTTTATGCTTCTACTAATGTTACTTATGCAATTCCAAAAATGCATGAAAGCTCAATACACTGAATTTTACTATGAGCGCTAGGGTAACTTAAAGGGATAGTATTACTTCAAAATTACTATCCCTCATATTGTAGCCCTTAATAAACTGAGTTAAATGACACGAGCGGCATCTCTCAAACCTTTATGGTTTAAGAGATAGCTGCTTTCAAAGTTTCCTCTCCCCTGCTGTCAGCGTTCTGCTGCCAGCAGGGGAATCCGGTCCCGGGACAGACAGAGGCTCTTCAGCAGAGCCGATATCTCGTTATGGAAGGAAAAATGATTCATCAAAACAGTCTTCTACGTGTGCTTGGTAACCAAGCACACGTAGAAGACTGTTTCAATGAATAATTTTTCCTTCCATAACGAGATATCGGCTCAGTTTAAGAGCCTCTGCCTGTCCCGGGACCGGATTCCCCTGCTGGCAGCAGAACACTGACAGCGGGGGAGAGGAAACTTTGAAAGCGACTATCTCTTACACCATAAAGGTTTGAGAGATGCCGCTGGTGTCATTTAACTCAGTTTATTAAGGGCTACAATATGAGGGATAGTAATTCTGAAGTAATACTATCCCTTTAATAACTTGTATGTCAGAGTGATGCATCACAATGTGATGGACACAGCTGGTTAGTTCATGAACATTTTAGTGAAGCATCAAACTGTAAATTAGGGCAGAACAGAGCAGTAATGGTCAGCAGTGCTTCTCCTGATGTTGTTGGACTACAAGGCTGTCTGAGGAAGACAGGAGTTATATTCCAACAACAGATTGTGTAGCTACTTGAATTAACCATTTTAGTCTTTCAGTGTCTTTTCATAGACATACTACTGAATTCATGGCAGCAAATAAGGAAGTAATGTAAAATTGTTCTTAGGACCACACACTAATTCAGAACGAGTTATCGGTAACTGGTGATACTTTGTTGTTGACAAATATAATCATCATTCTTAGTGAGTCATCTGTGGAGCTATTTGAACTCTGTGGCCCTTGTAGACTTTTGGTGAATCAATCTTTGGAAGGTTCATATAAGAAATGACAAGGATAATGACCACTGAACTGTATTCTGGATCATTCCGTTAAACAATACTTTGTCATAGCTCATAGTAAGAGAATAAACATAATTTCATATGGGAAAAGGACAGGAACATTTCCAGTTACACCAACACTTTCTCAGTCCAGCATGGCTTTGACATAGGTTGACGGGGTCAACTTCCATTTGCAATGCCACAAACCCTGAATCAGGGATTATGTTAGCTCAGATGAGGAGTAACTAGCTATTTCAAAGCCCAGGACGAGACTCAATAACTGTTCTCCCATTTTGAAGAACCAAACTGTGCCACAACAGTAATATATTCCTATAGAAAATAAAACCCATAACAAATTTATATATTCACACAGGTGTATATACAAATATATACACATGGAGAGTGTCTTTAAAGGACATTAACACCTCCTAAAAATAATCCCCCCCCCCAGAAAATATAAAGGCTGCTGTGCATCAATTGTACGTGCATTCCTTCCCCCAAATTAATCTTTCTTTAGTACTGTACATTGCGTCCATGGAGGTAGACATGATTCTTTACTGCTGTACTCCAGGACCCCTAAGAAATCTTCAGTGGGAGGCTTTTAGGGACTTGACTCCTGCAGAAACAATGATCAGCATCATTGATAGGATATCCAGTACTAATGAGAGATTACATGAGGGGAACCAGTGCACACAGAATTAATAGACAGCCACTTTTAGGAATATCTGCACACATTCAGGAAAGAGGAAGTATTACAGTAGGAGGTGCTAAGTGTAAACTTTAAGCCTTTGAGTGTTAGTGAGGTTTCCAACACATTGCAATGGATACCTGTCTGGCACTCTAAGAGTTAAATGACAGCTGGATAACATTTATTCAGTGCCAGGCTTGGGTTAAATAATGGTTGGATAGCCTTTATGCAGTGCCAGGCTTGGGTTAAATAACGGTTGGATAGCCTTTATGCAGTGCCAGGCTTGGGTAAATAATGGTTAGATATCCTTTATGCAGTGCCAGGCTTGGGTTAAATAACGGTTGGATAGCCTTTATGCAGTGTCAGGCTTTCGTTAAATAAAGTTGGATAGCATTTATGCAGTGCCAGGCTTGGGTTAAATAAAGTTGCATAGCATTTATGCAGTGCCAGGCTTGGGTTAAATGAAGTTGGATAGCATTCATGCAGTGCCAGGCTTGGGTTAAATTAAGTTGGATAGCATTTATGCAGTGCCAGGCTTGGGTTAAATTAAGTTGGATAGCATTTATGCAGTGCCAGGCTTGGGTTAAATAAAGTTGGATAGCATTCATGCAGTGCCAGGCTTGGGTTAAATGAAGTTGGATAGCATTCATGCAGTGCCAGGCTTGGGTTAAATTAAGTTGGATAGCATTTATGCAGTGCCAGGCTTGGGTTAAATAAAGTTGGATAGCATTTATGCAGTGCCAGGCTTGGGTTAAATAAAGTTGGATAGCATTTATGCTGTGCCAGGCTTGGGTTAAATAAAGTTGGATAGCATTCATGCAGTGCCAGGCTTGGGTTAAATTAAGTTGGATAGCATTTATGCAGTGTCAGGCTTGGGTTAAATAAAGTTGGATAGCATTTATGCAGTGCCAGGCTTGGGTTAAATAAAGTTGGATAGCATTTATGCTGTGCCAGGCTTGGGTTAAATAAAGTTGGATAGCATTTATGCAGTGCCAGGCTTGGGTTAAATAAATTTGCATAGCATTTATGCAGTGCCAGGCTTGGGTTAAATAAAGTTGGATAGCATTTATGCAGTGCCAGGCTTGGAGACTGTGACCCCTATTTATGCCTCTGGGTAAACATATTCTTTGCACCTGACATGTTGGTGGCTTCAGAGGTCTGAGGATACCCCACTCCTACACACAGTCATTCCAATATAACAGCAGAATGTGGAAAAAATCCTATAGCACTGAAAAAATGATTATTTAATCAACAACATGTTCATCACAATAAGAATACTTGTACAAGCCCAATAATTGTCCTTGATGCCAGCACATAGAATGAATATCCTAGAGTTTTGTGGTTTATTTCAAGCCACTGTTGCTATGTAAACTCAGCCCTAACACACAATATAGTATACACATACTTCATATACAGATGTTCGGTAAACGTTGCTCATGTCTAAAATATTATTTGTCACCGTGTAATTTTGCTCACAAACAATTTATTTTGGTTTACTTTTTTTACTTAAGTCATTCTGTCCCCAAATCATAAACTGGATTATGTTTTTAATCCATTGATTGCTTCACAGTGCCTTGGAGACATACTTTGCCATTCAGTGGATTGATTAATTATACAAATATGTATAGCAATGGCTGATACATGTCATTTTGTAGCCGTGGCCCATCTTAATTACAAATTCATGAAGATAACTGTTTAGGTAACCAACCTCAACATCACCTACAAAGTATCTTTTTCTTTGTAAAATGCTAGGTAACAGCAGCATTTTTTGCCAGTTTTCCTGTCTTTACAATAAACCTACCGGTAATTTACAAAGTATATTTTATTACACCAGTAATGAAAAAGCCTTTGTGCAGGAAGTAAACATAGAAATACACTAACAATAGGTGGATGGTAGTTAACTGATCTATCAATGACGTCACCAGACACATGCTGGACTGGCACACCCAAAACGTAAATGAAAATATGTACCTATGAACCTGTTTAAATATAGCGTCTTGGCAGATGATCAAAACAGATTAACCCCAGCAGTTTCTTACTGCTCTCAACAGAATAAATTACAAGTGCCAGACCCTTGGAACAATAAATTGAATGACAATTTCCCCTTGTCAGTTTCGTTCCATTACATTTAAATACTACAGTCACGTAAATTCACCTATTAAACTTAAAACACCCCATATTAAAAAATTCTTAACCTTTTAAAAACATGAAAACAATCAAACTATAACTATAGCATATGTGTTTGTGTAATACTTTGCTGCTTTTCATAATTCTGCTTACTTCTTAGTTTACAGTCTCTTATTCGCAGTTAAAGATATTAAAGTGGAACTACCACCCCACACAATCTTTCCCTTCACTAAGTCGCCATCTGGTGACTAGCTGCTTAGTAGCGCTAGTCACCAGAATAATTACCTTATTTAATAGATTTCTCCTCTCTTACATGGGTGACAGGCAGGACGTAGCAAGGACATCTTGCCATTGTGACGTCCGTGCGCCTGCAATGTCAGTCCCAGCCGGGTCTAAGAGGCATTGCTAGGAGCCATTTGGCTCCAGCTGGGACTGACAGCGCAGGCGCGCGGACCTCACAATGGCAAGATGTCCGCGCTCCGTTCTGCCTGTTACCCATGGAAGAGAGGAGAAAGCTATTAAATAAGGTAATTATTCTGGCGACTAGCGCTACTAAGCAGCTAGTCGCCAGATGGGGACTTAGTGAAGGTAAAGATTGTGTGGGGTGGTAGTTCCACTTTAAGCAGAGAAATGTGCCACTGACACTCACACATCTGTGTACTCTGATTGGTGCTTGGAGATTTGCCTTGACTCATAGGGATAGGTCCCAAGCAGAGTACAGAAGTGTTCGCTCCGGGTGCGAGTGGGACTTTTTGTGCCTTTATCAACTTATCACATGTATTTTCTTACGAGAAACAGCAAACTAAGAAATAAAAATATAAATTCTCAGGAAAGTTTTCTAGATGTGTCCATTATTATCCGTGAGCACTACAATACGTCTGTTGTTTTCTTTTATTAATATGGTTTCTGCTTTAATGATCAGCAATGCATTTTGTAATATTATCAGCTATTTATTATTTTATAACTCAAATACATTACATTCCCTATAAATGACCGTAACATAGAAACCATAATAGTATCAGTAATTATGAAGGCATACAACTAGTTAAAATTAATATCTCACAATAATAATTTTTATTTGGATCTAGTATAAAGACGTAGTATTATTTGGGATAATTTGAATATGGTACAGTGTGTGTGTGTGTATATATATATATATATATATATATATATATATATATATATGTATGTAAAATAACAAACAAAATAAGTATCTTGTAATACCTTTTTTATTGGACTAACAGAATTTTGGATTGACAAGCTTTCGGGAGAACCTCCCTTTCTCAAGTCGGTTCTCCCGAAAGCTTGTCAATCCAAAATTCTGTTAGTCCAATAAAAAAGGTATTACAAGATACTTATTTTGTTTGTTATTTTACATCTGCATCACTGGACTAATACGGCTACAATCTCCACTATATATATATATATATATATATATATATATATATATATATACACACACACACACACAAATGTTGTTGAACTAGAGCAGGTAGAGAGACAAAGGTTAACTAATAGTAAGCATATTTATTCCTCAAAAGGCAGCCATAGATTATCCTATAATTGTCCAGATCTGCAGTTAGGAGATTTCAAAACATTATGATTCAGTTAGAGATCTGAAACCAAATTTAGATTTCTCACTCTTTACTGTACACAACTAGCTGTTTGATACACATTAATCTCTCTTGCTCTAAGCTGTTTGTGAAATGTTTGTGTCTCGCGTCTGCACGTTTCCTAACCGTTCTACTGAAGGAGTCTTTCATTTCAAACTATTATTCCATTCTTCATTTTTCTCTCTGTCTTTTTCATCCCCTTCTCTTTCAGACTCTTCTCAAATGGACTATTTTCCAGTCATTTCTGTTGTTTTTTGGGAAGTCCTTGCTTATAATCAAAATTCACGTATTTTATCAAATGAAGTGAATATTATTAATTTTTTTTACTCATCCTGTATTTCAATCTGATGTCATGTATTACGTACATGGTGAACTGTGTTTGACTTCAATGGTATTTTGATCTGTAAACAAGAATAAATTTAGTGGTTTCTAAGTTTTGTTGTTTCCTTTCTTGCTTTTTCATTGTTTTTCTTGTGTTTATATAAAACGTCAGAATACTCAAACTTTTTTTTGCTTGTTTTTTTATGTGATTAGAGATGTTACATTTTAAAATGTAATTGTACATTTTCTATTAGCCAATCAATGAAAGTCTGTGAATTCTAACCTACAAACAAGGCAAGAGTAGCCATGGAATACAATGTCTTGTTTGATCTATTGATAGTTCAAAATGGCTGTCTTTCTGCTCCAACTTCCTTTGTAGCCTCTCACAGCTAATAATTTTAGCATTGTTTATAGAGAGTAAAAATACTGTTTACAAGAGAACAAAGATGCAGTTAACCTCTTGGCAATTATAGAGGTCTGGACTCCTCTCTAGCAGTAAACTTTTATTATGGCAAAATATGTATTTTAAATATGTAAAATACATTTGATATAAACATCTTTTAGGAGTGAAAATTAAATTTTATACTCATCAAGAAAACCCCTGTTCTATTTATAATATGTACCACTTCTATTTGGGTTTTATTATTGATTGCACCGCTGAATTTACCTTCATCTCCTCTCAAAGAAAGACATAATTTACCTTTGTAGAACACACCTAAGTAAAACAATTGATTTATGAGTCAATTGTCCCTTTATATAATATCAAGCATGACTTTATTTCAAGATATATCCTTACACAGCTACAAGAAGTCATGTGATATTATTGTTCTCAACATAAATACATTCAGAGCGTTAGGAAATTATCAGAATGACTGCAACATCTTGAGAACGAGGAGAATTATGGCCTAGGAATAAGTTGCTTTAAATCAGTTAAAAATAAGCACTTACCTAGGTAGATGTCTTTTTTACAGCAGTTAATTATAGTTATATCATTATTTTGTGTAACAGAATGACTTACCTAGGTAGAAGTACTATAAGTGGTTATATATATAAACTGTGTGTAACAGAAACACTTACCTAGGTAGGAGTCCATCACACAGCAGTCAGATATATCTATATAATTACTGTACGTAACAGAAGGACTTACCTAGGTAGGAGTCCATCATACAGCAGTCAGGTGTATCTATATAATTACTGTGTGTAACAGAAGCACTTACCTAGGTAGAAGTCCATCATACAGCAGTCAGGTGTATCTATATAATTACTGTGTGTAACAGAAGCACTTACCTAGGTAGGAGTCCATCATACAGCAGTCAGGCATATCTATATAATTACTGTGTGTAACAGAAGAACTTACCTAGGTAGGAGTCCATCACACAGCAGTCAGGTGTATTTATATAATTACTGTGTGTAACAGAAGCACTTACCTAGGTAGGAGTCCATCATACAGCAGTCAGGTGTATCTATATAATTACTGTGTGTAACAGAAGCACTTACCTAGGTAGGAGTCCATCATACAGCAGTCAGGTGTATTTATATAATTACTGTGTGTAACAGAAGCACTTACCTAGGTAGGAGTCCATCATACAGCAGTCAGGTGTATCTATATAATTACTGTGTGTAACAGAAGCACTTACCTAGGTAGAAGTCCATCATACAGCAGCCAGGTGTATCTATATAATTACTGTGTGTAACAGAAGCACTTACCTAGGTAGAAGTCCATCATACAGCAGCCAGGTGTATCTATATAATTACTGTGTGTAACAGAAGGACTTACCTAGGTAGGAGTCCATCATACAGCAGTCAGGCGTATCTATATATAATTACTGTGTGTAACAGAAGCACTTACCTAGGTAGGAGTCCATCATACAGCAGTCAGGTGTATCTATATAATTACTGTGTGTAACAGAAGGACTTACCTAGGTAGGAGTCCATCATACAGCAGCCAGGTGTATCTATATAATTACGGTGTGTAACAGAAGGACTTACCTAGGTAGGAGTCCATCACACAGCAGTCAGGCGTATCTATATATAATTACTGTGTGTAACAGAAGCACTTACCTAGGTAGGAGTCCATCATACAGCAGCCAGGTGTATCTATATAATTACTGTGTAACAGAAGCACTTACCTAGGTAGGAGTCCATCATACAGCAGCCAGGTGTATCTATATAATTACGGTGTGTAACAGAAGGACTTACCTAGGTAGGAGTCCATCATACAGCAGTCAGGCGTATCTATATATAATTACTGTGTGTAACAGAAGCACTTACCTAGGTAGGAGTCCATCATACAGCAGTCAGGTGTATCTATATAATTACTGTGTGTAACAGAAGGACTTACCTAGGTAGGAGTCCATCATACAGCAGCCAGGTGTATCTATATAATTACTGTGTGTAACAAGCACTTACCTAGGTAGGAGTCCATCATACAGCAGTCAGGTGTATCTATATAATTACTGTGTGTAACAGAAGCACTTACCTAGGTAGGAGTCCATCATACAGCAGTCAGGTGTATCTATATAATTACTGTGTGTAACAGAAGCACTTACCTAGGTAGGAGTCCATCATACAGCAGTCAGGCGTATCTATATAATTACTGTGTGTAACAGAAGCACTTACCTAGGTAGGAGTCCATCATACAGCAGTCAGGTGTATCTATATAATTACTGTGTGTAACAGAAGGACTTACCTAGGTAGGAGTCCATCATACAGCAGTCAGGTATATCTATATAATTACTGTGTGTAACAGAAGCACTTACCTAGGTAGGAGTCCATCATACAGCAGCCAGGTGTATCTATATAATTACGGTGTGTAACAGAAGGACTTACCTAGGTAAGTGTTCATTCAGCAGTCAGTTATAGCTATCTATATATTTTTGAATTACTCAGCGATTTTCCGTAACTAGCAATCTCAGTTGAATTCTGCCTCTGTCTGAGCCATGCCTTCTCACAACAAGCAAGGGGCCTGAATCTAACTGAATGGCTGGTATTGCCATTTTCCATTAACAGACTGTAAATTTAAAGAAATGGAAGTAGACTATAAAAATAGGTCACATGCACAAAAATGACCTATAGATTTGAAACAAACTGCTGTATGAAAGGCACCTTCCTAGGCATATAATTGTGTTGCACAAAATAGGAGCCTCTTATTCCTTGGTAAAAGTTCCCCTTTAAAGGAACTCTGTTGCATAACAATACTATTGTATTTAAAGTAAGATTAACACCAAAAAGAATTACATAGGTTCATATAATATAAATATCACAGATAAGACATTAAACCTTTACGATCCATGGAGTTGTGCAAAGGAATGTGTTGCACACCTGTCACAATTACATGGTTAATGTCAGTAAGTCTGTTGCCAATTCCACGGTGCTTCCTTAAAGGGATAGTAATACTTCGTTTTAACTTTATTTTATTTTGTAGACATTAAAAAAACATGAAGAATGATATAAGTCTTATCTCTCAAACCTTTATCGTCTGAGATATATTCACAAGCAAAGTTTCCCTCCCGCCCCATTTACCTAGTGTAAGCCATCTCTTCTCAGATGTGGAATGCAGTCCATAGACCAGACAGATAACAGCAGGGGACAATCTTCTTCCTATGAAAACAATGAAAGCCCTGCCCCCCTTGACAAGTTTTTCAGGTTTTTCCCTTATCTTAATTGAAGATTATCCCTCTCTGCAGTCTACCTGGGCACCTCCCTTCTGATCTGGCTGAACGGGGAGGGGAAACTTTGCTTGTGAATATCTCTTAAACCATAAAGGTTTGAGAGATAAGACTTATATCGTTCTTCATGTTTTTTTAATGCCTTCAAAATAAAATAAAGATAAAACGAAGTATTACTATCCATTTAAGACTGTATCCTATACAAATGTCACCCTCTAGTTGGTGTCCATCCAAACGACGCATTAGATATGTTGCGTGGATCAAAAAGGCGAGATCAGAATATTGCCTTAATCAAAAGAGCTCCAAGGGGGTACAAGAGATCCCAAATTTCAGGGACTATTATATGGCTTCCAATCTTCCATGGAACACGGGGAGAAAAGGGGGTTGGGAAGCACCAAGCTGCATCAAACTTTATTAATCAATGGAACATCAATGTCGCCCTCTGTTTGGCAAATGAGATACATTTTTAATTAATCGTTTACGTTTAACATACATCCACAGCCATCTCTCCAAGGGGGGACAAGGCATCCCATATTTCAGGGACTATTATATGGCTTCCAATCTTCCATGGAACAAGGGTAGAAGGGGGGGGGAGCACAGAGCCACAATGAACTTTATTATTCAGTGGAACATCAATGTCGCCCTCTATTTGGCGACCTGTAAAAATGCAGCTTCAGATTATCGCTCTTTTGATTTCTGATATTGATATTCTGATCTCGTACTTTTGATCCACACAACATTTCTAATGCATCGTTTGGATGGTCACCAACTAGAGTGCTGCATTTCTATAGTGAACCCCCTTAAAGGGATAGTAATGTTTCACAAAAACAGCAGCTCCAGTTAATCTTCAAAGTGTTTGAGCCATAGAGAGGGTTATTTCAATACTGTCAGAGTTGTGGTTCAAGAGTAATTGAAGGATAAAGTTTCCCCCTCCCGCCCATTTTACTTAGTGTAAGCCATCTCTTCTCACATGTGGAATCTGGTTGTAAGACCAGACAGATAACAGAAGGGGACAATCTTCTCACTGTGAGAACAATGAAAGCCCTGTCCCCCTTGACAAGTTTTTCAGGTTTTTCCCTTTTCTTAATTGAAGATTGTCCCTCTCGGCAGTCTACCTGGGCACCTCCCTTCTGCTCTGGCTTAGCAGTGTTACATCAGTAAAAGGGGCAGGAGGGAGATACTTTGTCATTAAATTACTCTTGAACTACAACTCTGACAGAATTGAAATAACACTCTCCAAGATGCAAATTCTATGATGATTAATTAGAGCTGTTTTTATTATGAAACATTACTATCCCTTTAAGACCAGGAAGAACAAATCACCGCATTCTCCACAAAACTGGCAGACGGCACTATGGGAGCTAGGATTGACTTCCCATAAATCCAGTGCGCTTGTGCAGAGCCAAAATATTGTGTGATGTCGGCTCATCACAAGCACACTGGCTCTGTGGGGGCTTGAGATGTCAGTCCCAGCTTCCATAGGTCTGGTCAGCAGTCCCGGGCCAGAAGTGCCGGTTTCTTCACTCTAGTCTTAAGGAAGCATCACAGGATCAGAACGTGACTCAGTAAATATTACCTACCTTATTTATTAATTAAGAGCAACTTACTGGTAGTCAGTAGTTCCTAGCCAGCATTTTAGTTAAAGATATATGTGTTTACTCTTACTGTATTTAGCATCAACTATATGTCTAAGCTAAAAAAATAATTTTCTAAATTAAAAAAATAAATACCAAAACAACATTTAGGTGATTTTGAATAGTTTTAAAATGATAAGTGTATTCTTCAGGTAATAAGGTCCCAAATTGTCATAATTGTTTATATCGTTCATAACCAAAAAAGCTTTCTAATACATTTTCTTTATTATCTACCATATCTGACAAAGAATACCTCATCGTTACTGCCTTTACTGTAGAAATCCTTTTTTTTGCTTAAGTCAAAAGTTGCTTTCTTTTAATCTATATAGATTCCTCCTCGTTCTTTGCTCAGTTCTTTGAATAATGAGTATCCCAAAGAATGCGTTGAGCCCTGTATTCAAGGGGTTAACCTATGCTAGTTGAGCAATGGTACGCAAGCCACTCCATGGCAATATCGCTGCAGGTGCCTGGCCCCTGGAGGTATAAATATTATCTGAGAGATTTGAGCACCTTGATCTTTCATGAAGTGCGTTATTAACATTCTGTTCTTCCAAAACAAGTTTGTTCCAACAGACAATCCTTCTTGTGTTGTGTTCCTTACAGGAGGGAGTAAAAATAATCTAAAAAGTATCAGTTTTTCTAATTAATATTGATGAAGCTTTTTTTTTCTTTTTTTTCAAAAGCACAACAGGGTCTTTGAAATCCGTGACTCAGATGATGGATCTTCTTGCCATACATCAAAAAAAACTGTTCACTTTCCATGCTGAGTTTAAAACCTAACAGCTGGCGTTTTCACTTGTGTCCTTCTTCAGGACTTTTGAAGTAGTGTTCTGAGAATGTGTCCCACGGGACAAAACCTGACTTGTTCAGGGTCAATATGAGGGAAGGGGGCTTTCAGCGTAGATAAGTTTATTATGTTAAGACGTCAGATTAAAAAAAAAGATGAGAGATTACAGTAGGAAAATGGACAGACTAGATGGGCCAAATGGTTCTTATCTGCAGTCAAATTCTATGTTTCTAAAATGCATTGGCTAACTCTCTGGCAGTCAAAGGGTTGAAAATGAAGCGTTCATTAATCATTAAAATTATGTTCTTCATTTCCTCGAAAAGCACATTGCATTTCATTACTCACAATTTCCAAAGTGTGATTTAACCCCTTGCATGCTAGAGATGTTGCCCATGGAATTATTCAAAATCTGTTGCAGCATCTTTTGGCATCCCAGGGGGTTCGCGTGATCCTATCGCCCCATAAAAAGTTTTATATAATTATTTATTGAGATTAAATAAGCTGACAATACTTTATCATTGAGCAGATGGTGCACAATGCTCAGTTTTTAAAGATATTCAAATGCATGGGTGTCCTCAGAAATATTTCCGGAGGATCAAAGCCATAATATGCCCCCCCAGACCAGCCTGCCGTGACCCTATGTTTATCCAGGGGGCAAGTCCTCTTTTTGTTGCCCCCACCTCAGCAAATGCCCATGTTCGTATGTAAAATGTAATCCCCCATGGTCCTTTGTCTTGTCATGATGGTCTTTTGAGTCTGTATCCAAATTAGCTTATATTTATAAAGTGCCAGATAGAGAAAAGGTCAGAGTACATCTGTATCCCTTTGAGTGATAGAAGGGTATGCAATAAATTACATAAGTTTATTTAAAAAGTTAATTCATTCAACCTTTTTTTTTTTTTTTTAAATCGGTAATTGAGGAACCTAATGACAGCAGAGTTTTGTTCTCTAACATAATTAATGGCTCCCCTCTCACCACCTTCTTAGGCTGCTCAAACTTATCATTTCCCACCAGACTGGTGGAGTAAATTCATAAGGAGGAATAATAATGCTAATCTTTGAAGATGGGAGCTTCAGTTGGGAGGAGGACTCGAAAAGACGATAAGATCTGCTTAAAAAAAATAAAATTGTAATGTAAAGGAAACTTAATCGATCACTAATAAGCAAAACTGATTTAAAGAAGAAGTAAACTTTTTTATGAAAAAATATATATTGTAGGGATTTTCCTATTGAGTAAAATAAGGGCACTCCCACTACCGAGAGATTTATATTTCCAGAGTTATTACAGTTTAAACTCATGTTTTTTTACATTAGCAGTGCCCTCTAGTGGTCAAATTCTAATTAGATTTCCTGTTAAATTCTAATGGATAGGAAAGTCAGAAAAGTCAGAGACATACAGTTCTCCATAGAATGTGATAGAAACTGCCTGTCACTTCCTGTCAGTTAGAACTATCAGGAAGTAATCACAGTAAATTCACTTCCTGTCAGTTAGAACTATCAGGAAGTAAACACAGTAAATTCACTTCATGATTATTTAAACTGCTATAATTTTTGAATAAAACATCTTACAGCGATGGGAGTGACCTTGTTTTATTCAGCAGGAAATGCTCTGTAAAATATGTGTTTTCATAAAAAAAGTTTACTGCTCCTTTAAATGCTGCAATGCATTGGCTACATCTCTGGAACCCGAAAGGGTTTTGCCATCTTCTCATGTAACATTGGGCAACAATGTAACAGACTTGTTTTATTGAATACAAAATGTGGTGGTATTTGTAAGTGTAAATGTTCAATTCCTTGGCACCAAGACTGGTAAAGACGTTGCTAGGAAAGCGCTGAGAGGTCTCTGCTCTCAGAAACCTTATTCCATGAACAATTCTGAATCAAGTTGCAAGAAGGAATAACAGAACAATGATGGTATGTATGGAAGCACACACACACATATATAAAGTATTTTTTCTGTTAGGAAGAACAGACTCACACTGTTACAACACAATTAGCTCGCCAAATTTACATTTTGTTTTTACTCATTGTTGAAGGTAAAATAATTCTTAATAACGATCATGATGCTGGAAATCTTTTACTCTTCTTTTTTATCAGTTTTTTTGCTATTCCCATTACTTGTTTGCTGTGATGCATTAATGTCTATTCTGCATCATTTTCTATCCTTAAAGGGATAGTAATACTTAAAATGTAAAAAAAAATATGTTGTAGGGTTTATCCCCCTGAGTAAAACAAGAGTACTCCCACTGATGAAAGGCCTTTTATTCAAAAGTTATTAATTTTCAAAGTTGAATTTTTTAGGTGCAATATCACAGTGGCCTGAAATTGTATAGTGGCGCTGTTGCCACACCATCCTATGGAGATTTATGGTCCCAGGACTAGACCTGTCCATAGGATGGTGCAGCAACAGCGCCACTGTACGATTTCAGGCCACTGTGATATTGCACCTAAAAAATTCAACTTTGAAAATTAATAACTTTTGAATGAAACACCTTTCAGCAGTGGGAGTACTCTTGTTTTACTCAGGGGGATAAACCCTACAACATATATTTTTTTTACATTTTAAGTATTACTATCCCTTTAATTCTTTACGTGCCCGAGAGGTGTTAGCAAAGAGCTGGAAACGCCACCAGCATTTAAAGAGTAAACCGTCTGAGTATCAGCGCTATGGGCAATACACTGAGATGGACAGCCCTAAGGCACTCGGGGTCAAACCACATTGTATCAATGCAAGGGAACCAGACAAAAGCAAATTGCTCCTAACATTGTCTAAGTGTTGTTTGTTGTCACTGTCTGTCTGTCTGTACCAACTGATCATGCTTCCTTGTTTTTTCATTTGTATTGTTCGAGTCTTTCACTTTTTTGCTGCCTTTTTGTTTATTTTTTTTTGCGTGCAAATACTTTCACCTATGGTAGTCTTTTTTCGTCTTGTCTTACTTGTCATTGCTATCTCTGTGCTGTTTCTTCAAATTCATATTTTTTAGTTCACGCAAGGTAGGTAATGTGTTTTATTTTAAAATTCAGACATATTTGGTTTGGGTAACTCATAATGCAATTATAAGCTCATTAGGACACTAAATAGAATGCCCGTTCTAGACAAGAATTTGGGTTGAGATCTATTTATCTACAGAAAGGTAGTCCTGGAATGTCGGAATTTGTGCTTGTGTTATCGTTTATCACTGTGCTTTACTGGAAATACCAAGTGAATGTTGTACTTGAAATACCTTGCACACTGGTTCTATACATCAGACTGTCTGATCTACCGAATATGGTGCTAAACCGAGATTAAAAAAAATATATATCAGGCTGTTTATCAGAATATAGGGATATAGAAATCTGACAAATTCATTTAACAGGTTGATTAACCCATTAAGGATCAGAGGGGCGATCAAATGCATTGTGCACCTCTCTGGTCGTTAAAGCGTTAAAAACCTGTTTACCAAAGTTGACTTTTGCTCTTACAAATTGTTCACTATCCAACCAAGAAAGCATTTTTAATCTGTAATGCCACTAAACTTAAATCTCCTGAGCAGTGACTAGCCGTAGTATAAGCAAATTATGCCGTTGTTGGTTCTCAGTGAGTATTTCAACACTTTTCTCTAGATTTAACCCCTTAGTGACAGCCACGTGCGCACGCGGCTGTCACCTTAACGCCCGTCATACAAAAAAACATTTTTTGCTATATTATTCTGGAGTCCATGAACGGCGTGCACCCGCAGAAGGACCCGGACTTTCAGTACTACTTCTGGGACTTACCAGGTAGTCCTCTGTCAGTAAGTGACAGTTTTTGCAGGATGTACCTGGTAAATCCTTTGTCATTAAGGGGTTAAAATCCCTTAGGGGGCTGAAGTACTAAGTAGAATTGGAGAAATTCTTCAGCAAACCAACTGCACCATAGGGGATAAATTAAAATCCCAATTCATGTAAAGTGGGGCTACCAATCAATTTTGAACAACAGATTTAAAAATGGAATCAACATTTATACAGCTTCAGTAATGAAAAAAAAATAAAAACAACTTAGATATTTCATTATGAAGACTTTATCACTTACGTATGCTTGCTTTACTCGCCGCCAGCATGCAGGCCATTGACAACAAGCAAAGTGTGTGTCACCGGAACAATAAAGATCAAAGACTTCCAGATCTCCCTGCTGTCTACTGTCACGCTGATAAAGTGGGGAACCCACGTTCATGTGTTATTGAGAGCAAAGCACAGACCACAGCCCGTGATGTATAGATCAAAATATAAGGCAATATGATGTATAATTAGGGTACACTATTAATACATCCGCGGGTTACTATTGTAGGGATGCCTAGTTGCACATCCGTGTTTGTTATTTTATGACCTTTCTGTTACCCGTTGGTGGTTTTTACCAAGCGTTAGGGACTCAGCGCCTATGTTTGTTAGGAGCTAAATCACCTGCAGAAAAGGCAGTCCCAAAACACGTTTAATAGCCACCGCATGTAATAGAATAGGACATGGACATTTTGCCCCATTGCTTTCAAAGGGTGCTAATGTCGTGCCCGTTGTGTGTTTCTGACTGGCGGTAGTTTGTCACAGCACAGTTAGCAGAATACGTCCTAATAGAATCGAGCAATGTGTGATAAACAGAACTGGAGAAAGCGCTACTGGCTAATTAACTGAATAACTACAGTTATGGAAAAAATAATTTGATCCCCTGCTGATTTTGTACGTTTGCCCACTGACAAAGAAATGATCAGTCTATAATTTTAATGGTAGGTTTATTTGAACAGTGAGAGACAGAGTAACAAAAAAAAATCCAGAAAAACGCATTTCAAAACAGTTATAAATTGATTTGCGTTTTACTGAGTGAAATAAGTATTTGACCCCTTTGCAAAACATGACTTAGTACTTGGTGGCAAAACCCTTGTTGGCCATCACAGAGGTCAGACGTTTCTGACCTTCTTCTTGAGCCACTCCTTTGTTGCCTTGGCCGTGTGTTTTGGGTCATTGTCATGCTGCAATACCCATCCACGAACCATATTCAATGCCCTGGCTGAGGGAAGGAGGTTCTCACCCAACATTTGACGGTACATGGCCCCATCCATTGTCCCTTTGATGCAGTGAAGTTGTCCTGTCCCCTTAGCAGAAAAACACCCCAAAGCATAATGTTTCCATCTCCATGTCTGATGGTGGGGATGGTGTTCTTGGGGTCATAGGCAGCATTCCTCCTCCTCCAAACATGGCGAGTTGAGTTGATGCCAAAGAGCTCAATTTTGGTCTCATCTGACCACAACACTTTCACCCAGTTCTCCTCTGAATCATTCAGATGTTCATTGGCAAACTTCGGACGGGCCTGTACATGTGCTTTCTTGAGAAGGGGGCCTTGCGGGCGCTGCAGGATTTCAGTCCTTCACGGCGTAGTGCGTTACCAATTGTTTTCTTGGTGACTATGGTCCCAGCTGCCTTGAAATCATTGGCAAGATCCTCCCGTGTAGTTCTGGGCTGATTCCTCACCGTTCTCATGATCATTGAAACTCCACGAGGTGAGATCTTGCATGAAGCCCCAGACCGAGGGAGATTGACAGTTATTTTGTGTTTCTTCCATTTGCGAATAATCGCACCAACTGTTGTCACCTTCTCACCAAGCTATAGGCCATTCCAGCCTTGTGTAGGTCTACAATCTTGTCCCTGACATCCTTGGACAGCTCTTTGGTCTTGGCCATAGTGGAGAGTTTGTAATCTGTTTAATTGCTTCTGTGGACAGGAGTCTTTTATACAGGTAACAAGCTGAGATTAGAAGCACTCCGTTTAAGAGAGATATCCTAATCTCCGTTTGTTACCTGTATAAAAGACACTTGGGAGCCAGAAATCTTGCAGATTGATAGGGGGCCAAATACTTATTTCACTCAGTAAAATGCAAATCAGTGTATAACTTTTTGAAATGCGTTTTTCAGGATTTTTTTGTTGTTATTCTGTCTCTCACTGTTCAAATAAACCTACCATTAAAATTATAGACTGATCATTTCTTTGTCAGTGGGTAAATGTACAAAATCAGCAGGGGATCAAATAATTGAATCCCTCACTGTATCTACTAGGGAAAATGTAAATCCTGTGTGTTTAACCGTTTAAGGACCTGAGAGCGGTTCAGTGAATTGCAAAGCAATGCATTGCACACACCTCTAGTCTTTACAGGGTTAATAAAATTCATCTGGCCAGTGTTGCCTTCTGCACATTGGGCCTTATTTACAAAATAAATAAAAGGGGAACTGTCACCTCCTATAAAGTAATATTTATTTCATTATTTGTGCCTAATACAGGTTAAATTGTTTTTTTTTATTTGTTTACCATAAAATCTCGGGTATAATACGCACAATTTTACCCATCTTCACCTGATGTGAAGTGGGGGGTGCATATTATACCCGATAGTTTTTTCAGCATTAAAAAAAAAACGTTAGAGCTTCCAGCTACCTTCCCTTCCTCCCCAGCGCAATCCGGCGACAAAATAAAACTTACTTCTTGAGGCTGCCCTTTCAATATGCTTGTGGTGTATCTGATAAAGATCCCTCTCTCCCATCCTCGGTGCGGGCGGCACGCTTGCATTTGCCGCCCACTTCCTTCAATCAGCTTGCAGGACCTTCAGCCTGCGGTATTGCCATGTGAGGACCTTGAGATCATCACAGGGCATTACCATTGGCTGGCGGCTGAAGGTCCTGCAAGCTGATTGAAGGAAGCGGACTGCAAATGCAAGCGTGCCTCCTGCAGGGATTATGGGAGAGAGGGATCTTTATCAGATACACCATAAGCATATTGAAAGGGCAGCCTCAAGAAGTTTTACTTTGTCGCCGGATTGCGCTGGGGAGGGAGGTAGGATAGCTGGAAGCGCTAACTTTTTTTTTTTTTTTTTTAGTAAGGGGGAAAACAAGGGTGCGTATTATACATAGTCACTCTTGTTTTCCCCTAAAATCTCGGGCATAATATACACCTGTGTATTATACACAGTGTGTATTATACCTGAGATTTTACTGTATTTCTCGCTTTCTTTTTTTCAAATCACTAATTTTATGGAGAAACTAGTGTAAAAGCCCATGTACATGGGCCAAGGTCCAGGTAATGTTAACCCTCTGTGTGCCAGAGGGGTACGCAACACATTACTTTGAAATGCGTTGTATACCCCTCTGGCACTCAAAGGGTTAAGAGGCCGCTACTTCACTGCTCCACGCGATGCAGTCATGCGCAATAGAGACTGCCTGAACGCACGCAGTGTCTTCTGCACATGACTGCATCGTGACAAACATCCTAGCGAATTATTATATAGGATAAGGTTCTAAAGTGTTACTGCATGATGTCATATCGGGCCTCACTGCGGGGTATGCTCTGTGCTGCAGGCTGTCAATCTTCTCTTCCCCTGTCGGGTCTCGTTCCCTCCTCCTTGTCAGACGCTGGAATCCTTCATGTGATCTGGCGCTCTTTCATTGGCAAGAGAGTGTGCCAGGCCACGTGGAGGATTCGAGAGTCAGACAGCGAGGAGGGAACGAAGCACAACAGGGGAGGAGAAGAGGAAAAGATTGACACAGAGCGGTACTACAGTGAGACCTGATGTGACATCATGCGGTAACACTTTAGAATTAGATTTTTCCATAAAATTAGCGATTAAAAAAAAAAAAA
Organism: Rhinophrynus dorsalis; assembly: GCA_037306005.1. NCBI lineage: Eukaryota > Metazoa > Chordata > Amphibia > Anura > Rhinophrynidae > Rhinophrynus > Rhinophrynus dorsalis. The sequence continues at coordinate 495,165,136 of CM074722.1, read as the reverse complement.
AAAAGATTCAACCAGTACTGAGGACAAAGAATGAAATAAGTATTACTTTATAAGATAAATTCTGTAGCAAAGTAACTAAACTATATAGATAAAAAAAAGTTCCCATCGATAAGGTCCTTATTGTAAGGGCAGTAAGCAGGAAATATCGGACATGAAGGAGTGGAGGGGTGAGTCTTAAAAGTGAGGGAGTCTGGTCTGAATACCCGAATGGCGATGGTTTAGAATTTTCCCACCAGCACTTATGTCATCAGGAGTTGATTACATTTTGCATGTGAGAGCACTGACGTATTTAGGGTTAGGCCTGGGGGGACAGATTGTCAGCTTTGTGCCTATTTCCGTGTTCTAAAGAAAATCCACTGTTTTAAAAATGTGCCTCTCAGGGCTCATTGCCTCCTTATGGACACCTCTTTCCCAAAGTGAACAAACCCACGTGGTCTTTCTTCATAAATCATATTTTCTACTTTCTTAGAGTCCCTTGAATGCTAGTCATTTGCACTGCTTCTATGTTTGTGAAGGGATAGTAATACTTAAAATGTAAAAAAAAAAAAATGTTGTAGCGTTTATCCTCCTGAGTAAAACAAGGGTACTCCCACTGCTGAGAGGTGTTTTATTCAGTAGTTATTACAGCTCAAACTTACACTTTTTTAGGTGCCGCATCACAGTGGCCTGAAATTGTACAGTGGCGCTGTTGCTACACCATCCTATGGAGATTTATGGTCAGCTGATGGTGTAGCAACAGCGCAACTGTACAATTTCACATCACCGAGATACTGCACCCAAAAACAATTCAAGTTCGAGCTGTTGCCTTTCAGCAGTAGGGCTACACTTGTTTTACTCAGGGGGATAAGCCCTACGCTATATAGCCTATATAATAATTTGCTAAATCGTGTGTAACACTGCAACATGCGCAGTAGACACTGCTGCGCGTGCGGCAGTCATGCGCAGTAGAGACTGCCCGCGCCGCGGCTGATACAGAGCTGGGCGCTCTGAAGGAACGTCCAGCTCTGTATCAGCCGTGGCGAGGGCAGTCTCTACTGCGCGTGACTGCCCAGCGACCGGGTGGCAGTGGCACTGTGGACCGTGTAACTGGCTTTTCAACTAGTATATATATAAAGCGCTACAACAAAGGGAGAGCGCTAATTAAAAAATAAAATATATTAACCCTATGAGTACTCAAATAAATTGTAGCGAGCATTCATCAATTTAAAGCATAAATACATTTAATTAAATACACAAAAATAGTATCAACTATCCCAGTAATACACATATCATCATATAAACATAAAAACAATGTAATAACTAGTGGTACCACTATAAAAACAATGTAATAATGAAGAGACTGCAGGAAACGATGCAGTCATGCTCATAGAGACTGGCCGAATGCACTGATCTGGAGCGGGGAGATCTGGACGGCTCACCGCCTGTCTGTGCTCCCGGCTCCAGGGCGGCAGCCAAGGCACTTTAGCCCGTGTATATGGGCTTTCATACCAGTGTATATATATATATATATATATATATATATATATATATATATACATATACAGGGCTCAAAATTTCCACTAGCCTATGGTGAGTGAACATTTATCCCTGGCGAGTAGAAATTCAGCCCTGGTGGGTATGTTATGTATTGCAGTCGCAAGTAACTTTTCAGGTCTGGCTAGTAGCAAAGGACTTCCAATTTTAAGCCCTGATATATATATATATATATTTTAAGTATAACTATTGCTTTAATGGAAAAGTACAGATAAAGTAAAGATGCGACAAATTTTGTGTGGTCAGTGCCAAATTTCCCAATAACCATAGTAGGCAACTGTCTAAAGTGCTAAATTTTGAGGGGCGGTGCCTAAATGGTGCTGACCACACCCACATTCTGAATTGTGGGTGTGGCCCGAGCAATATTAATGTCCCTGCACCAGTTATATAAGATATTACAGGATATTATTTAACCTGTTGGATGCTATTAAGATCTCCAGTGCATTTCGAAGCAATGTGTTGGAGATCTATTTAGCAACCAAGGGGTTATAGCTTTTTTTTTTGTCCTTGCTTTTTATAATGCAAGATAAAGCACTGTGTATACGTATGGCACTGTATAAATAAAGATACGTACATAACCTCTGTGCCAGGAAACAGTGGATGGGGCAGATGGTGGGGTCATATGAGGACTGGGGGTGTGGTCATGGGTGGAGCTAAGGGCACTTAGAGTGCCTTGCCTGGTGGTGCCTGGAATATATACCTGGGGGAGAATGTACTTGGTTGAGCTTAGGACAACAGAATGCCTAAATCAGCGATTCTCCACCAGGGTGCCATGGTAGTTTGTTGTGCCTCGTACACCCACTTAGGCCAGAATTCATCAAACTGCGGGAAGCGCAGCGTATCAAATGGTATTCATCACTGATTTTGCGTGTTTCCCTGCTTTGCGTATACAAAGCAGGGAAACTTGTGTAAATTGGTCAGTCATGGGAAAAACCCAAGCATACACATAAGCAAAAATGTATATGGGTGTGTTCGCCCCATGCATTCAAATGGGATCTGCCAGCTTGAACCTAGACTATCACATTTGTGGATCTATCTGGCCAGCGATCGAAAAATAAGCGATGGCCAGATACAATCCATAAGTTGCTGAGTGGGCGAATGGTTAATATGCAGTGTAACGGATACCTAAGTCTGCTGATGGACTCAGGCCGTCGTGCCCGGTTTCTCCTTCTTGGGGTCAGCTACAAGCAGGCAGCTCCACTGGTTGATTCAGGCAGCCTTCCTTCCTAGGATGGGGGTCAACATGAGACCCTTGATACCATCCAGCAATAGAGACACAGGACGCAGTTCAGGATCAAGAAGAACACACTTTATTGCACAAACTTCAGTTCTTTTATACAGGGTTAATCACATCAAGACAGCAGGCTGAACAAAGCAGTGACAAAGGAGGCATACACAAATACAAAAGTCCAGACATTATCACATTATTTGGACAAAGGGATTGATGAAGTGTAAACACTAGGACAAAGGACTGAGGGACGCGAATACACATTTTCACACAATGGCCAGGGGGTTGAAGCATCTTTGAATATTCCGCTTCAACCCCTGGCCAACCAGGAGCCTGGAACCCGATGGCCAATTCTGGCCAAGATCATCATGGCCGTCTCAACCAATCAGAACCGGCAGGCAGGCAGCTAACCGACCAATCCAAGGGGCGCCTACTTTTCCCAGGCAAAGTCAATGGAGGGCCTTTAACTCGGACTGGCCAATCAGGAAGCCACCTACTCTTCCATGTAAAGTCTATGGGGCTTTTTGAATAGGTTGCCCCACACAGCAGCCAGCCTGCGGCCGGTTTATAGTCTGTGTATTACAGTAAACTCCACCAAGTTCCATGTACTGGCCTCCGGCCTGTTATACCCATGAAATTCAGTGTTTTGGAGGAGCTGTTCTTCATGTAACCCCCAACCAAACTGCCAGACACTGATCCACGGGCCGCCACAATGACCCTTAGGCAGCGGGCTGCCATAGTCTTGTTAATCACCGCCAAGTAACGGCCTGGGGTCCTTCGTATTAATTCATTCGCACCTTGATGAATCCCGGCCTTAGTGTGCCCCTTGTTATCTGTAAAGACTTTGAGAAAATGTTAATGTTGAGTTTTAAATGTAAATTTATGGAAATATTTATACATATTATGTTTGTCTCTGTTACTCTGATTATGAGACACAAGCATGACTATATATTATTTATCTGTACTCTTCATAAAACCCTTGACAAATGGCACATAAAATGTCAGGGGTGCCCCAAAGAATCTAAATTACATATTAAGGGTGCCCTGAACAAAAAGGTTGAGAACCACTGGTTTAAATGCATCACAGTGTGTGAGCTCCTTGATTGTAATGTTTTATATTATTTTGCACATTGATATAAAAGCATTGATTCCAATACTTTGGAGACCTCTCTAACAAACAAAGTGTTAAAAAGCTTAATTTAACTCTTTGAGTGCCAGTGCAAATCAATGCATTGAGTACCACTTTTGCACTCACAGGATTAACCCCTTAACGACGGATGACTTACCAGGTACGTCCCGCAGAAACTGTCACTTAGTGACAGAGGACGTACCTGGTAATTCACGGAAGTCCGGGTCTCCGTGCGGCTGCACGCCGTTCGGAGACTCAGGACTTGTTTGAAAAGAAAAAAAAAATGTTTGGCGGGCGTTAAGGTGACAGCTGTGTACGAACGCGGCTGTCACTAAGGGGTTAAATCTGTGTTGATTTGGGCAATTTTTACTTGTCCCCTACGGTGCAAATGGTTTGCTCCACTTCACTTTTATTCATTGTCATTATAAACAATCACATAAAACTATATTTTTTAGTGCTGATGCGGAGTCTGTTTTATGTTTTCTCAAGGTAGAGTCAATGTGTCTCGGTGCAAGAAGCCCATTCGTCACTCTTTGATCTGTCTTGCCAGCCACTGCCTAGTAGAGAAGACTGAAATAAACATCAGATCTTTATTTATAGTTTCTAGTGAAGAAATTAAACTGAGCGAGCAGATCTCCCCTATAAAACTGATGTGGTGTTCTGCTCTCAAATGACCTAGTACCTCGATGCCCCAGCCCAGCTATGTAAGGAGACTAGTTTTATGTTCCATTGTAACAACAGATAACTGCCCAAAGGTACGGAGGCTCCATTTGTCCCTGTCAGTCTGAGAAGTTTCTGTCATTAGCAGGACAAATATTATAAAAGAAAACACTAGGTGAGGCTTGGGCGTTTCACTTCTTATACGCAAAGTTCACGTGATGGAGCCCTACGATTTTCAGAGAGGAATCGAGTTATGCTGCATTTCTGTGTCACTTTTGCCCTTATGTTCAAAAATTGGGTTTATCCTTTTGAATGCTACAGATGTTTCCATACCTCACAACATTTCAAAAGGACAAAGCACTTTTGTTTTAGGTGGCGTTGCTGGGAGTGCTGCTGGTGGTGGTGCATTAGCGAGAATTTTAAGGTTATTTCATGACCTATTGACACCTCTCTGTGTAAATGAATAAATGATTTAGAGCAAGACCAAAGAATTTTATTTACACTAATTTATATACATCTAATGACATTTAAACACAAGTTTTATTGCTGTGGAGCAATGTGATACACTAATATACACCACACAGTCTGATCTCCTAAACACAGGGACACCAGGGTGATACACATACCTGGGAACTCTCCGGCAGAGGCCGATTCCTCCGGATGTGGGGAGTTTCTATTGAAACTCTGCCACATCTGCTGTTTCTCCCGCTGTTCCTCTGTCTCCAGCCTTCTGTGTGACACATTTAACCCTTTGAGTGTCACAGTGGTACGGAATAATGCATTCCGTACCACTCTGACACTCAAGGGGTTAAGCACCCACCCCCCACTCGCGTCGAGCCCCGCCCCTTTTTGACGCGATTAGCGTCATTTTTTGTCACCCCCTGCTGAACAGAGGACTCCCCTCCGGGTAGCCCTCACCTGGAAGTTCCCAGGTATGGTGATACACTTCTATACACACCAAACAGTCTGATCTCCTAAACACAGGGACACCAGGGTGATACACTTATATACACACCACACACTCTGATCTCCTAAACACAGGGACACCAGGGTGATACACTTATATACATACCTGGGAACTTTCATTTGAGGGCTACCCGGAGGGTAGTCCTCTGTTGAGCAGGGGGTAACAAAAATGACGCTAATCGCGTCAAAAAGGGGCGGGGCTTAACTCGAGGGTTGGGGGGATTTAACCCTTTGAGTGCCAGAGTGGTACGGAATGCATGCATTCCGTACCACTCTGGCATTCAGAGGGTTAAAATGTGTCCCACAGAAGGCTGGGGACGGAGGCACAACGGGAGAAAAAAGCGGATGTGGCAGAGTTTCTATAGAAACTCTCCACATCCGGAGGAATCTGCCTCTGCCCCGGAGACCCGGTAAAACGCTGTCAGAACCGGAGTCTCCGGGGCAAATCCGGAGAGTTCCCAGGTATGCTTATATACACACCACACAGTCTGATCTCCTAAACACAGGGACACCAGGGTGATACACTTCTATACACACCACACAGTCTGATCCCCTAAACACAGGGACACCAGGGTGATACACTTATATACACACCATACAGTCTGATCTCCTAAACACAGGGACACCAGGGTGATACACTTATATACACACCACATAGTCTGATCTCCTAAACACAAGGGCACCAGGGTGATACACTTCTATACATACCACACAGTCTGATCTCCTAAACACAGGGACACCAGGGTGATACACTTCTATACACACCACACAGTCTGATCTCCTAAACACAGGGACACCAGGGTGATACACTTCTATACACACCACACAGTCTGATCTCCTAAACACAGGGACACCAGGGTGATACACTTCTATACACAGCACACAGTCTGATCTCCTAAACACAGGGACACCAGGGTGATACACTTCTATACACACCACACAGTCTGATCTCCTAAATACAGGGACACCAGGATGATACACTTAAATACACACCACACAGTCTGATCTCCTAAACACAGGGACACCAGGGTGATACACTTATATACACACACCACACAGTCTGATCTCCTAAACACAAGGGCACCAGGGTGATACACTTCTATACACACCACACAGTCTGATCTCCTAAACACAGGGACACCAGGGTGATACACTTATATACACACCACACAGTCTGATCTCCTAAACACAGGGACACCAGGGTGATACACTTATATACACACCATACAGTCTGATCTCCTACACACAGGGACACCAGGGTGATACACTTATATACACAGCACACAGTGTGATCTCCTAAACACAGGGGCACCAGGGTGATACACTTCTATACACACCACACAGTCTGATCTCCTAAACACAGGGACACCAGGGTGATACACTTCTATACACACCACACAGTCTGATCTCCTAAACACAGGGACACCAGGGTGATACACTTCTATACACACCACACAGTCTGATCTCCTAAACACAGGGACAGCAGGGTGATACACTTCTATACACACCACACAGTCTGATCTCCTAAACACAGGGACACCAGGGTGACGCAATTATATACACACCACACAGTCTGATCTCCTAAACACAGGGACACCAGGGTGATACACTTATATACACACCACACAGTCTGATCTCCTAAACACAGGGACACCAGGGTGATACACTTATATACACACCACACAGTCTGATCTCCTAAACACAGGGACACCAGGGTGATACACTTCTATACACACCACACAGTCTGATCCCCTAAACACAGGGACACCAGGGTGATACACTTATATACACACCATACAGTCTGATCTCCTAAACACAGGGACACCAGGGTGATACACTTATATACACACCACATAGTCTGATCTCCTAAACACAAGGGCACCAGGGTGATACACTTCTATACATACCACACAGTCTGATCTCCTAAACACAGGGACACCAGGGTGATACACTTCTATACACACCACACAGTCTGATCTCCTAAACACAGGGACACCAGGGTGATACACTTCTATACACACCACACAGTCTGATCTCCTAAACACAGGGACACCAGGGTGATACACTTCTATACACAGCACACAGTCTGATCTCCTAAACACAGGGACACCAGGGTGATACACTTCTATACACACCACACAGTCTGATCTCCTAAATACAGGGACACCAGGATGATACACTTAAATACACACCACACAGTCTGATCTCCTAAACACAGGGACACCAGGGTGATACACTTATATACACACCACACAGTCTGATCTCCTAAACACAAGGGCACCAGGGTGATACACTTCTATACACACCACACAGTCTGATCTCCTAAACACAGGGACACCAGGGTGATACACTTATATACACACCACACAGTCTGATCTCCTAAACACAGGGACACCAGGGTGATACACTTATATACACACCATACAGTCTGATCTCCTACACACAGGGACACCAGGGTGATACACTTATATACACAGCACACAGTGTGATCTCCTAAACACAGGGGCACCAGGGTGATACACTTCTATACACACCACACAGTCTGATCTCCTAAACACAGGGACACCAGGGTGATACACTTCTATACACACCACACAGTCTGATCTCCTAAACACAGGGACACCAGGGTGATACACTTCTATACACACCACACAGTCTGATCTCCTAAACACAGGGACACCAGGGTGATACACTTCTATACACACCACACAGTCTGATCTCCTAAACACAGGGACACCAGGGTGATACACTTCTATACACACCACACAGTCTGATCCCCTAAACACAGGGACACCAGGGTGATACACTTATATACACACCACACAGTCTGATCTCCTAAACACAGGGACACCAGGGTGATACACTTATATACACACCACACAGTCTGATCTCCTACACACAGGGACACCAGGGTGATACACTTATATACACACCACACAGTCTGATCTCCTAAACACAGGGACACCAGGGTGATACACTTCTATACACACCACACAGTCTGATCTCCTAAACACAGGGACACCAGGGTGATACACTTCTATACACACCACACAGTCTGATCTCCTAAACACAGGGACACCAGGGTGATACACTTCTATACACACCACACAGTCTGATCCCCTAAACACAGGGACACCAGGGTGATACACTTATATACACACCACACAGTCTGATCTCCTAAACACAGGGACACCAGGGTGATACACTTATATACACACCACACAGTCTGATCTCCTACACACAGGGACACCAGGGTGATACACTTATATACACACCACACAGTCTGATCTCCTAAACACAAGGACACCAGGGTGATACACTTATATACACACCACACAGTCTGATCTCCTAAACAGAGTGACACCAGGGTGATACACTTATATACACACCACACAGTCTGATCTCCTAAACACAGGAACACCAGGGTGATACACTTATATACACACCACACAGTCTGATCTCCTAAACACAGGGACACCAGGGTGATACACTTATATACACACCACACAGTCTGATCTCCTAAACACAGTGACACCATGGTGATACACTTATATACACACCACACAGTCTGATCTCCTAAACACAGGAACACCAGGGTGATACACTTATATACACACCACACAGTCTGATCTCCTAAACACAGGGACACCAGGGTGATACACTTATATACACACCACACAGTCTGATCTCCTAAACACAGGGACACCAGGGTGATATACTTATATACACACCACACAGTCTGATCTCCTAAACACAGGGACACCGGGGTGTTTTTATCACCTCTTGTGTGCATTGTGCTAGACACCTTTAGGATCCAAGGGGTTAAAGCTGGCTATAACTAACCCTAAATATAATTAAAGGGACAGTAATGTCCCTTGAAAAAAATTATGCTTGTTTTGTAGACGTTTAAAAAAAAATTATTTGGCACCAATCCTATCTCTCAAACCTTTACGATTTGAGAGATATTCACCGCTAAAATTCCCTCTCTCCTGATGTCAGCAGTAAAGCTGACAGCAGGAGATTCAAGTCGGCCGACTAGAGGAGGCTCTTCAGTAGAGACGAAATTGCGTTATTTAAAAAGAATTACTTCATGGGAACGGTCTACAAAGTGTGCTTGCAAACCAGACACACTTTGTAGACCTTTCCAATGAAGTAAATCTTTTCTAATAACAGGATTTCGGCTCTGCTGCAGAGCCACCGGCTGGTCCCCGGACCGGGATCTCCTGCTGTCAGCTAGACGCTGAAGAAGGGGAGGGAGGGGGGGACTTTAGAAGCGAATATCTCTCAAACCTTAGCGGTTTGAGCGATAGGATTGGTGCCAAATAATTTATTTTTTAAACGTCTACAAAACAAGCATAATTTTTTATGGGACATTTAGTGTTCCTTTTAAGGGCCCTTCCTTCAAAAATCTTGCTTGTAACAAACTAAACCACCAATGTATGTGACCTCCCCCTAGCAATGAAAGGGTTAGTCCGTCTCCATAGGAAATCATTTAATGGAGTAGGTTAGCTCAATATTTATTCAACTTAATGGCCGGGATGAGAGCAGTATATCTCGGCCTCTCCGTAATGTTAATCATTAGGGGTGTAGAGAAGGATGTATATAATAAGAACAGAGACCACTTCCAGCTGTGTTTTATGAGGTTTGTATAACTGAGCTCTCGGGAAATACATTTATCATACACTTTATATTTCCTGTGTATATGAATGAGGCTGCAACTTAAAGGGATAGTAAGGTTTCATAATAAAAGCAGCTCTAATTAATCATCATAGTATATGGACTTTGCAGAGTGTTATTTCAATTCTGTCAGAGTTGTAGTACAAGAGTAATTCAATGACAAAGTATCTCCCTCCTTCCCCTTTTAATGATGTAACACTGCTCAGCCAGATCAGAAGGGAGGTGCCCAGGTAGACTGCAGAGAGGGACAATCTTCAATTAAGATAAGGGAAAAAGCTGAAAAACTTGTCAAGGGGGGCAGGGCTTTCATTGTTCTCATAGGAAGAAGATTGCCCCCTGCTGTTATCTGTCTGGTCTATGGACTGGATTCCACATCTGAGAAGAGATGACTTACACTAGGTAAAAGGGGCGGGAGGGGAAACTTTATCATTCAATTACTCTTGAACCACAACTCTGACAGTAATGAAATAACACTCTCCATGGCCCAAATAGTATGAAGATTAATTGGAACTGCTGTGTTTGTGAAACATTACTATCCCTTTTACTCTTTAACCCTGAGAGTGCCACATTTCCCTGAAGGGAAATCCGATCTTACGATCATCAGGCGGCTCTGCAGCAGAGCCGCGATTGTATTAATAAAAAAACAATCTTTCACTAAAATGGTCTTCTATGTATGCTTGGTTTGCGAGCACACGTAGAAGACCGTTTTAGTGAAAGATTTTTTTTTTATTAACGCAAACTCGGCTCTGCTGCAGAGCCACCTGATGATCGTAAAACCGGATCTCACTTCAGTCAGCTACAACGCTGACTTCAGGGAAGGGGGAGGGAGGGGGGAACTTTAGGAGCGATTATCTCTCAAACCGTAAAGGTTTGAGAGATGACACTGGGGGCAATACATTTCTTTTTAACATTACTGCAATATAGGGATTAGTAATTTTTAAGTATTGCTATCCCTTTAAGCTATTTCCATGAATAAGAAGCTACTGACAATTATTTGGGGGATAACTTCTTGTAGCATGAAAGATCCACTTTAAATCAGGGACATTTATGAAAACGTCATTCTGGAGGGGGGCACAGGAATCAGTGTGATTCTGTAGTGTGTGATTTATAAGCTTCCCTGATTTAAAGGGATATGCATTCACCTTAGATTGCCTAGGTCTCTGCCTCCAGAGAGATTTCTGGTCAGTGGTTATAAAATCTGGGATAATGACACAATGCAACACTATCCCTGCAGCACAAAAAGATTGCGTCCAGTCTATTAACCCTTTGAGTGCCAGAGGGGTGCACAACACATTGCAAAGAAATGTGTTCCGTACCCCCTCTCTCACTCAGAGGGTTAAATACAGCATACAAAGCACTCAGTGCCACAGGTATAGTGTTGCATCGTATTACGGAACAAATGTACGATGGCAGGTCCGCTTCCGCTTTGAATTAGGTGCTGAAATTGCCATTAAAGAGACAGTAAGGTAACAATATAAAGGAAGATCCGATTATTCATTATACCTTTCTTATCGTGCTCTGTAGCTTTCTAAACGTTCATATCGGTGCAGTTTGATTGTAATTTTATTATTTAAAGTTTTCCTTTCCCTGACCCTTTTTCCTACATCACTCTTTTTCCCTTCAGATCTGACCGGACAGATCGCAATGAGGGACAATCTTGTCTCTGTCCTTATAACGAAAATACTGCCCCCCCGATGAATGGGAGTAGGTTTTTCCTTATGGCGACACAAGATTGTCCCTCATTGTGATCTTTCTGAACTGGCTTTCTACTCTGAAGGGAAGAAGAGTGATGTAGGAAAAAATGTTTTTACCCTTTAAGTACCAGAAAATGTGTTTCACAGCTGTCTGGCACTTAAAAAGTTAATATTATTAAGCCCCCCCCCCAAATGCTTCTGCATAACATGCAAAATGGAAATTGAGTGCTGTTATATCAATTTCCTCTTTGCTTAGTACATTGCATAAAGTGCAGCCTGGTGTGTCAGATATTGATGTTCCACTCTCCTTCCCAAATTACATTTCCTACCAGGAATTACTGCCTAATCCGTATGACCAACGAATAAATAAAGCTAAATATTGTATAAGCTATATTCTTATATAAAGAACAGCTATTGTAAATATAGCTGATTTTGAAAGCTCTTTCAAAACTGCCCAAATCATCATACAATATTAGTCTTCCAAACTCTTCCCATTGAAAGAGTCTTAAGAAGGCCACTGGGAGGGGTTTGGAGTTCTGGAGTCCTGCAAAAGGAAACATGTTCACCTTTGTTCACATGATACTCAGTACTGGTTAAAGGAATAGTAATACTTCAAATTTACTAATCCCCAACTTGTACAACTTACAAAAATAAATTAAATGCCCCAAATCATAAAGGTTTGAGAGAAAATCAATTTCAAAGTCTCCCCCTCCCTCCCCTTTCCCTGCGATCAGCGTTCTAGCGACTCTGCAGCAGAGCCAAGATCGCATGAATGAAGAAAAAATCATTCACTGAAACGGTCTTCTACGTGGGCTTGGAAGCTAAGCACACATACAAGACCGTTTCAGTGAAGGATTTTTTCTGCATTAACGCGATCTCGGCTCTGCTGCAGAGCTGCCAGATGACCCCAGGATCGGATTCCCTGGCAGTCAGCTAGACGCTGATGTTATGGAAAGGGGAGCGAGGGGGAGGTTTGAAAGATGTGATTTGGGGCATTTAATTTCATTTTGTAAGTTGAACAAGTTGGGGACTAGTAAATTTAAAGTGTTACTATCCCTTTAAATGAACAATTCTACCTCTGCAAATGCATAATAAGTAAAGTCAAACTGCCTATGGCTTTTATTCTTCTTTTCATGTTCACGTTAATGTCTCTAACAGGAAAGCTCCCTGTATCTGTTTTTAGAGAGCTTTCCATCAGGGACCGTGAAAGAAAAACTACTTATACATTGTTGCAGTTGCCTGTAGCACTGAGTGATCTGTATGCTGTAAAGGCAGCTTTTCTACATTATTTCACTGTCTTCTTTTTAATTGATTCTTTTTTTTACATAGCAATACTATCCCTACAGTACTGAGTGCTCATATGCTGCAGAGGTGGGTTTTCTACATTGTTTATCTGTTTTTACATTGTTTCTTTTTTACATTGTAAAACTATCCATGCAGCTTGCAAACCAGGCACACTTTGTAGACCTTTCCAACAAAGAAATTCTTTTTAAATAACGTGATTTCGGCTCTGCTGCAGAGCTGCCGGCTGGTCCCTGGGAGGGGGGGGCTCTTCCAAGCGAACATCTCTCAAACCATAGTGGTTTGAGAGATAGGATTTGTGCCAAATAATTTATTTTTGAAACCTCTACAAAACAAGTATAATTTTTTATGTGACATTAGTGTCCCTTTAACCCCTTAACGTCCGGCTGTCCTGGGACATTTCCGTCCCATAAGGACTGCATAGAATCACGTGGACGCGCTGGTACACGTGACCTGTTGCGTGCATCGGCGCATCACTATGGGGCCTGATAGAGATCGCTCCGATCTTGGAGCGGTCAATTTCAGGCCCTATTTTTACTTACAGCGCTACCGGTAGAGCGCTGTATGTAAAAAGTACGAGACGTACTATGACCGTCATCGGTCCTTGAGTATTTCAAGGACCGTGACGGTCATAGTACGGCACATGTCGTTAAGGGGTTAAGGTGTTAACCCCTGGATACACATTTCAAAGCAAAGCTCCCTAATACCCAAGGTGTTAAAGTGACAGAGACACTAAAATTTGAGCCCTAGACGCTGATGTCAGTAGAAGGGGAGGGAGGGGGGAATTTAGAAGCAAATTTCTCTCAAACCATAAAGGTTTGAGAGATAGAATTAGTGTCAAATAATTCATTTTTTAAACATCTACAAAACAAGCATATTTTTTAATGGGACATTAGTGTCACTTTAATGTTCCTTTAATCAGTATTGCTTTTCCTTTGCCTATTGGAATATTCTCTACGTTAATTTCAGTTATTTAATATGTTTTATTTTCTTGAAAGAGGAGAGGCAGAACACCGAGCTGCGACAGGACATTTCCTGCTCTGTAACACGACAAGCAGACATTCCTGCATTATTACTGGGTTCTTGGCTGTTAGTGGGTAGTTGGGGGAATGCCTTGTACCCTGTGCTAATGGTCAGTTCTACCAGTGATTTCTTAACTGGCACCTCAGGATTAACACCTGCCTCGTGGCGGGCGCCCACATAACTTTGAGGAAACATTAGCTGGGCATGCTGGCACCATACACTAATCTTGTTTACACCGTCCAGTTTGTTTTTATAGCTTAAAGGGATAGTAATACTTGCAAATTACTAATCCCCATGTTGTAGCTTTGTTAAAAAGAAACTTGTTGCCCCCAGTGTCATCTCTCAAACCCTTATGGTTAGCACTCAAAGTTCCCCCCTCCCTCCCTCTTCCCTGACTGAACGCTGACTGCAGGGGAAGCTGTCGTACGACAGTCTTATGTGCATCAGGCGGCTCTGCAGCTGAGCTGAGATCGCGTTTATAAAAAAGAAATCTTTCACTGAAACGGTCTTCTATGTGTGCTTGGTTTGTGCTTGGTTTGCAAGCACACGTAGAAGACCGTTTCAGTGAAAGAATTCTTTTTTATAAACACGATCTCGGCAATGCTGCAGAGCCGCCCGATTCAAGTAATACCGGATATCCCTGCAGTCAGCGTTCAGTCAGGTAAGGGGGAGGGAGGGGGGAACTTTGAGCGCTATCATCTCTCACACCATAAGGGTTTGAGAGATGACACTGGGGGCAATAAGTTTCTTTTTAACAAAGCTACAATATGGGGATTAGTAATTTGCAAGTATTACTATCCCTTTAAAAGGATAGTAACGTTTCACAATAAAAGCAGCTCCGATTAATCTTCAAACATACATAAAAAAGAAAACAAGGGAAAAAAATACGTTCTGGTGATCAGGTGGTAATGGTAAAATCTATATAAAAAATGAAAAAGAAGTGTATATAAAAAAATATAATTCTTTACTATACAGTCCGCTATTTCTGCACAAGAAACTACTAGGTTGAGAGTCCGCTTAGCACGGGTAGTTGTAATGTTTCCTCTGCCAACAGTTGTGTTCTGCACTTTAACCCTTTGAGTGCCAGAGGGGTACAGAACGCATTGCAAAGCAATGCGTTCCGTACCCCTCTGGCACTCAAAGGGTTAAAGTGCAATGTTACCTTTCTCGGCAAGTAACCAGTTCCTTTCTGCACTTTTGCGATCTCCCGTCCTTGTAAGATATCCTATATCAGGGGCACCTTGTCCTCACCAAACACAGCACAGGGAAGATTGTCTCTGCCATGTATAGAGTATATATATATAGAGTGGCGCTCACTGTGGATTTATGTTGCACACACCAGAAGCAAGTAGCAGTGGAAAAAGATCTATGTTTATGATCACCAAACACAGAATCTTTTAAATTAAAAATAACATTTAGGAATCAGCAAGTCAATGAATACATATATCTTCTAACCCATTAATTAGATAACATATCGTACATATATTAGACTCAAACTTTGAAGTAATTTCCGGTTAGTTAATAGATTCACTGAATACGCTCAGAAAAAGAGAAAAGTTTAGTCATACATACGAAGTTTGTTATTATGATTCGAATGGAAAGGATAATGAAGAAATGAAATGCTGTTAGTCCTTTATTAGTCAATGAAGTGAATGGATGTAAGTAAGTTAGATGATAGATGATGATGATTGATTGATGATTCGATCAATAGAAGAAAAGTTCAAATACTTCGTGTATCTTGAAAGTAAAGAGGGTTTGGCTGCTGTCTTATTCCCCGGAGTCCACTCGGGTTGACATAGAAAAGAGAAAAAGCACAAAAGACAGCGCACAATAGCACTCCTCTAAGTGTAGTACATATAGTAAATTTTATAGTAAACACAAAAATTGAAACATAAATATATATTTTAATTATAAAAGCAATGAAAATTGTACAATGGTTTTAAAAATATATAAAACAGATTAGGGGGACAGCAATGGGAACACGCTTTGCACCCAGTTACGCTAACCTGTTTTTAAGTATATGGGAGGAAGAACTTATATGGAATAACCATATCAAAAGTATGGCAATGTATGGTCGCTACATTGACGACATCATCCTGGTTTGGAAAGAAGGAGAACAAACATTAAACGAATTTATCACCGCTATCAATAATAATCAGTTAGGTCTACACTTTACCCATACAAGTAGTCCAGTTTCAACAGTCTTTTTGGATTTACAAATTTTCATAGAACCAAGTGGCGAAATTTGTACAAGTACTTACCTTAAATCGGTTGATGTCAATGGATTCATTGAAGCCTCAAGTAACCACCACAAAAAATGGCTCCAGAGTGTACCTTACAGTCAATTTCTTAGATTAAAAAGAAATTGTACAAAGGAAGAAAGTTTCAAACAAGAAGCAGCTGCACTCAAAAAGAGATTTTTGGAAAAAGGCTATAGAGAAACTACTATTCAACAAGCCTTCGAGAAAGCTTCAGATATACCAAGGAGACATTTATTAAGGAATAAAGAAGAAAAAGTTAGTAGTACAAAAGCAAAAAAACAATGCAAAGAACCAAATATTCCATTTATAACCAGATTTACGTCTGCTACTAAAAATGTAGAGTACATTATCAAAAAACATTGGAATGTACTGGAAGGAGATAAGATCTTAAGAAAAATCCTCCCAAAGAAACCAGTCTTTGTATATAGGAAATCATTAGACTTAAAAAAGAAACTAGCACCATCTCTGATTACTACAAACCCTAAAAGAAAACAACTCCAAACTAGCCTACTAGGGAATCCAGTAATAGGAACATACAAGTGTGGCCACAACAGATGCATTACTTGCGAACACATTCAAGATTCAAGTAAAACTTTTTCTTCAAAATGTACAGGAGAAATATTCCACAACAAACAATTTATCAATTGTACGTCAAACTATGTGGTATATTTATTGGAATGTGCCTGTGGTTCACAGTATATTGGAAGAACAACAAGACCATTAAAAAGAAGATTCCTGGAACATAGGAATAATATTATTAAGAAGAACAAACAACATTCAGTATCTAAACATTGTATTGGTTGTCCCTCTTTCACAAAAATTACAGATTTAAAATTAAAAGGAGTGGAACACATTCCACCTACACTAAGAGGAGGAAATAGGGTGAAACAATTATCTAAACAAGAGAGTTTCTGGATCTTTAAACTTCAGACCTTAACACCAACAGGTCTAAATGAAGAACTAGACCTGTGGTGTCTATAATAGAACATTAGTATATATATTTTTTTGTCCCAAATACTACCTATAAGGATACACTTAGTCAACTATTAAAGTTTATCATAGACAAAACTGCTAACATACATATACAAAGATAAATCTGTTCCAATCCACTCTTAATTGGTGAAAATAACATGATAAAGTACTAAAATTATTTTTAACTTTTTAGAAAAAATAAGGATCCCACATATTAATTAATTCACCAAAAATCACACTCTTTTGAAAATAGAATAATAAATAAAAAATAAAGATCCTATGGAAAGATTTATCTTGAAATATAAGGATAATTCTAAGAATTATAAGAAAAATAAAGTAGTAAATAACCGTAAAAGGAATTACCTAAATAATTAGATATAATAGATATATCGATACATCCACCCATTAAGAGACATATGATCTTACAATCTATAACTGAATTATACATATTTTTAAAAAACTGTATAGATAGACCTGTCCTTTATATGGCTACAGATAAGGGACAAAAAACCAAGCAAAACACCAAAAGGAATACAAATTTCTATTTATATATGTATACAAACAGAATTTTATTTATCTATTTTTTACATTGATCTGGATGTCATGAAAAGATCTTATAAGACCCAATACTAGGGCTTTTAATATAGACCTACATGCACACGATCGATATATAAGTGTATAATTTTAAACTAATATCACCAAATATAGACTCTACATAGTGAAGATACTTATACAAGATCAATGTTTTACAAATTTTATTCACTGTGAATAATTGTGGTTTGAAACAAAGTTTGGTGTTACATTGTTACTTTTGACCTATGATACAACAAATGCTGATTGGATAAGTGAAAGATTTAAGCCCGCGGTTTTTCTGACCGCATCCACAGTTAATCTTGAGAAAGGGAATACAATTCCCGAAACGCGTTGATAACTGTAACTGGAACTATTCAATAAATCGAAGATTCGTGATCACTATTGCTGAACGTGAAGCACAGCACCAGAACTGAGCAATAATTCGTGGATTACCATAATTGGAATTATCCACTAAATTGAGGACTTGTGTTCGCTAACGCTAAACGTGAAGCATAGCAATAGAATTGAGCTACAATCTGTGAAGTCAAAGAACCAGGGGGACTGAGCGCAACACGAGCGCAACATTGAACCTGCTACTGGAGCTTACCTGCTACGGACTGAGTGCAACACGGGAGTTACTGAATTTGCCACCGGAGTTCATCTGTTACGGGCCCACTTACAAGAAACTTTCCGGTGAGCGCATACAGTTAAACTAACTCCGGGTTGCAATGTACTATACTATATAATTCATGAGAATTGAATATAGTTACATAGACTCTGTAGCTAATTACTATCTATTAAGAAGTCCCGCCCGAGTCAGACTATCACATAGTACTTATGACAAAATAGGATCTATGTAGATCCACATACTTTTTATATATTTTTAAAACCATTGTACAATTTTCATTGCTTTTATAATTAAAATATATATTTATGTTTCAATTTTTGTGTTTACTATAAAATTTACTATATGTACTACACTTAGAGGAGTGCTATTGTGCGCTGTCTTTTGTGCTTTTTCTCTTTTCTCTGCCATGTATATGCTGTCATTCACTGCTTCCTTGTTTGAACTTCCTGGCTGTTTGGAATCTTCAGCGGGCAGAGCATTCAAATGGCAACATTTGTATCAAGAGAGTCTTTGTAATTAAAGGAGCAGTAAACTTTTTTATGAAAAAATATATATTGTAGGGATTTTCCTATTGAGTAAAATATGGGTCCTCCCACTGCCGAGAGATTTCTATTTCCAGAGTTTTTTTCCATGTTTTTTTACATTAGCAGTGCCCTCTAGTGGTCAAATTCTAATTAGATTTCCTGTTAGATTCTAATGGAGAGGAAAGTCAGAGACATACAGTTCTCCATAGAATGTGATAGAAACTGCCTGTCACTTCCTGTCAGTTAGAACTATCAGGAAGTAAACACAGTAAATTTACTTCCTGTCAGTTAGAACTTCCAGGAAGTAAACACAGTAAATTCACTTTCTGATTATTTAAACTGCTATAATTTTTGAGTAAAACATCTGACAGCGATGGGAGTGACCCTCTTTTATTCACCAGGAAATGCTCTATAAAATATGTGTTTTCATAAAAAAAGTTTACTGCTCCTTTAAAGGCACAAGTGGGCAGGGTATTGTTCTGTGCTGGATCTTTCTTCGGAACGTTCTTGCACAATATAGTGGCTACAGGGTCTTATTCTAACACGTTTCCTGTCTCCTGGACACTTCCTCAGAGCTCTCTTTAATGGCCAACATTGTTATCATCCTATTTTATATAGACTAAACTACCAAAATACCTGTAGCCTATATAAGTTTAGCAGTTCAGTTAATCCATGGCTTGGTTTCTACAACTTCTACGTCTTATTAACATACCTGGGAACTTTTTCTTCTGGCCTCCACAGACAATTGACTCTATTTGTATCAAAAGGGGGCAGGGCTTAATTGCCCCTGGGAGGTGGGGCTTACGAAAGTTTTAAAACTATATGCAGTAGTCTGGGGAAGGAGGAGAAATGGATGGGGAGTGGGTGGAACTGATGGGGAAGGAGCACAGATGGGCAGCGTTTCTTAAGAAACTGCCCACACACAGAGGCATAACTAGAAGCCACTGGGCCCTGGTGCAAGAACTACCATGGCCCCCCTGACGAATGCCCCCCAACCACATTGCCCCCAACTGGCCATCTCCACTGGCCACCTCCATATTGCCCCCCATCTCTACATTGTCCCAAATCTCCACATTGCCCTCCATCTCCACATTGCCCCCCATCTCCACATTGCCCACCATCTCCACATTGTCCCCCATTTCTACATTGCCCACCATCTCAACATTGCCCCCATCTCCACATTGCCCACCATCTCCACATTGTCCCCCATCTCTACATTGCCCTCCATCACCACATTGCCCCCATCGCCTCATTGTCCCCCATACCCCATCTCCACATTACCCCCATCTCTACATTGCCCCCCATCTCCACACTGCCCCCCATCTCTACATTTTCCACCATCTCCACATTGCCCCCATCTCCACATTGCCCCCCATCTCCACACTGCCCCCCATCTCCACATTGCCCTCCATCTCCACATTGCCCCCAATCTCCACATTGCCCCCCATCTTTACACTGCCCCCATCTCCACATTGCCCCCATCTCCACACTGCCCCCCATCTCTACATTGTCCACCATCTCCACATTGCCCCCATCTCCACATTGCCCCCCATCTCCACACTGCCCCCCATCTCCACATTGCCCTCCATCTCCACATTAACCTCCATCTCCACATTGCCCCCCATCTTTACACTGCTCCCCATCTCCACACTGCCCCCCATCTCCACATTGTCCACAATCTCTACATTGCCCTCCATCTCCACATTGTTCCCCATTTCTACATTGCCCCCCATCTCCACATTGTCCTCCATCTCCACATTGTTCACCATCTCTACATTCCCCCCATCTCCACATTGTCCCCAATCTCTACATTGCCCCCATCTCCACATTGTCCCCAGTCTCCACATTGTCCTCCATCTCCACATTGTCCCCAATCTCCACATTGCCCCCATCTCTACATCGCCCCCCATCTCCACATTGTCCTCCATCTCCACATTGTCCTCCATGTACACATTGCCCCCAATCTCCACATTGCCCCCATCTTCACATTGCCCCCCATCTCCACGCTGCCCCCCATCTACACTCTGCCCTCCATCTCCAAAATGTCCCCCATCTCCACGCTGCCCCCATCTACACACTGCCCTCCATCCCCACATTGTCCCCCATCTCTACATTGCCCTCCATCTCTACATTGTCCCCCATTTCTACATTGTCCTCCCATCTCCACATTGTTCCCAATCTCCACATTGCCCCCAATCTCCACACTGTCCCCCATCTCCACATTGCCCTCTATCTTCACATTGCCCCCATCTCCACATTGCCCCCAATCTCCACACTGCCCTCCATCTCCACATTGCCCCCCATCTCCACGCTGCCCCCCATCTACACATTGCCCTCCATCCCCACATTGTCCCCCATCTCTACATTACCCTCCCATCTCTACACTGTTCCCAATCTCCACATTGCCCCCAATCTCCACACTGTCCCCCATCTCCACATTGCCCTCTATCTTCACATTGCCCCCATCTTCACATTGCCCTCTATCTTCACATTGCCCCCATCTTCACATTGCCCCCATCTCCACATTGTCCCCAATCTCCACATTGCCCCTCATCTCCATATTGCCCCCAATCTCCACATTGCCACCACGCTGCCCCCTATCTCCACATTGCTCATCTCCTACCTCTCTGGTGGTCCAGTGGTGTGGCAGGAGACAGGAGAGGTCTGTGCCCCCTTCCGCACAGACCTCTATGCAGATGGAGCTCCCGCTCTGTCCTCTCATAATGCAGAGCGCTGGGAAATGATGTCATCTCCCAGCGCCCTGCATTACTAGAGTGCCGGAGGGAGATGAATTATCAGAATGTTGCGGGCACCAGGCGATGGGGTCTCAGGGAACGACCCCTATTGTTACGCCACTGCCCACACCCCAGAGAATCAGACTGTGCCCCAGAGACCTGGTAATGCAGGCAAAACCGGAGTCTCCGGGGAAAACCCAGAGTTCCCAGCTATGCTTATTAACCCTTTGAGTGCCAGAGGGGCTCACAATGCATTGCACATCAATTGTTGTGTACCCCTCTGACATTCAAAGGGTTAATTAATCATCATCATCTAAACCTGAGGACCTCCTACTGCTGAGGAATACAAATCCCATTATCCCTTTGTGTTCCAGGGCACCTCAGGACAATAAAAAAACGTATTTCCAGATCACGATCTCCCTTTAAGAACAGCAAGAGCGAGTGCTGTGATTTTTGCTGATATCTCTCCGTGTACTTGTTCTGCGAGGGGTCAGATATCATCCAATGTTTATATTAGTTCAGACAAGTACAAACTTGATGTTTAATGTTTGGACAAGTCAGTTGGTTTGATCAAGGTCCAAGTGGGATTTTCAGGCATCGACATTGCCACGAAAGACTTGTGTGATAGATGCACTTTCTACTACGTCGCTGGGAGAATCTAACAGGAGCAAATGCAGGAGATCTGCAGGCACTCAAAGCAAAGCAAATGTTTTGAAGACCTGCTGGATACTGCTAAAAATTGTCAACAAATGCCCCTGCGCTTGGAGATCAGAAGGAAAGATTCACTAATGAAAGTGGTGCAGTTCTGAGGCATACCAACTAGGCCGTAGTGCACAAATAAAAATGCCCATTGATTGTGTTACAATGTGCTGGGTACCTCTCTGGCACTCAAAATTTTGGTTTATTCTCTACAAAGCTGACACCTGACTAGGGGTGCACTAGCATCAGATGCCACATCTTAAAGGGGAAGTAATGCCTTAAAACAACTCGATAGTTCCAAAAGTGACCAGTAACACTAGTACAGAATGCACAGTAAATGCCTTCCCCAGATATCCAGGCCACCAACTGGACATTCCACACTAGGAGCAAGTTATCACTCTCACTGCATCAGTGATACAAGGGGAAGATAGATATGGGTTCCTCCTACCTTTCTCCCAACACCCCTAATATCTCCTAAAGAGAGACACTTGAGAGGTATGTACTTAATATCCCTTAAAGAGGGACATTTGGGAGGTACGGACCCCTAATATCTCCTAAAGAAGGACATTTGGGAGGTATGGACCCCTAATATCTCCTAAAGAGGGACACTTGGGAGGTATGGACCCCTAATATCTCCTAAAGAGGGACACTTGGGAGGTATGTACCCTTAATACCCCTTAAAGAGGAACAATTGGGAGGTATGGACCCCTAATATTTCCTAAAGAGGGACACTTGGGAGGTATGGACCCCTAATATCTCCTAAAGAGGGACACTTGGGAGGTACAGACCCCTAATATCTCCTAAAGAGGCACACTTGGGAGGTACAGACCCCTTATATCTCCTAAAGAGGGACACTTGGGAGGTACGGACCCTTAATATCTCCTAAAGAGGGACACTTGGGAGGTACGGACCCCTAATATCCCATAAAGAGGGACACTTGGGAGGTATGGACCCCTAATATCTCCTAAAGAGGGACACTTGGGAGGTATGGACCCCTAATATCTCCTAAAGAGGGACACTTGGGAGGTATGGATCCCTAATATCGCCTAATGAGGGACACTTGGGAGGTACAGACCCCTAATATCTCCTAAAGAGGGACACTTGGGAGGTATGGATCCCTAATATCTCCAAAAGAGGGACATTTGGGAGGTATGGACCCCTAATATCTCCTAAAGAGGGACACATGGGAAGAATAGACCCCTAATATGTCCTAAAGAGGGACACTTGGGAGGTATGGACCCATAATACCTCTTAAAGGACACTTGGGAGGTATAGACCCCTAATATTGCCTAAAGAGGAACACTTGGGAGGTATGGACCCCTAATATCTCCTAAAGAGGGACACTTGGGAGGTATGGACCCCTAATAAAGAGGAACACTTGGGAGGTATGGACCCCTAATATCTCCTAAAGGGCAGTGGCGTAACTATAGGGGCCCAGCCTCACCCTGCGACCCCTCCACCTGGCGCCTGCAATCTCCCTCCGGCGCTCTAGTAATGCAGAGCGCTGGGAGATGTTGTCATCTCCCAGCACTTTGCATTACTAAGAGGACCGCGTGGGAGCTCTAGGTAGGGGATGGGGGCATTGTGGAGGGGGTCAATATGGTCGGGGGGCCGTGGCACTTCTTGTACCAGGGCTTGGAGGCTTCTAGTTACCCCTTTGCTAAAGAGGAACACTTGGGAGGTATGGATCCCTAATCTCTCCTAAAGAGGGACACTTGGGAGGTATGTACCCCTATTATCTCCTAACAGGAGACACTTGGGAGGTATGGATCCCTAATATCTCCTAACAGGAGACACTTGGGAGGTATGTTAGTGCAGTATATCACAGTAAGTATCTTCCCCAGATATCCAGGTCACCATCTGGACATGCTTCTCTAGGAGCAAGGAAGACTGAAGGGTCCCTCTCTCTCCTCCCCACTTGTATCACTGATGCGGGGAGTGAGCACTGGGCACACGCCTACATTTTATTTCATACCTCCTCCTCCCAACAGGGCTTTGATTGTGATAATGGTATCCAGGGGTCAAAACAACAGCAGGAATTAAAGAGGAGGTTTGAGATAAAATGCAGTGACATGGTCAGTGTTCCCTTACACTGCCTCAGTGATACAAGGGAAGGAGACACATGAACTCTTCCTTTTACCTTTTCTCCTAGTGCACCATAACCAGTTGGTAACCTAGATATATGGGGAAGATACTTAATGTGATACACTGCAGTGGGAGGAAGCTTCCATGTCTCTCCTCCTCTTGTATCACTGATGCAGTGAGAGTGATAACTGAGCATGTGCCTGTGTTTTATCTCAGGCCTCCTCTTCACTTCCTGCTTTTGATTTGTCCACTGGTTATCACAAGCAGAACCCTGCTGAGAAGAGGAGAAGGTTTGAGTTAAAATGCCCGATGTTCATACGCTCTGTATCAGTGATGCAAGATGAGAAAACACATGGACCCTTCCTTCTGTTGGAAGGTGCCCAGATGGTCCCTGGATATCTGGAGAAGTCATTTACTGTAGCACAATGCATTAATGTTTCTGCCTACGAACTAAAACTGGTTCATAGGCATACCTGGGAACTTCTTCTTCAGGGGACACAATTTGTGTTAAAAGGGGCGAAGCTTAATCACAACTGGGGGTGGGGCATCAGAAGCATGTTAAAAATATAGGCGATAGACTGGGGAAGTGGGCGGGGAGTAGGTGGAACTGATAGGGAAGGAGCAACAATGGGCAGAGTCTCCGGGGCAAATCCGGAGTGTTCTCAGCTATGACCATATGAAATACCATGGCCTTTTAACTCTTTGAGTCTCTCTGGCACGAATGAACCTGTGCGCAGTACCAGGAAATTTTCACTTTTCCCAGAAATAAAAATGTGAATATTTTCTAAACTGTACATCTGTTGGACTTTTGGTTTACGTGACAAATAGGCAGTTTTCAATGAAGTTTTCAATTATGTAAAGAAAATTTAAGGTGATAGGTTCACTTTAAAGGGTGGTCAGAGCACTGTAGTTATTAACTCTTTAACCCGTTAACGCCAGAGGACGTACATGTACGTCCCGAGAAAATGTCCCTTAATGACAGAGGACTTACACGTACATCCTGGAAATCCGGGTCCCCGCGTTGCTGCACGCCGTTCAGGGACTCCGGAATCATTTCCAAAAAAAAAAAAAAAAAGTTAGCCGGGTGTTAAGTGACGGCCGCGAGTGCATGTGGCATGTCACTAAGGGGTTAAATGATAACATTATATTCCCACGGGCTTGTAAAGAATTAATTAATAAAGATTTAAAGCATTTGGGGACATATGTGAAAGTGACAAAACTGGAGGAATTCTGTGCCAGTCCTCCTGCACCGCGGTAAATAAATAAAGATTCCATTTGATTTTTAAAATGGGCTTTTAACCCCATGAATCCTAGAAGGTCGGCCAGCAAATTGCTTCGCAATGCACTGCACACCTCTCTAGCATCCAGGCAGTTAAATCAATAGGACATTTTACTTGTTTCTCATTGAGAAGTTGCTTTGTCCTAATTTTGTCGTCACAAATATGCTCTGCAGTGTGTATCATACCCCTCTGTCACTCATAGGGTTAAATGGGGGAGGTTTTATTCCGAGTGATAAGTTCTTGCTTTTAGGGGATTTAGAAGGTTATCTGATGCATTGCTCAAAACCTTAACCCTTTGAGCGCCAGAGGGGTATGGAACGCATTGCTTTGCTGGCACTCAAAGGGTTAGCCTAAGCCCTAACACTGACCCTAAAATAAACCTGCAAAATTGCCATTTCCCGCTTCTTAAATGCACAGGAGACGCATCAAACACCCAAATGACTAAAAGGGAATTAACCCCTCCTAATTATAACCTCACATTTTTTGGACTATGGCCAGAAAATACTGATGACCCCCTATGATTTTTTTCCTTTGCTCCTTGATTCCAGAGATCAGATGACCACATGTCCCGGTCTGTCCAGGACAGTCCTGGATTTTAAATGCATGTCCCATGTCCTGGACAGCCCCCTTCTGGGACAATACAAAGTTCCGGAATGAAGACTCCAGAGCACAGAGTTCTTAACACTAGGAGAACTGCCCATTGCCTACTGTGACAGGAAGTGATACCTCTGCTGGGCTACAAGAAAATGGCCTCCAGACAGATGCACTAGAGAGAGAAGTGAGCCATAATCCTGATATCAAACAGTGTTGCATTGTAATACTGTTGTAGTATAACGCTAGTCTAAGGCTTTGGGTGTGATGTACATTTTCTTGTAGCCCAACACAGGCACCGCTTTCTGTCACAGCAGTCAGTGGGCAGTTCATCTAGTGTTTAGAACTCTGTATTGAGCCAGAGAGAGAGCAGGTTGCACACTGATGTCCAGTGGTGTATACTGACCCCTCCCACATAGCTGCACTAGATCCGAGGACAAGTACTCTACTGCTCTCATCTCTAGGGTTGCCACCCAGCCAATATTATACCGACAGGCCGGTAAAAAATTGGCTTCTGTCCAATGTTAAGCCTATGGAGGGAATGCCATGGCCAGTATTTTTTTTAAGAAAAGGTGGCAACCCTACTCGTCTCCGCAGTGTCCCTGAATGGCAGAATGGAAATGTGGTCACCCTGTCAAGAGATAACCTCTGTAATCAGTGCTGGATGGAGGTAGAGGCGACAGCTGCAACCAGGATCATTGGACACAAACGTCACGCACATCGTAATCTTAAATTGGATTTATCACCTATGCACAACATCCTCTAAATAGTTAGGTGACACATCCAATAGCATTAAACATTATTATTATTTTATTTTAAGCTTCAGTTTGGTTTAAATGTGACTAATAAAAGTCTGGGCTGCAGCCACTTCCGTATAGACTGCAGCCCGACGCTCTGCCTCTGCTCTCCTCCTTCCTCCAATGACGGAAGCTTTCAGTCTGTAAGCTGGAGAGTTCTCATTGGCTAGATATCGATCTCTGCCAATGAGACCGCTCCAGTTTACTGACAGACACCTCTGTCATCGGAGGAGGGAGGGGAGCAGAGGCGGAGCTCTGTAACCGCGGAGAACTGCAGTCACCCGGAAGTGGCTGCAGCAGATACTTTTGTAAGTCACCAAACGGAAGCTATAACTTTTTAGAGGATGTTGTGCATAAGTGATACATTCACTTTAAACCTTTACAGGGATAGTAATGTATCACAAAAACAGCAGCTCCAATTAATCTTCATAGTATTTGGGCCAATGATCGTGTTATACTGTCCGAGTTGTAGTACAAGACTAATTGAATGATAAAGTATCCCCCCGCCCCTTTTACTGATGTAACACTGCTCAGCCAGAGCAGCAAGACTGTCTGGATGGATCACTGTGAGGGACAATCTTCAGTGATCATAAGGAAAAACCTGTAAAGAGGCAGGGTTATCCTTATGATCACAGTAAGAAGATTGTCCCTTGCTGTGAGCTGTCTGATCCAGAGACCAGATTCCACATCTGAGGTGAGCAGTGTTACACTAGGTAAAAGGGGAGGGAGGGGGATACTTTATCATTCAATTACTCTTGAATTACAACTCTGACAGTACTGAAATAACAGTCTCCATGGCCCAAATACTATGAAGATTAATTGAAGCTGCTTTTATTTTGAAATATTACTATCGCTTTAAGGACCAGAGGGTTCTGCAGTGCATTGCTTACTCAATATGTTGTTCACTTTCTTGTCCTTAAAGTGTTAAGTAGACTCATGCATTCTTCATGCGTCAGTCTGAAAAACTACCACTTGCTGTCATGTTTGGCCCCATAGACACGACATCCAGGACTGATTTAGGATGTCTCTTTTGAACAGAGGCAAAAGGGCAACATAGGGGCCACAAAGATTTTACAGCCATAGAAAAGTAAGTGGGAGGTGTTATTAGGAGGCCTAATTTGCATTTAACTATACAAAAGTGCCTGACTGTTGCTTCTCGTTAATTAATTATTGCTGTTTTGCTCCTTTTTTATATCTTTGTTTTGGTGGGGTTTGTTAGATGAACCAACATCTCCAAAGAAATCCAGAAGTGATGCGGAGTTCAGTGCGTTTAGGAGACGAAACTCGTCAGTGTCTACAGAATGGAAATCTGTAAGGATTGCTCCACAGGACGGGTCAGCTGGGAACAACCTACTGGCTGAATGCGTAATGGTTGTAAGCGACGAGAGCAGGTGGGCAGGATGGGACTTCAGGGAATGCAGGGAATACAGTCTTCTGTAATCTAGGGTGACCACATTTCCATTCTGCCATTCCGGGACATGTGGTCACCCTAGTCCTGCGGCTGAGGCTCCGTTCGGTGCTGACCATCTTTCTGAGCCTGACATAGTAAGAGTTCCCAGTGGGAACAGCCTCAGAAAGATGGTCAGTGTTGGCGGGAGCCTCAGTCGCGGGTCTCACTTGCAGCGCCAGCATACCTGCTCCATCCCAGCTGTTTCACACGTACCAGTCCAGCCAGCCAATGAAATGTACTTGCTATATGGTCTTCATTGGCTGTCTCAGCCAGCCAATGAGGACCATATAGCAAATACATTTCATTGGCTGGCTGGACTGGTGTGTGTTGCTCCATTCTGGGACTCGTTGTTGTCCCGGTGGGGGGTGACCCGAGACGCAGGACACAAACCCCCAATAAGGGAGAGTCCCGGACATTCCGGGACGTGTGGTCACCCTACTGTAATCGCAAGTTTGGTTTACTCCAAATAGTAGGTGACATGTCTGGTGCAGTAAACCCTGTAAATGCTGCAGAACCTCTTGTAACACCAGCAAAAAACTTCATACAGCTGTCTGAGTCCTCTTTCACATGGTAACAGAACTGTTACAACCACCTGTTACAGATGTCAGGCCATATTCTTTTACTCACTCTCTCCGACCACCATTACAGATTCAGGACAGTTATATCTGTTGGTCTTGACATGTGAGCACCAGCTGGGTCGACCAGTCATTAAAGGAATAGCAATGTTTCATAATAAAAGCAGATCTAATTAATCATCATAGTATTTGGACTTTGGAGAGTGGTATTTCAATTATGTCAGAGTTGTAGTTCAAGAGTAATTCAATGACAAAGTATCCCCCTCCCGTCCCTTTTACTGATGTAACACTATTCAGCCAGAGCAGCAGGGAGGTGCCCAGGTTGATTGCAGAGAGGTACAATCTTCAATTAAGATAAGTTAAAAACCTGAAAAACTTGTCAAGGGGGGCAGGGCTTTCATTGTTCTCATAGGAAGAAGATTGTCCCCTGTTGTTATCTGTCTGGTCTATGGACTGGATTCCACATCTGAGAAGAGATGGCTTACACTAGGTAAAAGGGGCGGGAGGAGAAACTTTACTTGTGAATATCTCTCAAACCAAAAAGGTTTGAGAGATAAGACTTATATCTTTCTTCATGTTTTTAATGCCTACAAAAAAATAATAAAGATAAAACGAAGTATTACTATCCCTTTAAAAGCTGTGTCCAGCAGCACCATTTTGAAAGGCCTGAAGCTGCTCCATAGGCCTCAGTGCAGATTTTCCTTACTGCAAGCTTTTTTGTATGAATGCGGTAAAGATGCAGCTTGGTAGACTCTGGTGCCTTCGTGTGAGATGGTAGTCTCCCCTGTGAAATGCACCATAGCCCAGTATAGGAGCTTTCATAACAGGTGGCATAACCAAAGCAGAATCAGCGTGTTGGTGTCAGCTGCATTTGTACAGTAGAATGGACATTACCCACACCAACATGCTACATGAAACCATATACTACGTTATGTATATAATACATACATTTTCTGATTGATCTTCCAGTTCCGACATGGAGTGTGATACACCTGAGGCAACCCAGAACTCTGAAAGCAGGCTCAGCGAGCGATGGTGTGAACCTTGGACAAGGGACTGGGAATACGCTTCACTCAGGGCCTCACCTGGAGACACAGTTGATATGAACAGAGATCCAAATAGTCAGTTCACAACTACTGATGGTAAGTAATAGGAAGCAATCCATGAGACAGTGGCCTCTACTGTGCACATAGAGGCTGATTTAATAAGAAAACTAACCACCATAGGGGACAAATAATAATTGCCACTGGGCTTTCAAAATCAACAAATCAACTCAACAGGTTTTTGAGTTACTTAGATGTGTAGATTATGCTAATTAAGGCCACACAGGTACTTCCTGTGTTAGCCCTCCATTACTTCCCCACTCCCTGACACAACCCTTCTGGTGCTAGGGGTGATGGGTAATGCATTACTGAGAAGTGTCAGCGAGTGAGGAGGTAATGAAGGGATAATACAGGAAGTCAGTGCCAGGCGAGGTGGGTAATGCATTACTGACCAGTGTCAGTGAGTGGGGAGGTAATGTAGGGATAAGACAGGAAGTCAGTGCCAGGCGAGGTGGGTAATGCATTGCTGAGCAGTGTCAGTGAGTGGGGAGGTAATGTTGTGATAATACAGGAAGTCAGTGCTAGGGGAGGTGGGTAATACATTGCTGAGCAGCATTAGTGAGTGGGGAGGTAATGTAGGGATAAGACAGGAAGTTAGTGCTAGAGGAGGTGGGTAATACATTACTGAGCAGTGTCAGTGAGTGGGGAGGTAATGTAGTGATAAGACAGGAAGTCGGTGCTAGAGGAGGTGGGAAATGCATTGCTGAGTAGTGTCAGTTAGTGGGGAGGTAATGTAGGGATAACACAGGAAGTCAGTGCTAGGGGAGGTGGGTAATGCATTGCTGAGCAGTGTCAGTGAGTGGGGAGGTAATGTAGAGATAAGACAGGAAGTCAGTGCTAAGGGAGGTGGGCAGTGCATTGCTGAGTAGTGTCAGTGAGTGGGGGAGGGATAAGACAGGAAGTCGGTGCTAGGGGAGGTGGGTAATGTATTGCTGAGTAGTGTCAGTTAGTGGGGAGGTAATGTAGTGATAAGACAGGAAGTCAGTACTAGAGGAGGTGGGTAATGCATTGCTGAGCAGTGTCAGTGAGTGGGGAGGTAATGTAGGGATAAGACAGGAAGTCAGTGCTAGGGGAGGTGGGTAATGCATTGCTGAGCAGTGTCAGTGAGTGGGGAGGTAATGTAGGGATAAGACAGGAAGTCAGTGCTAGGGGAGGTAGGTAATGCATTGCTGAGCAGTGTCAGTGAGTGGGGAGGTAATGTAGGGATAAGACAGAAAGTCAGTCCTAGGGGAGGTGGGTAATGCATTGCTGAGCAGTGTCAGTGAGTGGGGGGGGGGTAATGTAGGGATAAGACAGGAAGTCGGTGCTAGGAGAGGTGAGTAATGCATTGCTGAGTAGTGTCAGTTAGTGGGGAGGTAATGTAGGGATAAGACAGGAAGTCAGTGCTAGGGGAGGTGGGTAATACACTGCTGAACAGCGCCAGTGAGTGGGAGGTAATGTAGGGATAAGACAGGAAGTACTTGCATGGCATGCTATAATATGCATAATCTATACTTCTAAATAGCTCAGAAATGAAGTTTCTAGAAGAAAAATGACTAATACAATATATAAGTGATTTTGAAAGGTATGTTTAGGTGACAGGACCCCATTTAAATGATCGGTTTAGTGTCATTACATAATGAAAACATATATTATATTTTTTTCCTCCTGAGTAAAACAAGAGTACCCCAATTGCTTGGTGATGACTCATTCAGATGTTATCATAGTTCAAACTATTGCAAAGTGGTGGAGCTGTTACTCTATGTTGCCTGAGGCTCAACTCTCTCCCATAGAATGTAATAGAACAAGTGTCTAGACACCAGGTGGCACTGTTCCTATTAGTTTCTTATAAAAAATATACAAAGGCGTTTGAGCTGTAATAACATTGGAGCAAAACATCTCCTGTTGATTGGGGCACTATGTTTAACTCTGCAGGAAAAACTCTACAACGCATGTGTTTCGTAATCAAAGCTTACTGCTCCTTTAAATCTGTATTTTAACCTCTTGAATTCTTAGGAGGTATCCAAAGCATTTTGAAGCCTTCTCCTGTGTTTAAAGACTCAAAAATTTAATTTAACTCAAGTGAAATATAGGGAATTGTTTTAAATGTATGAAGGATAGGAGTCAGTTTCTTTGCTTGTGTGGTGTTGCCCTCTGCTGGCTTTTATGGAGTATTACACTACAGTATCTGAAATTAGATGAACTCAGTGCAGGAAGAGGAGGCAGAACAAGTCGTAGGTGGAAAGCATTAAAGCTGCATAATAGTGAATCAGAAGGAGATTCTGTAGACTCTGAAATTATAAGAAGAACTAATAATAACCCCCTGCTGCCTTACACTGGCCATAAAACCCTAATGGCCCTTATGAATTTTGCAGACATGACTGCTCAGGCTATACGTAGAAGCCAGGAAACCTTTATAACAATGAATCACCAGGACAGTCCTAAGACTCCGCACACTAACGCCTTCCTACAGTCACAAATACTTATCTGTGTTACTGACAATTATTATTTTCCTTTTGTTTTGTTTTTTGCTTGTTTTTCTGTCAACACTTTTGCTGTAGAGTTAACCTTGTGTCAGCGATGTATTCATCACCTTCCATGTACACGCAGCTCCCCCCACCACACACATATACACATACATGCACACATACATATACACACATACATTCATACACTAACACACATACATACATATACACACATACATTCATACACTAACACACATACATACATATACATATACACTCACATACACACACACACACACATATACACATACATGCATACATATATATATGCACGCATACATTCATACAGTAACACACATATACACACACATCCATATACACTCACATTTATTTATATAGAAAATGTTTTACCAGGAAGAATACATTGAGATTTCTCTACTTTTCAAGTCTGTCCTGGACACATACACACACACATACACTCACACATACACACACACACACACACACATACACACACACATACACTCACACATACACACACACACACACACACACACATACACACACACATACACTCACACATACACACATACACACACACATACACTCACACATACACACACACACACACATACACACACACATACACTCACACATACACACACACACACACACATATACACACACACACACTCACACATACACACACACACACACACACATACACACACATACACTCACACATACACACACACACACACACACACACATACACACACACACACACATACACACACACACACTCACACATACACACACATACACACACATACACTCACACATACACACACACACACACACACACATACACACACACACACATACACACACACATACACTCACACATACACACACATACACACTCACATACATACACACACATACACTCACACATACACATACATACACATACGCGCACTCACATACAAATACACACATACATATACACTCACACATACACACACACACATACACACACACACATACACTCACACATACACACACACACACACACATACACACACACACACATACACACACACATACACTCACACATACACACACATACACACTCACATACATACACACACATACACTCACACATACACATACATACACATACGCGCACTCACATACAAATACACACATACATATACACTCACATACACACGCACACACACACATACACACACATATGCACTCACATACATACACACACTCACATACATACAAACATACATGCACACTCACATGCACACACATAAATACACACACACTCCACTTACATACACACTCACATACTGTACACACACATATATACACACACACACACACGCATACACATACATACATATAAATATACACACAATACTTTGCAAACGTCTTAGGCAGGTGTGAAAAATGCTGTAAAGTAAGAATGCTTTCAAAAATAGACATGTTAATAATGTATTTTTACAAATTAACAAAATGCAGTGTGAGTGAGCAGAAGCAAAATCTAAATCAAATCAACATTTGGTGTGACCACCCTTTGCCTTCAAAACAGCATCAATACTTCTAGGTACACTTGCACACAGGTTTTTAAGGAACTCGGCAGGTAGGTTGTTCCAAACATCCTGCAGAACTAACAACAGTTCTGTGGATTTAGGCACCTCAGTTGCTTCTATCTCTCTTCACTTAATCCCAGACAGATCCATTAATGTTGAGATCAGGGCTCTGTGGGGGCCAGACCATCACGTCCAGGACTCCTTGTTCTTCTTTACACTGAAGATAGTTCTTAATGACTTTGGCTGTATGTTTGGGGTTGTTGTCATGCTGCAGAATAAATTTGGGGCCAATCAGATGCCTCCCTGATGGTATTTTATGATGGATAAGTATCTGCCTGTGTTTCTCAGCACTGAGGAGACCATTAATTCTGACCAAATCCCCAACTCCATTTGCAAAAATTAAACCCCGGACCTGCAAGGAACCTCCACCATGTTTAACTGTTGCCTGCAGACACTCATTCTTGTACCACTCTCCAACCCTTCAGCGAACAAACTGCCTTCTGCTACAGCCAAATATTTCAAATTTCAACTCATCAGTCCAGAGTACCTGCTACCATTTTCCAGCGCAGCAGCTCCTGTGTTATCATGCATAGTTGAGTCGCTTGGCCTTGTTTCCAAGTTGGAGGGATGGCTTTTTGGCCAAAAGTCTTCCATGAAGACCACTTATGACCGGACTTCTCTGGACAGTAGATGGGTGTACCAGGATTCCACTGTTTTCTGCCAATTATGAGCTGATGGCGCTGCTAGACATCTTCTGATTGAGAAGGAAAGTAAGCATGATGTGTCTTTCATCTGCTGCACTAAGTTTCCTTGGCCGACCACTGTGTCTATGGTCCTCAACGTTGCCTGTTTCTTTGTGCTTTTTCAAAAGAGCTTGGACAGCACATCTGGAAACCCCTGTCTGCCTTGAAATTTGTACTGGGAGATACCATGCTGATGCAGTATAACTGCCTTGTGTCTTGTTGCAGTGCTCAGTCTTGCCATGGCGTATGACTTTTGAACTTAAACTGTCTTCAGCAACCTCACCTTGATAGCTGAGTTTGTCTGTTCCTCACCCAGTTTTATTCCTCCTACACAGCTGTTTCTGTTTCAGTTAAAGATTGTGTTTCAACCACATATTAAATTGATGATGATACCTGTTTGGTATAATTGTTTAATCATACACCTGACTACATGTCTACAAAATCCCTGACTTTGTGCAAGTGTACCTAGAGGAATTGATGCTGTTTTCAAGGCAAAGGGTGGTCACACCAAATACTGATTTGATAGTTTTTTCTTCTGTTCACTCACTATTAGTTTTTAATTGATAAAAAGAAACCATTAACATGTCTATTTTTAAAAGCATTCTTACTTTACTGCATTTTTTCACACCTGCCTAAGACGTATGCACAGTAGTGTACATACACACACACATACATACACACACATACACACACACACACACATATATACACACACATACATATATATACACACACATTTTATAAAGCTATCAACAAGAATTTTAACAATTTTTAATTTCATTAGAATAGGTTCCCTGATGTAGGATGGTATCCTTTTAAAATAGCGCATTTGCAATAGAGCAACGTTACATGCCGCATTGAACATGTCGCCGTGTTCAAAAGGGAGACTTGATAATCTCGCCCTGCATAACAACTCGAGATTATCATGTCATCTCTTTAAACGGCGCATCCAATTTTGTGCCTCTGTGAGGTGTGTAGAAATGAGCCATGCATCCGCCGAGAAGGAGAGCGGAGCCCTGGCCACAGTCAGCCACTGGAGCTAAGCCTGTAATAACATTAAGGAAGAAGATAGGGGCAGGCTCATCAAACTGGCCTGCACAAAAAGGTTTTCAGCGATGCAGGTAGAAAATTGCTGACTACAGACACCACACAGTCTGATCTCCTAAACACAGGGACACCAGGGTGATACACTTATATACACACCACACAGTCTGATCTCCTAAACACAGGGACACCAGGCTGATACACTTATATACACACCACACAGTCTAATCTCCTAAACACAGGGACACCAGGGTGATACACTTATATACACATCACACAGTCTGATCTCTTAAACACAGGGACACCAGGGTGATACACTTCTATACACACCACACAATCTGATCTCCTAAACAC
The DNA here is from genome assembly GCA_037306005.1 of Rhinophrynus dorsalis. Lineage (NCBI taxonomy): Eukaryota > Metazoa > Chordata > Amphibia > Anura > Rhinophrynidae > Rhinophrynus > Rhinophrynus dorsalis. The sequence goes on along the minus strand of CM074722.1, from coordinate 495,128,459 downwards.
AGGGACACCAGAGTGATACACTTCTATACATACCACACAGTCTGATCTCCTAAACACAGGGACACCAGGGTGATACACTTCTATACACATCACACAGTCTGATCTCCTAAACACAGGGACACCAGGGTGATACACTTATATATACACCACACAGTCTGATCTCCTAAACACAGGGACATCAGGGTGATACACTTATATACACATCACACAGTCTGATCTCCTAAACACAGGGACACCAGGGTGATACACTTATATACACCACACAGTCTGATCTCCTAAACACAGGGACACCAGGGTGATACACTTATATACACACCACACAGTCTGATCTCCTAAACACAGGGACACCAGGGTGATACACTTATATACAACACACAGTCTGATCTCCTAAACACAGGGACACCAGGGTGATACACTTCTATACATACCACACAGTCTGATCTCCTAAACACAGGGACACCAGGGTGATACACTTCTATACACACCACACAGTCTGATCTCCTAAACACAGGGACACCAGGGTGATATACACTTATATACACACCACACAGTCTGATCTCCTAAACACAGGGACACCAGGGTGATACACTTATATACACACCACATAGTCTGATCTCCTAAACACAGTGACATCGGGGTGATACACTTATATACACACCACACTGTCTGATCTCCTAAACACAGGGACACCAGGGTGATAAACTTATATATACACCACACAGTCTGATCTCCTAAACACAGGGATACCAGGGTGATACATTTATATACATACCACACAGTCTGATCTCCTAAATACAGGGACACCAGGGTGATACACTTCTATATACACCACACAGTCTGATCTCCTAAACACAGGGACACCAGGGTGATACACTTATATACACACCACACAGTCTGATCTCCTAAACACAGGGACTCCAGGGTGGGAAAGTGGGACAGAGGGATTTGGGTCTCAAGACAGACTGACCCTCCTAAAGAGGAGGGAGGTATGAACTCTAATATCTCCTAAAGATGGACACTTGGGAGGTATGGACACCTAATATCTCCTAAAGACAGACACTTGGGAGGTATGGATCCCTAATATCTCCTCAATAGGGACACTTGGGAGGTATGGATCCCTAATATCTCCTAAAGAGGGACATTTGGGAGGTACATACCCGTAATATCTCCTAAAGAAGGACATTTGGGAGGTATGGACCCTTAATATCTCCTAAAGAGGGACACTTGGGAGGTATGGACCCCTAATATCTCATAAAGAGGGACACTTGGGAGGTATGGACCCCTAATATCTCCTAAAGAGGAACATCTAAGGGTATGGACCCCTAATATCTCCTAAAGAGGGACACTTGGGAGGAATGGAGCCCTACTATCTCCTAAAGAGAGACACTTGGGAGGTATGGACCCCTAATATCTCCTAAAGAGGGACACTTGGGAGGTACGGACCCCTAATATCTCCTAAAGAGGGACACTTTGGAGGTATGGACCCCTAATATCTCCTAAAGAGGGACACTTGGGAGACATGTAGTAGTTCAAGCATAATTGAATGAGAAAGGATCCCCCTCCCGCCCCTTTTGCTGATGTAACTCTTCTCTGCACACTGGTCCGGATGAAGCTCAGCGACAGACAATCGTCAGTGAGCATAAAGTAAATCTTGCCCTCCTTCTTAAAGAGGGTCAGGGTTTTCCTTATACTCAGTGGATGAAGATTGTCACTCGCTGCATGCTGTCCGGTAACCAGGAATGGATTCGACAGGGAGGCGGCTAAGGGTAGGTAAAGAGGGCGGGAGGGGGATGTTTTGTAATTCAATTACTCTTGAACTACTTCACGGACGGCACTGAAATACAGAGCTAAATGGTCCACATACTATGAAGATTAATCGGAGCTGCTGTTTTTAGGAAACAATACTATCCCTTGGTGGGTACTGATCTCAGTGCATTAGGTGCCTTAGTGCTTGTCTCTCATTACAAGCAGATAACGTCTAAACAGAACAGTCTACACGTGCATTAACTAAATCAACTTCAGGATTAGATTTCAGAGATGGATCATAAATGCTAATACTTAAAATGGTATAATCCAATTTCATTTTGGGGTGTTGGTGATCCTGTAACCCTTTAAGGACCAGACGGGTTCACAACGCATTTCAAAGCAATTTGTTGTACACCCCCTGATTTTTAACCCTTTGTCCACCAGGGCGATATCTCCCTGCTGGTCAAAGGGTTAAGCCATTAAGGAGCAGTGGGGTGTGCAACACATTGCTTCACAATGGGGTTAAGTTCTAATAAGGTATATAAACAGTTCCATATTTACCAGTGATTGCTATAATATATATATACTAGTTGAACAGGCCAGAGGGGTACGCAAGGCATTGGAAAGCAATGCGTTGCGTACCCCTCTGGCACTCAAAGGGTTAATCTGCTGAATTTAAAGGGGAATTTAACCCACAGAATAAGTGGCTTTTACCACTCTGGCGCTCATAGGGTTAATTTGTTTATCAAAAGGATTTACCCAGACAGGTGTAGTCATTTCAGTTGACTGTTTTTTATTTGCATTTGTTTTAATCTACTGCCCGTCGTTTCAGTTTACAGTCTGATAAAGACTAGTGCCCCTCATGGGCCATTCTGGGCTACTGAAGCTCATTGTTTATTGCGAGGTTGGGAGTAACTTCAACAGAGATCACACAGGAAACTGCAGATAATGCTGGTGCCTTCACTGAAACTGTGGGCATGTGCCTGTAAATGCCCCTTATACTTCAGGAGGTAGACAGCTGGATGTGGGGTATTGCCCATGCTAGTATACAGAGCTTAATCCATGCTGTCCATACTTAACCCTTTGAGTGCCGGAGGGGTATCCAACGCATTGCAGAGCTGTGTACTCTGGCACTCAAAGGGTTTAACAGATAGAACTGATTGCTGTGTGACGGACCCAATTTTGGGACAAACCAGCCACCCCATAGGGCGGGAATCCAAATACCCATTGATTTAAATGGGGCTTTTCATCCCTTGATCACTAGCGGAGCAATGCTTTGGAGATCTCTCCAGCATTCAAGGGGTTAACCCTTTTCAGTGACAGAGGGGAATGCAATGCATGTTTGTGTACCCCTCTAGCACTCAAAGGGTTAAAAGTTCCATTTAAATAACTGGGGATGTGGGGATTTTTTTTAGTGCGGATGGTTTGCCCCAGAATTACACCAGGGGGGTTGTGCAGTAAGGTGTGATAAAGAGGTGATAAAGTGGAGATGATTTCTCCAGTGATATCACTTCTCCAGTTCCTATGTTATTGTATAGAGGCTATTCACTGAGATCTACCCCACTATAGACTCTATAGAATACGATAGGAATTGGAGAAGTGATATTACTTAGTCCATCTCCTCCCAGTTCTTCCCAGTGCATCAGTCTGTCTATGTGTTACAGATATTCCTGTGTGATCATAAAGATGGCAACACATCATCTCCCACCTCCTTCCTAACCAACACAGGCTATTAACCATATTGTATTAATCCTAATATACCCCATAAACCAGGGCTTAAAATTGGAAGTCCTTTGCTACTAGCCAGACCTGAAAAGTTACTGTCCACTGCAACCCATAACATACCCACCAGGGCTGAATTTCTACTCGCCAAGGCTAAAATTTCACTCACCATTGGCTTGTGGCGAGTGGAAATTTTGAGCCCTGCCATAAACCATTATTTATACGTGCATGTGCATATATACATACAGACATACACAGACACATGACCCAGATTAGCACAAAGGTCACAGCTTTACTGGATTAGAGTCAGAACTATTTATCCTTGGAGGACCACCTTCACCCCCAGGCCAACCAGCCAGACCTAACCCTATACCTAAGTATGGATAGCATGGATTAAGCCCTGTATGCCAGCATGGAAAGAACCCCACATCCAGGTGTCTACCGCCTGAAGTATAAGGGCCATTTACAGGCACATGCCCAGAGTTTCAGTGAAGGCATCAGCATTATCCTTTGGTGAAGGCAAATGGATGTTGCTACTCACCAATGGTTCCCCTACCCCACCTTTACCTCAGTGCTTGAATGACAGCAGCCCCCCTGCAGCACAAGGGAACCTGCAGTGCAGTCTGAACCCCCCTCAAACCGAAACCTACTCTGGTTAAGCCGCTCTGGAGAGGCTGGGGCACCACAAACATACAGAACCTAAGATGTCTTCTAGCTGCATCTTGACAAACTGTTTACCTAACAGTAGCCCCTTTGTGCCTTATGCTACACTGCTGCGGCTCCACGGTACAAGAGGAAGTCCAAATGGGCTGGAACGCCTGGGAGGGAACAAGAAACAGGTTAGACTAACTTTAGCACTATAATTGTCTTATAGTTACACAGAGGGAATGGAGAGGCAGGTATCCATCCATCAAGGAGGGGAATAAAGCAGAGACTACGATCTTAATGCATCTCGGGTGCACGGTAGCACCTCTGGCCATTTTGTCTGTTAGATACTAAACACTGCAATATTAATGCTTTAACCCTGTGCATGTTACAGAGATCTCCAATTCAGAGCAAATTTTCAGCTAGGTCATGACCGTTCAGCGATACAGTATTGATTGGCACTTTGTCCACTAAGAATAAGATGAACTGGTACCTTTCTTTTTATAAAATCTCTCTTGCTCTAACAAATTGCTTCACAATGCAACGAGTCGTATCTAGCATCTAACAGGCGTTTTTGTTTGGTATCTTACAGCTCCTCATGATACCAGCAATTTACCTTCTGTCACCTCAACAAGGCCCCAGAGATGGAGAAGGAAGGTTCAGACAAGTAAGGACCTGCGTTTACTGGGTATTCTGGGTCCGTTCTGTGTTTCGCTGTAATTTTACTACCAGTCTTTCAAGTATTTTATATTTAAAGGGAAAGTATCACAAGTGGATAAACAATGAGCAAATGTTACAATGTAACAGGACCATGGAACACACAAGTATGGTAACACAAAAGCAATATATGAAAAAGTTGGTGCAAGTCTCACAGAAGAGATATATATATATATATATATATATATATATATATATATATACACAAATATACTGAGCCTGGTTGTTCCAAGAAGAGACAGCACTCAGCTAGGTGTATCAGCAAAAAGATGAATTTATTAAATAATTTCCATCACTGGGCAAAAGTTTTTGGTCCAATTGCAGACCTTCCTGTTCACTTTTGGACCGAAAACATTTGGCCGGTGATGGAAATGATTGAATAAATTCATCTTTTTGCTGGTACATCTCATTGAGTGCTGTCTCTTCTTGGAACAACCAGCCTGAGTATGTGTGTGTATATATATATATATATATACTAGTTGAACAGCCCGTTACACGGGCCACAGTGCCACTGCCACCCGGTCACGGGGCCGTCACGCGCATTTGAGACTGCCCGCGCCACTGCTGATACAGAGCTGGACGCTCCTTCGGAGCTCCCAGCTCTGTATCAGCCGTGGCGTGGGCAGTCTCTACCGTGCATGACTGCAGCACGCGCAGCAGTGTCAACTGCGCATGTCGCGGTGTTACACACGAATTAGCAAATTATTATATAGGATATATATACCAAAAACTAAGGTTAAAAGGCAATTATCATGTTTTAATTCGTCTCTTCTTATGGGAGCAGCCTCAGGACTGTGCAGCCCCAAAATGGTTCCTGTCAGACTTTTTCTTTTGTTTTGGGGGGGTGATTAGCAGGCTGTAAAGCATCCTGGAAGTATCTGGCTCTCAGCCACAAAGTTTGCAGGTTATACATGGGTTAACTTTAAAAATGTCGCACCCTACCTAATGCCCATCCAAACGGCGCATTGGAAATGTCGTGCAGATCAAAAGCTCTAGATCAGTATATCGCTCTAATCAAACGAGCGTTCATCTGATATCGCACATTTACATGTCGCCAAATAGAGGGCGACATTGATGTTCAACTTAATGATAAATTGTGGTGTGTCTTGGTGTGACCCCCCCTTTCTTCCAGCTTTCAACCCGCTTCTATGGTTAGATCCTGGACAGCCCTGTGGCTTTCTGTCTTAGTGCAGCGCCTTGATGCTGAACTTCCACAACCCGCTTCTATGGAATCCTGAATACGCCCCCTAAATGCAAGAGCTTATGCGTGTATATCTAGATTTACTAGACTTTTTTGGTCACTCATTCTTTCTCCCATATATACATTTAGGATATAAATGGTTTTCTTTCAGCAACAGGATACATATACTTATACTTGCCCAAGTAACTGTTTTTGATAATCACTGCTTATTAAATAGACAGGGAATGTGGTATCTATTATGCCCTTATGCTGCTGTGCTTCCTGCACTGCAGTACGGTAGAAAGCCACAGAGCTGTCGGGATCAAGGTATGGCTTCATAAGCTGTATTCTAACCAAAAAATCTGGTTATAAGTGGGGAGAAAGGGGGGGATGGGCACACCGAGACACACCACAATTTATCATTAAGTTGAACATCAATGTCGCCCTCTATTTGGCGACATGTAAAAGTGCGACATCAGATGATCACTCTTTTGATTAGATCAATATTCTGATCTCGTGCTTTTGATCTGCGCAACATTTCCAATGCGCCGTTTGGATAGACGCCACGTAGGAGGCAACATTTAAAAAGGATGCCTTGTACATGCAGCTTCCATGGACTCTGTGTCGGTCTTTCACGCTGGGCACTGAAGGTTTATGGGGACTGAATCACCAAAGACTGAGACTGACCTGTGAGACTTAAGTTCTGTGGTTCAGTCTCTTCTAACAGGTCCAATAGGGGAGCAACTGGGGTCCCTTTTTAGATCCCCATTTTGTCCTGTGGATCTTTCAATGCGGCTTCAGCTCTATTGGCTGGTGTGCTCCCCAGAGAGAAGATCTGCCAGCAGGACACTACTGAGTGATAGATGCCCTTTAAAGGTAGTGGCATGTAATGGTGTATTGCTCTCTCATCACATCAGAATCATTGGAAATGATGGTTAAAGTTCAGAGAGGACAACATTAACTGCACAACCTCCCTGTAATTTGTTGGTTATTAAATACTGTAGGTAATTGAAGGAAGCAAGTAACAAGGAGGTCCTTTAAGTTAAAGTTGTCCTCTCTGACCTTTTTCCCAAGCTTTTGATAGCATGAGGGAGAAGCTACATGTTGGCTTGAACGTTAGGTTTCTGCCTTTTAATTCACGCATGTTTTTAAAGTTTAAAGGAGCACATATTTTATAGAGCATTTCCTGCTGAATAAAACAAGGTCACTCCCATCTCTGTCAGATGTTCTATTAAAAAATTACAGCAGTTTAAATGATCAGGAAGTGAATTTACTGTGTTTACTTCCTGATAGTTCTAACTGACAGGAAGTGACTCAGCAGTTTCTATCATATTCTATGGAGACCTGTATGTCTCTGACTTTTCTGACTTTCCTCTCCATTACAATCTTACAGGAAATCTAATTAGAATTTGACCACTAGAGGACACTGCTAATGTAAAAAAAAACATGGGTTTAAACTGTAATAACTCTGGAAATATAAATCTCTCAGCAGTGGGAGTACCCTTATTTTACTCAATAGGAAAATCCCTACAATATATATTTTTTCATAAAAAAGTTTACTGCTCCTTTAATGTTTTTTTCAATAGAGAGCACTTTGCAGATACGATCAGCCTTTTTTTGTTAAGTGGCCTGCTAGGCCTAATATAATGTGCTAATATTCTCCAGTTTCTATGATATTCTATGGAGCCTACGCACTAGTATTTCTCCAACTTTGGAGATCTTAGTGCATAGCCTCTATAGAATAACATAGGAACTGGAGAAGTGATGTCACTGGAGAAGTCATTTCTAGATGTTAGTTCTCCTTTAAGGTGTATTGGTTTTGATATACACACGTTACACAGAAAGTTAGATTATTCAACTACACTTATCACCACAACTTAAAACAAATATGTTACAGCTTAAAAACCTGGGAACTACTGCTCTAGATACATTCATAGCCAGCTGTCACATGGTTAAATATCCCTTTTCTGATGCCCAAGTAAATTAGAGCCGCTGAAAGCACCAGTTTTTCTGAGAACTGACAAATCTGTTACTGTCAGAAGTTGGGGGTTTTACCTTAGGATGCTGCAGATTACTATAAATGGTAAAATGTTTATTTGGCTGCAAAGTGATGTTTCATTTGCGTAATAGTACAGGGATGGTGGTGGGAGGAATAGAAGAGCCCCAAGAGGGAAATATCTCCTGTTAATTGCTTACCAGAGACAAGGGAGGGATCCTGACCCCAAACACAGCATTAGCCTGTCTGTCTGAGCTATACAATACCGTGAGGTTAAAATAAGACACTTCTATGTTACAATACAGGAGTGTGTAACAGAAGTGACTGCTACACATTATATATGTGCACACACATACACACACATACTTATACAGACCCATATACACACACATACTTACACAGACACATATACACACACATACATATGCACATACACTCATTATACACATACACACAAACATACACACATATTACACACACATACACACACACACACACACACACACACACATATATACAAACATATTATACATACACACACACACACCAACACATTATACACAGACATTCACACATGCACACACAATCATGTATGCACACACTCACACACACACATTTTATATACATACATACATATATATATATATACACACACACTCACACATACACATATTATACACAAAGATTATACACAGACACCGTCATATGTTATATACACACACATATATATGTATAAACACATATACATATAACTAACAGCAATAATCGATAGACAAAAAGCAGTTAATGAGGTCTCTGTCCGGAAGAGCTAACAATCTAGTCATAACAGGGTACATGTAAACACAAGGAAAATATTAATGCAGTTGAAAATAAAAATAACATGGAATCCAGGGGTCCCTGCAGTGTGTCCGCTGAGAAGGTTTTATAGAGGGTAAATGGTGGTGGGAGCAGCAGCAGAGCAGGGAGTCTTTCATGTTTCAGCATATGAGGACCTGAATAGGTGAGTTTTTAAACAACACTTGAAGGACTGAAGAGTTAATGGCAGTCTAGTGAAGCACAATATGGAGTTCCAGGAGTGGAGAAAGGCTCACGGGCATGAATGTGAAGAGAGTACAGGTGGATAATTCAGTGTTGCAAAGGTATTAGTTGGAGTGTATCTGGAAATGAGGGATGATAATCGCGATGAGGCATCATCAATCAGTGCTTTATAAATGAGGACAAGGAGCTTGATCTCAATTCTAGGAATGACTTGGAGCCAGGGAAAGGATTCATGGAGTGGGGCCAGCTGAGGATGAATGCCGAAAGAGAGCAGAGATGAGTCTGGTAGTAGAACTCATGATAGACTACCAAGTCTGGGGTCAGGCAGTGTATATGGGGTTCTGTAGTTACCAGTGGGCAAGGGAACAAGTCTGGGAGCAGACAGTGTATATAGGATTCTATGGCTACCAGTGGGCAAGGGAACAAGTCTGGGAGCAGACAGTGTATATAGGGTTCTATGGCTACCAGTGGGCAAGGGAACAAGTCTGGGAGCAGGCAGTGTATATAGGGTTCTATGGCTACCAGTGCACAAGGGAACAAGGCTGGGAGCCAGACAGTGTATATAGGGTTCTATGGCTACCAGTGGGCAAGGGAACAAGTCTGGGAGCAGGCAGTGTGTATAGGGTTCTATGGCTACCAGTGGGCAAGGGAACAAGTCTGGGAGCAGGCAGTGTACATGGGGTTCTATGGCTACCACTGGGCAAGGGAACAAGTCTGGGGGCCAGACGGTGTACATGGGGTTCTATGGCTACCAGTGGGCAAGGGAACAAGTCTGGGGGCCAGACGGTGTACATGGGGTTCTATGGCTACCAGTGGGCAAGGGAACAAGTCTGGGAGCAGACAGTGTATATAGGGTTCTATGGCTACCAGTGGGCAAGGGAACAAGTCTGGGAGCAGGCAGTGTATATAGGGTTCTAAGGCTACCAGTGGGCAAGGGAACAAGTCTGGGAGCAGGCAGTGTATATAGGGTTCTATGGCTACCAGTGGGCAAGGGAACAAGTCTGGGAGCAGGCAGTGTACATGGGGTTCTATGGCTACCAGTGGGCAAGGGAACAAGGCTGGGGGCAGACAGTGTATATAGGGTTCTATGGCTACCAGTGGGCAAGGGAACAAGGCTGGGGACAGACAGTGTAAATAGGATTCTATGGCTACTAGTGAGCAAGGGAACAAGTCTGGGAGCAGACAGTGTATATAGGGTTATATGGCTACCAGTGCGCAAGGGACCAAGTCTGGGAGCAGGCAGTGTATATAGGGTTCTATGGCTACCAGTGGGCAAGGGAACAAGTCTGGGAGCAGGCAGTGTACATGGGGTTCTATGGCTACCAGTGGGCAAGGGAACAAGGCTGGGGGGCAGCTGGTAGCCACAAATCCCCATGGATGCTGTATGTTCCCTTGGGAGTGCACAACATGTATGAAAATTTATACAGAGCTGAGGGGAGGATTATGAACTGCTTGATGTACACTTTGAGTGCCACAGGACTGCGTAATGCACATCCCTATGGCACTCAAAGGTTTAAGGGAGTGATGCTGTTCGTGGTGCTGAAAATATCCTCTCCACTCCCCTACTGACCAAGTGGGGGCCAGCAGAGAATGCTGTCAGACTTCAGGATTGTCATACTACTGGTGATGTGTGATGGAGGGCATCCCTTCACATCAACAGCAGTTCAACAATCCTGTGTGCTAATGGGTCCTTCTCCTCCCCTCCCCTTGTATCCCTACATTTTAGTGAATCTGTGTGTTTACATTGAAAAGTCGAAAAAAAAAGTGAAAGTACGTGATGGAGATCAAGGGGCACGTGGGTCATTCTGCCTATAAATGACCCCTAATTATGCTTCCCAAGGCATCTGTCCCTCTACATAGAGACCAGCAGATCACATCTGTTCTTATTTCCTAAGGTGGATGCACTAAGGCCTAGAGCTCCCTCTACTGACTACAGAATGAACTGCATCAATAACACTGAATCAGGGGTGGATGTATTAAAAAGTTGTGGGGCAAACCATCTGCACCATAGGGGTTAAATTAAAATTAAATTCCTGTCGATTTACATGCAGCTTTTAAACCCTTGAATATTAGAGAAGTCTCCAACACATAGGATAGAAATTTGTTGGAGACCTCTCTAGCATTCAAGGGGTTAAATACTCTATATAACTCAATCTGATTTTGTTCTCTGTGGTATAGCTGGCGCGCCCCAGCATAATTATCTTGGTATATCAGCCTCCGCTTCTGTGTTACTGGTATAGTTCATGGTGCAGTCAGTAGAGGGAGCTCTTGGCCTTCTGGAGATTCCTGAATTCTGCATTTCTGGAGCAGAATATAGCTGTGAGCATTCTCCTGCAAAAGAATGTGAAAAATGCAGCATGAAATCGTGTTTTGCTCACCCCGAGAAAGGTCACGTCTGAAGAAGGCCCTTGTGTGCTCACGCGAGTTTATGTACAACATCCAAGTGTGTTTCCTCAGCCTATCCAATAATGGGGAATTGAGATCTTCAAGTCCAAAGAGGTTTTCTCTTATTAAAGGAGAACTGACTTCCTACTAATAATCCCGCTAACATTGCTATGACTAGAAAATCTTAATGGCCCCCTATGAATTTTGCCCTTTGGCCTTCGTTGAAGAAATCACAGGATGAATGTGTGTGTGAATGCACCACTAACACTCATGTTGTTAGCCTCTAATACCAATGTTTGCAATTAATCCGTTAAACGGTTGCACACCGACTGGGGGCCCCTGAATCCATTTAGCAAAAAAAGAAAAAAAAGTTCTGTGGCCCTTAACTGCCGGTTGTGTGGCTGGTCGTTAAAGGGATAGTAATACTTAAAATGTAAAAAAAAATATGTTGTAGGGTTTATCCCCCTGAGTAAAACAAGAGTACTCCCACTGCTGAGAGGTGTTTTATTCAAAAGTTATTAATTTTCAAAGTTGAATTTTTTAGGTGCAATATCACAGTGGCCTGAAATTGTACAGTGGCGCTGTTGCTACACGATCCTATGGACAACTCTGGTCAGTTGACCATAAATCTCCATAGGATGGTGTAGCAACAGCGTCACTGTACAATTTCAGGCCACTGTGATATTGCACCTAAAAAATTCAACTTTGAAAATTAATAACTTTTGAATGAAATGCCTTTCAGCAGTGGGAGTACTCTTGTTTTACTCAGGGGGATAAACCCTACAACATATTTTTTTTTTCATTTTAAGTATTACTATCCCTTTAATGGTATGCACTACAACATTTGGGGTGTTATGCACTAAGGTGTTATAAAGAGGTGACAAAGGGAAAAATACTTCTCTAGTAATATCACTTCTCCAGTTCTGTTATGCTATGGAGCCTATGCATCATGATGTTTCAAGAGGGAGAGATCTTAGTGTATAGGCTTTATAGAATAACACAAGACTTGAAGAAATGATATTACTTGAGACGTACGTCATCTCCACTTGATCACCTCTTTATCACACCTTAGTGCATATCCCCCATGATCTCTGCTATGCAGGCCGGCGGACACACCAGCACCAGCTCCAGACTGTAATCCCAGGCAGTCCCTTGCATATGCCCCACAGAGTGCACAGGGAAACCCTGAAGGTTACCAATAACGCAAGCTACTGTATGTTAGCACACTGAGTAGAATTCAATGCTAAATAAAGGAAGGATGCTCACAGACTACCCCATTCCTCTCCCTCTGTCGAAAGCGAAGTTAACCTTTTGAGTGTCAGAGAGGTATGCAGTGCATTGCTTTGCAATGTGTTTCATACCCTTCTGACAGTCAAAGGGTTAAGGAGAGGATTTTTGGTGTGCATAGTTTAATAAATTGGAGTTAGGCAGGGGTAGGCAGTGAACATTGATTTAGCACAAAATCAGCTTTGTACATTCGCCCTAACATCTTCAATCAGTCCTAGATGTGAAGTCCATGGAGGCAGACATGACAGTCGCTAGCGGGACCACTGGACCTAAAACACTACTCATTGCACATGGTAATAGTAACCCTTTAAAGTACCAGTGGGGTATGCAACGCATTGCTTACCAATGTGTTGCCCCTACTAATAATGCTATTGGTCATCACATAGCCCTGAACACTATCAGTTAGTAATCCTTTTAAAGGGTTAGTAATACTTAAAATGTAAAAAAAAATATGTTGTAGGGTTTATTCCCCTGAGTAAAACAAGAGTACTCCCACTGCTGAAAGGTGTTTCATTCAAAAGTTATTAATTTTCAAAGTTGAATTTTTTAGGTGCAATATCACAGTGGCCTGAAATTGTACAGTGGTGCTGTTGCTACACCATCCAATGGAGATTTATGGTCCCGGGACCAGAGCTGTCCATAGGATGGTGTAGTAACAGCGCCACTGTACAATTTCAGGGCACTGTGATATTGCACCTAAAAAATTCAACTTTGAAAATTAATAACTTTTGAATGAAACACCTTTCAGCAGTGGGAGTACTCTTGTTTTACTCAGGGGGATAAACCCTACATCATATTTTTTTTTACATTTTAAGTATTACTATCCCTTTAATTCTTTACCCACTGCTGCAGAAGTCAAGCTCAACAGCTTTATAATTTCCTGATTTAAATCTTCCCCCCTTTTGAATAATGGTTGTATATCTGCTTTCATCCAATCACAGGGCACTATGTCTGGTGATAGCATACCTCCCAAGTGTCCCTCTTTTAGATCTAAATCCCTCTGTCCCTTTTTCCCACCCTTATGTCCCTTTTTTTTTGAAAATCAGATTGTATGGTGTGTATATATAAGTGCATCATACTGCTCTTCAGGAATAAAACTCACATTATTGTTTGTTTAAACATCGGTATATGTGTTTATAAATTATTATCTGTAAATAAAATACTATGGTCTTGTTACAAATCATTTATTAGGTTACAGAAGGAGGTGTCAATAGGTCATGAAATAGCCTAAAAATTCTTGATATGCTCCATCCACCAACCACACCCTCTTTGGCAATTTGAAATGTTGAGAGTTATGTGATAGTGAATCAATAAATATCAAGTATAAGGGTCTTGCCAGGGGCGGATTGTCCTATCGGGGGATCGGGCATCCTCCGGAGGGCTGCCTAGTAGTGTTGAGCGAGCACCCCGATGCTCGGGTGCTCTGACCGAGCACCCCCTGATGCTCGAGTGCTCGGCCGAGCACCCGAGCCCCATTCAAATGAATGGGGCGACACGAGCATTACACCAGGCACCCCCTGCTCTGATGAGGGGAGGGTGCCTGGTCAATGCCCCCCTTCATCTCCGCTATGCCCCCTTCATCTCTGAATGCCCCCTTCATCTCCGCAATGTCCCCCTTCATCTCCGCAATGTCCCCCTTCATCTCCGCTATGCCCCTCTTCCACAATGTCCCCCTTCATCTCCGCTATGCCCCTCTTCCACAATGTCCCCCTTCATCTCCGCTATGCCCCTCTTCCACAATGTCCCCCTTCATCTCCTCTATGGCATAGAGGAGATGAAGGGGGACATTGTGGAAGAGGGGCATAGCGGAGATGAAGGGGGACATTGTGGAAGAGGGGCATAGCGGAGATGAAGGGGGACATTGTGGAAGAGGGGCATAGCGGAGATGAAGGGGGACATTGTGGAAGAGGGGCATAGAGTCTATGCCCCTCTTCCACAATGTCCCCCTTCATCTCCGCAATGCCCCCTTCATCTCCGCAATGCCCCCGTACCTCCAGTCCCTGGTGGTCCAGCGGAGCGTCTTCTGATCTGTGCCTCTTCCGGCACAGATCCCCGCCACCCGAACATGGCGGGAGAGCACATGGCGGTACTCGACGAGTACCGCCATGTGCCGAGCAGAGCGATGCTCGAGCCGATCCGAGCATCGGCCGAGCACGCTCGCTCAACACTACTGCCTACTTATGGGCTGGTAGGGAGATCAGATGATCTCACTTCTCCAGCCCACCACTAGGGTTGCCACCCAGCCGGTATTTTACCGGCAGACCTGTAAAAAATTGGCTTCTGTCCAATGTTAAGTCTATGGAGGGAATGCCATGGCCGGTATTTTTTTGAAGAAAAGGTGGCAACCCTACCCACCACTCTATGGAGGCAAGGCACAACTCACTAGAGCAGCAGTGAAGACCGGGTCCTGTCCTCTCTATCTGTCCCGCCCCCAAGGCTGACTTAGCCATCTGTGCTCTGCCTGCAGCGTGTCCTGGTGCAACGAATGATTAGCAGGCAGAGCTTCTTGGTCCCAACTACCTGGCAGTTCCAAATGGTATTCATTTTTCTTAACTAACTGTATTGTTTCTAGAGAGGCTTAATGCATACCTCCCAATTGTCCCTCTTTAGGAAGGAAAGTCCCTCTTTCAGACCCAAATCCCTCTGTCCCTCTTTTCTACCCCTTTGTCCCTCTTTTCGGTTCATCTTTAGCATACCTCCCAAGTGTCCCTCTTTAGGAGGGAGAGTCCCTCTTTTAGACCCAAATCCCTCTGTCCCTCTTTCCCACTCTGATGTCCCTCTTTTTAGGAGATCAGACTGTGTGGTGTGTATCAGATTGCTCTACAGCAATGAAACTTGTATTATTGTTTGTTTAAATGTCAGTATATGTGTTTATAAATTAGTCTGTGTAAATAAAATACTTTGGTCTTGTTAAAAGTCATTTATTAGGTTACACAAAGAGGTATGAATAGGTCATGAAATAGCCTAAAAATCCCCAGTAATGCCCTGCCCCCCCCCCGCCCCAACAATACCCCCTAAAACATAAGTGTCCCTCTTTGGCAATTTGAAATGTTGGGAGGTATGTCTTTAGTATATGTGTTTATAAATTCATCTGTGTAAATAAAATACTTTGGTCTTGCTCTAAATAATTTATTCAGTTACACAAAGAGGAGCCGGTAGGTCATGAAATAGCCTAAAAATTCTCGGTAATGCCCCTCCCACCAGCCAAACCCCCATAAACACCCCTTAAACAAAAGTGTCCCTCTTTGGCCATTTGAAATGTTGGGAGGTATGTTAATGTTTGATCTGTTAACCTTTAACCCCCTGTGTTCTTTAGATAGGAATAAATAATCAGTTATTAACCATTTGCATGCCAGAGAGGATTACAACACTGTTTTATTCTGCTATTAACCCACTGAATTCCTCATAGGTGCATTACCTCACTGTTTAACCCCTTGTATGCTAGAGAGGCATAATTCATGAGTAACTGACCCCTTGTGTGCCAGAAAGGTGAATAAAGATGTTAATTACTGATGAATTATGCCTATTTAGCATACAAGGGGTTATGTATTGAGGTACATATTCCTGTGCAATGTATTGTGCACCTATGGGACAATCAATGGTTTAATCACAGAATGCATCACTGTACACCTCTCTGGCATGCAAGGGGTTAATCACTGATACTGTATGCAATATATTATTTATTGCTGAGCAATGCACTGTCTACCCACACCCCAACCCTGGCACTCGAATACCAGCTAGTGGGCCAGTTAAATAAAAAAAATCCCCTGGGCTGGTATTGCACCACAATCCGCCCCTGTGTCTTGCAATTACTGAACTAGGTGGGAGATTTATACACCATCTGCATGTTGGTCATTAAAATGTTGCTAACATGTAAAGTCAGGTGGTACTTATAAATGGCACATGTTTAAATATGGATTAAATCACTATTCTATCAATACATGTCCACTGTTTTTTTTTTTCTTTAAGAAAAAATTATACCTGGCATTAAAATTGTGGTGAAAATTCTGTCACAAAATTTTTGCAGTTTGCAATAGTTCTTTATAAAGTCGCTGCTCCATTTCTACAAAAATTCAGCCAGATATAGGACTTCCGGAACCAGTAATTTTATAAATACAATTTAAGTTTTAGCACAGATTATAGCCATTATTCTCTTAAATCCAATTTTACAAATCTCCCCCTAAGTTTCTTAAAGGGGAACTTTCACATCTTAGTCTTGTGATACGTCACCTAAAATAATATGTGGATTTGTTTGGGGATTTTTTTTAACCCCTTACGGACTGCCGCGCACGCACGCGGCCAGCACTTAAGGACCACGGACCTTTTTTTTTCGCAGTCAGATTCAGGGCTCCTCGAACGGCGTGCAGCTGCGAAGGGAACCCTGTATTCCATTTCATTATAAACAATGTGATGTGTACTTGTATTTAAGAGAGAAGTTTTCATATTTATCTGTATAACATGCCTGAGGAAGAGACCTAAGAAGTCTTGAAAGTCTGCATTTTAAATCTGTTTAGTTAGCCAATAAAGGTATCAACTTTACAAAAAATTTTGCATCCTGAATTCCATGACAATCATGTACGTCCTTGGTCCTTTAGGGACATCCACCCCGTGACGTACATGTACGTCATGGGTCGTTAAGGGGTTAAGAGATATTTGGTATAATATATACCAGGGATTATAATTTTAAGTCCTTTGCTACTAGCCAGACCTGAAAAGTTACTCTCCACTGCAATACATAACATACCCACCAGGGCTGAATTTCTACTCGCCAGGGCTGAATTTTCACTTGCCATTGGCTAGTGGCGAGTGGAAATTTTGAGCCCTGATATATACCATTCATGAGGTTGCTTCATGTGGTACATCATCAGTCGTTAAGGGGTTAAGAGATATTTGGTATAATATATACTCCCTTCATGCGGTTACTTCATGTACCACGAGACTAAATGTATTCAATGTGAAAGTTCCCCTTTAAAGGAGCAGTAAACTTTTTTTTATGAAAACACATATTTTATAGAGCATTTCCTGCTGAATAAAACAAGGTCACTTCCACTGCTGTCAGATGTTTTATTCAAAGTTTATAGCAGTTTAAATAATCAGGAAGTGAATTTACTGTGTTTACTTCCTGGAAGTTCTAACTGACAGGACGTGAATTTACTGTGTTTACTTCCTGATAGTTCTAACTGACAAGAAGTGAATTTACTGTGTTTACTTCCTGATAGTTCTACTGACAGGAAGTGAATGTACTGTGTTTACTTCCTGATAGTTCTAACTGACAGGAAGTGACTCAGCAGTTTCTATCACATTCTATGGAGAACTGTATGTCTCTGATTTTCCTCTCCATTATAATCTAACAGGAAATCTAATTAGAATTTGACCACTAGAGGGCACTGCCAATGTAAAAAAAACATGAGTTTAAACTGTAATAACTCTGGAAATATAAATCTCTCGGCAGTGGGAGTACCCTTATTTTACTCGGTAGGAAAATCCCTACAATATATATTTTTTTTATAAAAAAAAGTTTACTGCTCCTTTAAGTACCCTTGGGTGCATGCCATCAGGTCCAGGTACTTTATTCACCATAACATTGTCCAGTCTGTTTTGGACTTTGTCCTCAGTAAGCCTTGTACAAGATGGAGGAAATTCTGTCATTCTCTCTGTTTGCGCATAGTCTGTCATTGTTATTTCCTTTGTATATACAGAATAAAAGAATGTTTTTGAAGTATTAGCCATTGCCTTATCCTCACTAATTAATTAATTCATAAGCATACAGTGACTTTAGTGTTCAGGGTGGATAATAATAATAATATTATACATATGAAGGCTGTCATCACTATATTCTGCT
The DNA here is from genome assembly GCA_037306005.1 of Rhinophrynus dorsalis. Lineage (NCBI taxonomy): Eukaryota > Metazoa > Chordata > Amphibia > Anura > Rhinophrynidae > Rhinophrynus > Rhinophrynus dorsalis. The sequence goes on along the minus strand of CM074722.1, from coordinate 495,109,901 downwards.
CCAGTGTTAACCTAGATTAGGGAGGCTCCATAATTCTCCTTCTATGACCCCAAACTGCTTCCTCTGAGACATTACTAAGAACACTTCAATTGGAGGAGATAGGGATGGAATCTCTGAAGCCAGGGGTGTAGAGTGGGCAGATATGATGGGTCTCAGCATCAAAAGGCAGGGGGCTCTGATTGTCCTGCTGCCCCTGCATCCCAAAGACCAATTTCCTATTTTGATTGGTTCAGTATTTTGTGATGTACAAAGGTGATCTGCAGTAAATCAACTTTACTATAGTGGTCAAATCAACATTTACATTCCCATTTATTTAAATCCATACCAGGGAATGCCCAGTCCTAAGACCCCCATTCCATCAAAGAGGAATGGAGATGGAAGTGTCCAATTAGAGCGATTTGTGTCATAATGTGGGTAGGGCTTAATCAGGGTGGGTGGGATTGGGAGGCATGGAGGTGGGGTTTTTCCAGAAATGGGCAGAATGGGGAAGGAATGGGAGGGGCCAGGCTGGAAGTGGGTGGAGTTACTCAGGAACTCAGCAAGCTGGAAAATCAGCCTCTGTTGCCGGAGGCTGAAAATCGGAGGCTCTGGGGCAGATTCAGACAGGTTCCACAAATGTTTAAATGAGGTTTTTAACCCAAATGTGAAACCTCTGCAGCATTAAAGGGGAACTCTCACCTCCTTTAAAGTGATCTTTTTTGATTGTGCATGTATTGGGAACATATATATTTTGTAATCACTCTGGTTAAGGATACATTAGCCTCTATAATGTTCCCTCATGACGTCACTTCAGGACATGCTTTGGTACAGCTCTGTACCGCAGCCTGTCAATCTTCACCTCTTCCCGTCCCAAGTTGTGTCTTGTTCTCACCTCCTCTGACGGTGGAATCCTGCATGTAACCTGGAGCTCCTTCAAAAATATTCTTTGTTCCCAATACATGTGCAGTCCAATAGGGATCACTTTAAAGGAGGTGAGAGTTTCCCTTTAAAGGCCCGGTTTAAATCAATCTCAGTTTTTAATTGTCCGATCTGATGCGGATGGTTTGCTACAGAATTGTACAGCTGTTAATGCTACCGAGGGATTAAGAACAATGTCAGTAATTCAGGAGAAAACTATCTGTACCAGAGGGGAAAAATAAAAATTCACAGACTTCCCATTACTTTAAATGCGCCATTTAAAGGAATAATAATGTTACACAATGAAAGCAGCTCTAATTAATTATCATAGTATTTGGACCATGGAGAGTGTTATTTCAATTCTGTCAGAGTTGCAGTTCAAGAGTAATTCAATGACAAATTATCCCCCTCCCGCCCCTTTTACTGATGTAACACTGCTCAGCCAGATCAGAAGAGAGGTGCCCAGGTAGACTGCAGAGAGGGACAATCTTCAATTAAGATAAGGGAAAAACCTGAAAAACTTGTCAAGGGGGGCAGGGCTTTCATTGTTCTCACAGTAAGAAGACTGTCCCCTGCTGTTATCTGTCTGGTCTTACAACCAGATTCCACATCTGAGGGGAGGAGGCTTACACTAGGTAAAAGGGGTGGGAGGGGGATATTTTATCATTCAATTACTCTTGAACTACAACTCTGACAGTACTGAAATAACACTCTACGGCTTAAACACTATGAAGATTAATTGGAGCTGCTGTTCTTGTGAAACATTACTATCCCTTTAACCCCTTCAGTGATAAAGAGCTCTCAGACTTCCTCCTCACTTAATGCTGTTTGTTTTCCCCTGGTTACCATTATGATATCAGCCCCGCTGGGAAGAGGAGAAGGTTTCAGATAAAATGCAGGATCATGCTCTGTGCCCACTAACACTGCATCAGTGATTCAAGGGGAGGAGACACATGGACCCTTCCTCCTACCCTGCTCCTAATGCAGCTTTCCCAGTTGTTGTCCTGCAAATCTGGGGAAGGCATTTACTGTGATTCACTGACCTATTATTTCAAGGCACCTTGAAATATTAGGGGAGGTGCACTAATGTGTTTAACAGGTGATAAAGTGGAGATGACTTCTCCTGTGATATCACTTCTCCAGTTCCCATGTTATTCTATGGAACCAATGCACTGAGATCTCCCAAGTTGGAGACATCTTAGTGAATTGGTTCCATAGAATAACATAGGAACTGGAGAAGTGATATCACTGGAGAAGTCATCACTCAAAGGGTTAAGAAGTTGGTCCTGCTCTGCGTCCTGTCGCCGACGCAGTCATGCATTGTAGAGACTGCCCGAAAGCACAGAATGCTCCCAGCACAGAACTCCCAGCATTCCGTGCTCCCAGCACATAACTCCCAGCATTCCGTGCTCCCAGCACAGAACTCCCAGCATTCCTACACCTCCAAGCATTCTGTGTGTTCATGCAGTCTCTACTGCACATGACAGCTTCTGACAAACATCCTAGAGAAGTATTATATAGGATACTAGTGTAAAAGCCCGTGTACATGGGCCAAGGTCCGGATAATGCTAACCCTCTAAGGGTTAAGAGGCCGCTATCTCATTGCTTCACGTGATGCAGTTTTGCGTTGCCTCACTCATGCGATGCAGTCATGTGCAGTGGAGGCTGCCCGAGCGCGGTCAGTCTCTACTGCGCATGACTGCATCGTGACAAACATCCTAGCGTGTTTTATATATATATATATATATATATATATATATATATATATATATATATATACTCTGTTGGTGTGAAAGTCCACTCACACTGTTGTTTTTCCCTTCTTTCTATATTCAGCATTTCCTTTACTCATCAGCAAAACGACTCGTGTTTCCAGGGAAAGTTTGTCCAGTCCGGGGTCATCTCCAGACGATGAGGTAATTTATAACTGTTGGCTAAATTCAAATGGCCACATTCACAAAGCCTGTTGGCTAAATTCAAATGGCCACATGCACAAAGACAGTTGGCAAAATTCAAATGGTCACATGCACAAAGTTAACCATTTAAGGATCAGAGAGTGTGCAAAGACAGCATAGATTGGACACTTAACATTCACTGGCCCGGTGGGCCCCTAAACCCTTTGAGTGTCAGAGGGGTTCGCAATGCGTGGCATACCCCACTGGCACTCAAAGTGTTAATGTCCCAGTCTGACACTGAGCAAAACCAACGGCACAGATTTAAATTGGACTTTTAACCCCCTTGATTTCTAGTGAGGTCCCCAATGTTGTGGGAATGAAGCACTAGCATGATGAATAAGTCACAACGTAAGACAATATTGAAACTCAGCTTAAAATGCCAATCTGTGCCACCAGGTAATACATCTTAATTTCTCAGCAACTATTTATATTACAAACAAATGACTACTACAACATAGAGGCAATTTACATTTTTTTCTTTAAATGGATAGTAATGTTTCACAATAAAAGCAGCTCCAATTAATCTTCATAGTATTTGGGCCATGGAGAGTGTTATTTCATTACTGTCAGAGTTGTAGTACAAGAGTAATTGAATGATAAAGTACCCCCCTCCCACCCCTTTTACCTAGTGTAAGCCACCTCCCCTCAGATGGGAAATATGGTCCCTTCATAGGACAGATCACAGCAAGGGACAATCTTCTTACTGTGATAAAGAGGAAAACCCTGCCCCCCTTGACAGGTTTTTCCTTATGATCACTGAAGATTGTCCCTCTCTGTGATCCATCTGGACAGTCTTGCTGCTCTGAGGTGAGCAGTGTTACATCAGTAAAAGGGGCGGGAGGGGGGTACTTTATCATTCAATTACTCTTGAACTACAACTCTGACAGTATTGAAATAATAACACTCTCCATGGCCCAAATACTATGAAGATTAATCAAAGCTGCTTTTATTGTGTAACATTACTATCCCTTTAAAAAGAACTTGAGGTTGGCCCACTTTAACGCTTTGAGTGCCAGAGAGATATCCCATGCAGTATCTCTCTTAGACTCAAAGGGTTAAGGATTACCCCCTGAATGCTATCAAAGTCTCCAATACATTGCTTGAAATTGGTTCTGCAAATCTTTTGTGTGCATATTGATATATTTCAGTTTAATTATTTATTCCACATTAGGTATTCCACAAAGGTGATTCTGCTGGATATTCCCGCACTGCTCATCCACTCAGTAAGAGTGAAAGAATTTCAGAGGAGAAATCTCTTGGTATTGCTTCATATGTTCCCCATCACAAGGAACCGTTGGCCAGCAGCTCAGGTCCAACATACAATGAATATGGGACACCTAGAACCCTTAATCCAGTTTCCAGTAGGCAGATTTCCCACCACATAGATGAACATAACAGAATTAGAGACGATTATGTTGAAAACCTCCGGAATTCCCTATCGGAATATCCCGACTCTTCTGATTTATTTAGAAAAGGAGAAAAAATAGGTCAAAGACATAGGACAGACCAGGCAGAGCAAGAGTTAAGTAATCAAAAAAATCCAACTCTGAAAAAAATTGTTCTTTCTAATGAGGAAAAAGCCAAACTTCTCGACTGGAGCCACACGCACCCCAGAGTGGAAAATGGACTTGAACAAGAGAATCCACAGGTAAACTATGATCCAGGAGGAGAACCAGAAAATAATATTAAATCGGCATTCAGTATTTTGACAAATGCAATAAAAAGATCATTTACACGATCTGTTAGCGCTGCTCCTGAAACCATTAAACACATTTCACTTAATAAAACTAAACCAGTTTATTCGAGTAAGTATTTTGGCATTTCAAACTCATTTTTAAGACGGAGCAGCAGTAATTGTGAATATCGGACAAATCCCGATGATTCGGAAATGGACTGCTTTTCCAACCGTGTGACGGTAGCACACAACGACTCGCTAAATGATTTCAAAGCATCAGAAAGTGACATTCGGTGGGAAAAGGGACAGTCACAGTTCCAGAAATCCAAACCTGACTGTTCTGCTAGTACCAGAGTGGAAGATATTATGCCAAAAATGTTGGAAAAGTTCACCATTAGAGAACATCATCACGGCAGCACCAATCCTGACATACCTTTTCGGAGCAGGAAAAACTCGTTATTTTCGTCACTGCGGCTGAGGAGTAAAGGATCAGAAGATACTGTAAATAATCTGTCAAGTGACACGTGGAATGTCTTCGGGAGTTTCAAGAAAAAAGCAAATGAAAAGGAATCAGGAGAAAGATCACAGACAACCAATTTTCAACATTTTACTTCTGTGTTCCGATCAGGTAAGATATTGGAAAATTGTGTGAATTGGCTGCTGTGTGACGATACTTTGGGGATGGGTAAAACTACCTTATTTTTTACCACCTCCCTTCTTTGTCTTTCCAACTGTTGGTGCTACAACTCTCATCATCCCTAAACGGCCAATTTCTGTTTGGGGAGATTGGGAGCCAGATGTTGCATGCCCTTACTCTAAGGCCAATGTAGCCAATCCTGGTCTTTAAAGGGATAGTAATGTTTCATAATAAAACAGCTCTAATTAATCATCATAGTATTTGGACTTTGGACAGTGTTATTTCAATTCTGTCAGAGTTGTAGTTCAAGACTAATTCAATGACAAAGTATCCCCCTCCCGTCCCTTTTACTGATGTAACACTGCTCAGCCAGATCAGAAGGGAGGTGCCCAGGTAGATTGCAGAGAGGGACAATCTTCAATTAAGATAAGGGAAAAACCTGAAAAACTTGTCAAGGAGGGCAGGGCTTTCATTGTTCTCATAGGAAGAAGATTGTCCCCTGCTGTTATCTGTCTGGTCTATGGACTGGATTCCACATCTGAGAAGAGATGGCTTACACTAGGTAAAAGGGGCGGGAGGGGAAACTTTACTTGTGAATATCTCTCAAACCATAAATGTTTGAGAGATAAGACTTATATCGTTCTTCATGTTTTTTTATTGCCTACAAAATAAAATAAAGATAAAACGAAGTATTACTATCCCTTTAAGAGCTACCAACAGTGCAGGTTTTTAGGATATCCAGTCTTGAATACAAGTGTAACTCTGCCTGTGCTCAAGCAGAGAGATCCTGATAGTGTCTTCTGTGGGCCACGGTTCACTATATCTGTTCCAAAGTTAATCCTTGGATTGTCAGAGTGATACGGAACGTCAGAGAGGTATTCAATGCATTGATTTGTAATACGCTGGATACCTCGCTGTAACTCAAAGGTTTAAACATGTTGATTGATAAAAGTTGGTTGTATTTACTTTATCTGTAAAAGAATACTAACAGCTAAAATGAAATGGGTCTATAGACTTTAAAATAGCCTCTTTTTAGTACAGGAGGTTTGTGTTGGGCTCCAAGAATGTGACTCCCATGATCAGCCATTTTTTAACGAGACAATTATGACAACTACATGTTACAGGGTTATATATATTAATACATCCAAATCTACAGTATGTATATTTCCTATGTTTCCCCTTTAAAATGTCGGACTATGGAGACATATTCAGGACTATAATTTGCTGAACACTTTGCCAGAGGAAGCATTGGACACCCCTTAGGCACATAAAGAGTTACTTGATAGGTGCCTCAATAGTGATAAGATAACGTGTCAACTTCCGCAACACTGTACAGTATTAAAGTGTATATATCATTGTGTATATATATATATATATATATATATATATATAATGTTAAATAATTTTAAGCTGTTTTATTTGGTTGCAAACCTGCTTGGTCCCTATCTACCAAAATCACAGCCCCAAATCATTTTTAGTAGAGTTGAACCCTTTTGTACATAACAGTGATAACAAACAAACTCAACATTCTTTGAGCTGTTATCAGATTTCTATTGGAATATCACTCAAGGATAATTTTGTGAACAAGATGTTTACAACTTATTGGATCCTAGATAGGCCTGGAGGCCTTTCAAGCATCCAAGGGGTTAAAGTTAAAGAGGCAGTAACTTTTTAGGAAACAAAATGTTAAAGTTTTTTTCCTGTTAGGTAAAACAAGGGCAGTCCCAATGCTGTGTGATGTTTAGTTCAAAACGTATTAAAACTCAAATTTATCTTTTTTTACATTACACTGCAATTTTCTACTGTGGTCACAAGGGGTGCTCTTACAATGGAGAGCCATAGTCTATGACTCAGCTCTCCCATCATCAAAACTATCGCCTTTTGGATTCCAGTTGGTGCTGTTTCTATCAATTCGAATGAATGAATATTCCAATACAGAGTTTTTACATTTTTACATAACTGCAAATGCCCCGTAAAATGTATTTTTAATAAAGGAAAATCTGGTCCTCGTTTAAGATTTTATATTATGTTTGTATTTTATAGTCTAAAGTTATATGTCAATTAACAGATGGGGGAGCCAGGAGTGGGGTAATTTCAGTTGATGTCTGGCCATGGCTGGGGATAGGGCAACCTTGACCCTAAGTGCACCTGAGATTGAAATCCAGCCCTGGCTGAAGTGGCGCCATCTGTAGGGGGATGTACTAATATAATTCCAAACTAAACCAGGGGCTGGAACACTATGCCCGACTAACACCAATTCACTAAACTACTTAACCCGTTAAGAACTGGTAATGGTCCTGACACATTACAGGTATCCGTGCCTTAAGGACTGGTGACGGTCCTGGCACGTCATGGGTTTTGTGTTCACAGTGCTGTTGCGGGAGCGATGTGATCACTATGGGAGTCTGAATACTGATTGCTCCAAGACCAGATCGGTCAATTCCAGACTCTCGTTCAGTAAGCCGGTACATGTGATTAATCACGTGTGTCAGCTTGCTAAATGACGTCTTTGCGGTCCTTATGGGGTATCCAACACCAGGCCCACCAGATTAAGCTGAAAATTGTATTGCTAACATCTCTTGCACCATGAGCAAGACAGTGGGACAGTGTACGAGTGTTTCAGAGCATTGTTTTCCTCTGCACATAGTTTATATTACTTATTTCACTGCATTAGAGGGAGAGCCAGGTTTGATCACATTAAAGTCTTGATAATGGTATCGTGTGCGCACCTCTATGTTGTAATGCAGTGATGAGCAACGTGAGGCCATTGGCTGGCGGCAGATGATGGGAGTTCATTCATTGGAGGGCCCTGGTTCAATCCACTTTTACAGGCCGCCTAGCACAAAAATATTCTCCCCTGGGACCAGTGGGTCCATCGTGTATGCTGTGCCCTGGCACATCCTCTGTACCCCCTGTAGTTACACACCTGGTCTGATATCAGTTGTCCATCCCCTCACTAATGCATTCATACTCTTTAGTGCATGCCCCAAAGTGTACCCAAAAGAGCTGATGGCTAATACCAACTGAACTGCACTGGTGGATTCTAATATCCCCCCTAAGATTGAGTTCTTACAGGAAAATAACACTTCCTAATAGCCCCCCTCAGTTTGCCTTTCAATGATCAGAACATCCAAATGACCACTATGATTTTTGCCCTTTTGCCTTAGTTTAATCATTAATTTATTCAGTCATTCCTGGACGTAACGTAAATAGAGGCGGACATGATAGTTACTCGCCGTTTGCATGAGCCTACTAAATCCTTTAAAGGGGAACTTTCACCCCCAAGGCACTTTATCTTATTTTATAAGTTTACACCAATGATGTATGGATTGGCATTTAAAATGTATGCTTTAAGTGACATTACATATTAAAGTTCTTCCACCTTCTGCTGAACAAGGCTCCTTCGGCACAGCTCTGCTGGACGTCCCCACATCCCAAATTCTCCTCCCACCTCCCTCCCTGCTCCCATGAGAGCGCGTTCACATATTGGAACCAGCAAGCTCCCGCCAATGTACTGACTAAGTAGCCTACAATTCAAATGCTGAATTGTAGGCTACTTATTTGGGACGTGGGGACGTCCAGTAGAGCTTTTGCCGAAGGAACCTTGTTCCGCTGAAGCCCGTAGAATAACATAGGAATTTGAGAAATCACTGTGATATCTTAGTGCTTTGGCTCCACAGAATAACATAGGAACTGAAGAAGTGATATCATTGGAGAAGTTATCTCCTCTTAGTGCATAACCCCCATTATCTCTTGAACAAAGCCACAAGGGCATGCATAGGGGTCATTAGGATTTTCTGACCATAGTAACAAAAGTGTATATGTGTGTGCGTGTGTTGGGGGATAGTCTTATTTTAAAACATTCCCAGCATAATCATATCTATAAATCCAATCTCTGTCAGAATGAGGTCTTGTGTAACCGTAATGAACAATTAATAATCATCCTTGGTTTGCCGCTGTGAGGGAATAATTCTGATTGTTACACTAAGTGCTTTTAAAACAGTATCCAGTGACCTTCCTCTGTAAACCCTGCATCTGGTATCCATTATTTCCATGAATGTGTAAAATGGGCACCGCAGGTCAACAGCATTGTTCCCATGGTAAATGAGATAAAGAGAATTTAATATAAAAGTGTCATAATAAAATAAAATGTTCTTAAGGTAACAATATTACACTGCTAAATAAAAACAAAAAAACACTACCATCGATAGTTTGTAAAGAATGAAGTCAATCGGCATCTACCAGTAATTTATTTTTTTGTTGTTACCGCACCCACGTAAACACCGCTTTACACTTTTTTTTTATTCAAACCTTTTTTTTTTTTAAAAGCGGAACTATCCCCCCAAATAAAGTGCCCCCTCCAAATATTTATTCATATAGCGATAAGCATAGAAATAATAGTATTATACAGATTAAGTACAGCGTTATTAAAGGGATGGTAATACTTAAAATGTAAAAAAAATATGTTGTATGGTTTATCCCCCTGAGTAAAACAAGGGAACTCCCACTGCTGAAAGGTGTTTCATTCAAAAGTTATTATAGCTCAAAGTTGAATGTTTTTAAGTGCAATATCACAGTGGCCTGAAACTGTACAGTGGCGCTGTTGCTACACCATCCTATGGACAAGTCTGGTCCCAGGACCATGATTGTAATATACGTCTTAGAAATGAGAAAACACTCACAGGACTTTTTCCAGGTGAAAAGAAGTGCTGGTTTATTCATCAAAGTTTCGCCCCACTTTGGGCCTTTATCAAGATGCCCTGTGAGTGCCAGAGGGGTACGCAATGCAATGCGTTGTGTACCCCTCTGGAATGCAAAGGGTTAATATTAAACATTACTCCTTTAAATATTATAGAGATGCTGTTACAGGGGTTTTCCTGCTGGGTAAAGAATGGCTATCCCCGTTGATGGAAGATTTTTCATTCCAAAGTTGTTACACCCCAAACTGTTAGCAGACTACCAATTTAATTTATAATGCGCTGTATGGGAGAGCTTGAGTCACTGACTACAGCTCTCAGTAGAAACAATGAGGAACAGAACCACTTTGCAATGTAATGCTTGACTCCCAAAGGTCAAGATCAAACAAAATTTGAGCTGAAATAACGCAGTAGGAAAAACCATATAACACATTTTTTGTTGGCTGGCTGAGAGTGATGGAAAATGTAGTCCAGCAGCAGATGGAGGGCCACAAGTTTCTTACCCGTGCCTCAGATTATTACAGTTTTATTTTCTGTAAAGGCAGAAGGGTGTTTGGTGCATTGATTGGTTGTCTTTATGGCCACACCCACACACAGCACATGACTCCTTTAGCCACACCCACTCTTCTCTGGGTGAGAAAATAGGGAATCTAGAGGCAGCCGTCTCAAGCGGAATGCAAGCGATAGTTCTGCTCATCTGGGAAACCCTGGGACTTAACCACTTGGGGCGCCTGCTGCTCCCACATATTATTCAGTTCCATATCATGGAGATAATTTGCCCGAGAATTGCTCATCTTTTATTTTATGCAAATAGCCGTAAAGCTCAGTTTTTTGCTAATTAAAGAGGAACTGTCACTTTTCCAAGTTCTCGAAAAATGTGCTTGATTATCCCCCCTCCCCCATTTATTTTTTCTTTCTTACCCCCCCCCCCTCATGTTGAAGCTGGAATGTCCTTTCAGCCTCAGTAGGAGGAATGAGAAGAAGGGAGGAAATTTCAGGACAACCTAGTAAATCATTAAGCAGACTGTGTCACGCAGGTCAGAGAGCGCAGTTCTACTAGGGATAAAGATCCCCTAACTACTAAACCAACATCTTTAAAACCATTACACCGATTTAAAACCAGGAAGCACAAGGTATAGGCAGATTAGCCTGTTAATAACCCATGACGTGCCAGGACCGTCATGGGTAGATTTACCTTAAAGTGTTAGTAATGTCTGAAAAAACTTTTTTGCATTTAGAAGAGCTTAAAAAGCTGATCTGAATGCAAAAAAGCGTATCTCTCAAACCGCTATGGTTTAAGAGATACGGGCGTTTAAAGTTTGATTTCTCCTACTGACAGCTGTAAAGCTGATAGCAGGAGATTCGTGTCGGTCGACACGGAGGCGCTTGAGAAGTGCCGAGATCTCGTTACTTACATGGAATTTCTTCATTGGAATGGTCTAAAATGTGTGCCTGAACACTAGGCATACGTTTTAGACCATTCCAATGAAGGGATTTCGTGTAAGTAAAGAGAACTCTGCATTTCTCAAGCGCCACCGTGTTCACCGACACGGATCTCCTGCTGACAGCTTTACAGCTGTCAGTAGGAGAAATCAAACTTTAAACGCCCGTATCTCTTAAACCATAGTGGTTTGAGAGATACGTTTTTTTGCCTTTAGATCAGCTTTTTAAGCTCTTCTAAATGCAAAAAAGTTTTTTTCAGACATTACTAACACTTTAAAGGGATAGTAATACTTCGTTTTTTCTTTATTTTATTTTGTAGGCATTAAAAAAACTTGAAGAACGATATAAATCTTATCTCTCAAACCTTTATGGTTTGAGAGATATTCACAAGCAAAGTTTCCCCTCCCGCCCCTTTTACCTAGTGTAAGCCATCTCTTCTCAGATGTGGAATGCAGTCCATAGACCAGACAGATAACAGCAGGGGACAATCTTCTTCCTATGAGAACAATGAAAGCCCTGCCCCCCTTGACAAGTTTTTCAGGTTTACTATTAAAGTAAGGAAGAGAGAAGCAGAGAGCAGACACATACTTAAATAAAACGTGTCGGTAGTTGGGGGTATTAACCCCGTCAGTGCTGGTGATGGGGGATGGCTGGATTCAGGTCCATTTCTGACATGCTAAAATCAAGTTTGGTTTTTTTATAAATTTGAAAAATATTAAATATTTTATTTCAACAGTAAAATTAGAAAATAAATATTTAAAGTGTAAACAAAAAAATAATGAGGGTGTGATTGTTGTGGAGCCATTTAATACAATTATACACACTACAATACAAAAGTGGGAAAATAGGGAGGGAAAGAAGGACATGGGGATTTTCACCCGCAGGGGGGGACAGTGCCAACTTGATACTGCCTATTTTGTAGGTATGATTGACCGGTCATACCTTTCATGCAGTCTCCATAAAAATTTAACCCATTGCGCCCAAAGGATAACGAGAAAAATAAAAATTGAGTTTTTTTTTAACATTTTTTTTTTTTTTACAATTTTCTTTAATTTTAATAAAGTAAATGGTGGGCTATCCATGTAAATGCTGTATCAAAAGAAAGCACTATTTGTGAGTAAAAAAAACAGTATATAATTTATGGGGGTAGAATAAAAGCCTTAGAGGGAAAACACTCTTGAACAAAGACGTAGTCAAAAAAGGTCAGAATTGCTCCGTTCCTTAAAGGAGCAGTAAACTTATTTTATGAAAAAATATATATTGTAGGGATGTTCCTACTGAGTAAAATAAGGGTACTCCCACTGCTGAGAGATTTATATTTCCAGAGATATTACAGTTTAAACCCATTTTTTTTTTACATTAGCAGTGCCCTCTAGTGGTCAAATTCTAATTAGATTTCATGTTAGATTCTAATGGAGAGGAAAGTCAGAAAAGTCAGAGACATACAGTTCTCCATAGAATGTGATAGACACTGCCTGTCACTTCCTGTCAGTTAGAACTATCAGGAAGTAATCACACAGTAAATTCACTTCCTGTTAGTTAGAACTATCAGGAAGTAAACACAGTAAATTCACTTCCTGTCAGGAAGTAAATTTTGAATAAAACATCTGACAGCAGTGGGAGTGACCTTGTTTTATTCAGCAGGAAAAGCTCTATAAAATACATGTTTTCATAAAAATAAGTTTACTGCTCCTTTAAGTGCAATCCACTCTAGATTTTCCTCAGGTTAAGGGGTTAATTAGATTTTTTTTTTTAATGAGATCAAGGCTGCGTGGTGACAGATTCACTTCAAACACCACTACCGCCCCCTGTGTCAGCAGCAGTATTGTTAGTGTACGGCTCTGACTGACAAAGTCCACACCACTTCCTGAAAGAGCATCTTCAGTGTCGGACTCCGTTCTATTGGCTGTTTAGTCGGGTGTGCCCCCTCAGCAACCAATAGGAATCATTGTCTGCCTCTCTGGAGTTAGTTACCCCTCTGGCACACAAAGGGTCAATAATTGTAGCTCAATGTATAAAAACGTTACATTAAAGGGATAGTAATGTTTCATAATAAAAGCAGCTCTAATTAATCATCATAGTATTTGGACTTTGGAGTGTGTTATTTCAATTCTGTCAGAGTTATAGTACAAGAGTAATTCAATGACAAAGTATCCCCCTCCCGCCCCTTTTACTGATGTAACACTGTTCAGCCAGAGCAGAAGGGAGGTGCCCAGGTAGATTGCAGAGAGGGACAATCTTCAATTAAGTTAAGGGAAAAACCTGAAAAGCTTCTCAATGGGGGCAGGGATGTCATTGTTCTCATAGGAAGAATATTGTCCCCTTCTGTTATCTGTCTGGTCTATGGACTGCATTCCACATCTGAGAAGAGATGGCTTACACTAGGTAAAAGGGGCGGGAGGGGAAATTTTTCTTGTGAATATCTCATAAACCATAAAGGTCTGAGAGATAAGACATATCGTTCTTCATGTTTTTTTAATGCCTACAAAATAAAATAAAGATAAAACGAAGTATTACTATCCCTTTAACTCTCTTAGTTATTAACCCTGTGAGTACCAGGGGTTTGTGCAATGCATTGTCTACCGATTCGCTGCTCACCCCCAGTGACACTCAGAGGGTTAACCAGTGTTTAGTATGCTAATGGCATGTTATAATGTGATCAGATCAAAATCATTTTTCTTTCTATTTGCAGCTGAATATCAAATCAGTTTGTTGCTCCTGATAACTTCATTTGCTCACGATCTATGATTCCATACTTCTGTATAACCGATGCTCGCTTCTCCTCTTCCTGACACTTTAATCATTTGCTCAATGATGCGATAATACTCTTAAGTCAGGACCATAAACGTGACATTTGTTTGGAGTGAAATTAATGAAATATTTATGTAACTAGGGACGGTGATAAAAACCCGTGGTCTTGCAGTCCATTTGCTTCTGGTTACACTTTGTGGGTTTTTTTTTTTTCTTAATATCAGCAGACACCCTGACGCCAGTTATTTTACACTGAGCAGATGTCATGGAGTAGAAATGGGGGCCAGATGCTGCAAGGCACATCAGTGTAATTTGTTTAAGAGCTGGCACAGGGAATTATTTTTTCTGTTCAATTATCACTGCATGGTGAGCTACACAAGCATTTATGAGACACGGCTAACTTAAGACATGCATTTTTAATTAGAATTTTTTGTCTATGACTGTGTTCAAAAGATGTCATTCAGCTTAATTGGTGTTTACTAACTTAAAGCTACACTAACACCTCTTAATAGTAAACCACCACTTGCCTTAAGGGAACAGTAACACTTTATCTTGACCATTCTTTTTATTGTTATTTTCTTCATCTTAGCCTATTTTATTTTTGTACTTTATGCCATTGACAGTGAGCTGCCTGGATTTGTTTGCAGAGAGATTTCTGTCAAAGAACATGAAAGATGGTCTAGTGATACAATGTAAAAAAGAAACAATGTAAAATAGAAAGGGGAACACAATATTCAGCTCTGCAGGGATAGTATTACATTGTATTACATCACACAGAACATTCAGTACTGCAGGGAGAGTGTAACACTATATTACATCACACAGAGCATTCAGTACTGCAGGGAGAGTGTAACACTATATTACATCACACAGAGCATTCAGTGCTGCAGGGAGAAAGTAACATTGTATTACATCACACAGAGCATTCAGTGCAGCAGGGAGAGTGTAACATTGTATTACATCACACAGAGCATTCAGTGCTGCAGGGAGAGTGTAACATTGTATTACATCACACAGAGCATTCAGTGCTGCAGGGAGACTGTAACATTGTATTACATCACACAGAGCATTCAGTGCTGCAGGGAGAGTGTAACATTATATTACATCACACAGAGCATTCAGTGCTGTAGGGATAGTGTAACATTGTATTTTATCACACAGAGCACTCAGTGCTGCAGGGAAAATGTAACATTGTATTACATCACACAGAGCATTCAGTGCTGCAGGGAGAGTGTAACATTGTATTACATCACGCAGAGCATTCAGTACTGCAGAGAGACTGTAACACTGTATTACATCACACAGAGCATTCAGCGCTGCAGAGAGACTGTAACACTGTATTACATCACACAGAGCATTCAGTGCTGCAGGGAGAGTGTAACATTGTATTACATCACGCAGAGCATTCAGTACTGCAGGGATAGTGTAACATTGTATTACATCACACAGAGAATTCAGTGCTGCAGAGAGACTGTAACATTGTATTACATCACACAGAGCATTCAGTGCTGCAGGGAGAGTGTAACATTATATTACATCACACAGAGCATTCAGTGCTGTAGGGATAGTGTAACATTGTATTACATCACACAGAGAATTCAGTGCTGCAGAGAGACTGTAACATTGTATTACATCACACAGAGCATTCAGTGCTGCAGGGAAAATGTAACATTGTATTACATCACACAGAGCATTCAGTGCTGCAGGGAAAATGTAACATTGTATTACATCACACAGAGCATTCAGTGCTGTAGGGAGAGTGTAACATTGTATTACATCACACAGAGCATTCAGTGCTGCAGAGAGACTGTAACACTGTATTACATCACACAGAGCATTCAGTACTGCAGGGAGAGTGTAACATTGTATTACATCATACAGAGCATTCAGTGCTGCAGAGAGACTGTAACATTGTATTACATCACACAGAGAATTCAGTGCTGCAGGGAGAGTGTAACATTGTATTACATCACACAGAGCATTCGGTGCTGCAGGGAGAGTGTAACATTGTATTACATCACACAGAGCATTCAGTGCTGCATAGGCAGTGTAACATTGTATTACATCACACAGAGAACTCAGTGCTGCAGGGATAGTGTAACATTGTATTACATCACACAGAGAATTCAGTGCTGCAGGGAGACTGTAACATTGTATTACATCACACAGAGCATTCAGTGCTGCATAGGCAGTGTAACATTGTATTACATCACACAGAGAACTCAGTGCTGCAGGGATAGTGTAACATTGTATTACATCACACAGAACATTCAGTGCTGCAGGGATAGTGTAACATTGTATTACATCACACAGAGAATTCAGTGCTGCAGGGAGACTGTAACATTGTATTACATCACACAGAGCATTCAGTGCTGCATAGGCAGTGTAACATTGTATTACATCACACAGAGAACTCAGTGCTGCAGGGATAGTGTAACATTGTATTACATCACACAGGGCATTCAGTACTGCAGAAAGACTGTAACACTGTATTACATCACACAGAGCATTCAGTGCTGCCAAGAGACTGTAACATTGTATTACATCACACAGAGCATTCAGTACTGCAGAGAGACTGTAACATTGTATTACATCACACAGAGTATTCAGGGCTGCAGGGATAGTGTAACATTGTATTACATCACACAGAGCATTCAGTGCTGCAGGGATAGTGTAACATTGTATTACATCACACAGAGCATTCAGTGCTGCAGGGAGACTGTAACATTGTATTACATCACACAGAGCATTCAGTACTGCAGAAAGACTGTAACACTGTATTACATCACACAGAGCATTCAGTGCCTCAGGTATAGTGTAACATTGTATTACATCACACAGATCATTCAGTGCTGCAGGGATAGTGTAACATTGTATTACATCACACAGAGCATTCAGTGCTGCAGGGAGAGTGTAACACTGTATTACATCACACAGAGCATTCAGTGCCTCAGGTATAGTGTAACATTGTATTACATCACACAGATCATTCAGTGCTGCAGGGATAGTGTAACATTGTATTACATCACACAGAACATTCAGTGCTGCAGGGAGACTGTAACATTGTATTACATCACACAGAGCATTCAGTGCTGCAGGGAAAGTGTAACATTGTATTACATCACGCAGAGCATTCAGTGCTGCAGGGAGACTGTAACACTGTATTACATCACACAGATCATTCAGTACTGCAGAAAGACTGTAACATTGTATTACATCACACAGAGCATTCAGTACTGCAGAAAGACTGTAACACTGTATTACATCACAAAGAGCATTCAGTGCCTCAGGTATAGTGTAACATTGTATTACATCACACAGATCATTCAGTGCTGCAGGGATAGTGTAACATTGTATTACATCACACAGAGCATTCAGTGCTGCAGGGAGAGTGTAACACTGTATTACATCACACAGAGCATTCAGTGCCTCAGGTATAGTGTAACATTGTATTACATCACACAGAACATTCAGTGCTGCAGGGAGACTGTAACATTGTATTACATCACACAGAGCATTCAGTGCTGCAGGGAAAGTGTAACATTGTATTACATCACACAGAGCATTCAGTGCTGCAGGGAGACTGTAACATTGTATTACATCACACAGAGCATTCGGTGCTGCAGGGAGACTGTAACACTGTATTACATCACACAGATCATTCAGTGCTGCAGGGAGACTGTAACATTGTATTACATCACACAGAGCATTCAGTGCTGCAGGGAGACTGTAACACTGTATTACATCACACAGAGCATTCAGTGCTGCAGGGAGACTGTAACACTGTATTACATCACACAGAACATTCAGTGCTGCAGGGAGACTGTAACACTGTATTACATCACACAGAGCATTCAGTGCTGCAGGGAGACTGTAACACTGTATTACATCACACAGAGCATTCAGTTCTGTAGGGATAATGTAACATTGTATTACATCACACAGAGCATTCAGTGCCTCAGGTATAATGTAACACTGTATTACGTCACAAAGAGCATTCAGTGCTGCAGGGAGACTGTAACATTGTATTACGTCACAAAGAGCATTCAGTGCTGCATGGTGTTAGCGTACCTTTGCGGCGGCTGCCCAAGCTGTCCGCATCTTGCTTCCAGCGGCTTCAGCCACATACTGCTTATGGCGGCACGGCCGTTTGCTCCCCTTCGCGGCCACCCCCTGGGTCTCTGTGCGGCTCCAGCCGCTTCAGTTTCGGCATCCCAGCGGGCAGGGTGACATCATCTATGAGAGCACGTTCAAAGGCATGGACGTGCGCTCCATTTAAAGGTACAGTTACCTAATGTGACTCCTCCTCTTCCTCTGGCTACAATTTACAGTATATACTTCATGGACATAGGGCTCAGTCGCCCTTTCATTGGTGTCCAGCGCAATTCTATATTTTGGCGTTCGGTGTATTATCTGGCTTGTCTGACTAACTGATCTGGTGCTGACCTGTGGCTCTGTCTCACTATCCGTTCCATGCATGTCCCTTGGCTTAGTTGGATAGCCATTCTGGTGCAGACCTGCGGCTCTGGCTGACTACCCAAAGGGATGTGGAATTTATATCGCCCGACGCCTGGGACATGTAGTTCCGGGGAGCTGGGCAGGTAAATTTGTCTCACATTTAGCCCTGCTTCGGGCAAGCAGAGCCGGACTCACAGCCCCCCACCACCACCAGTGCTAGCATAAGGCGGCTGCAGCACTGCAGCGGAGAGGAGCTGAAACGGGGGGAGCTGCAATTTTTTTTCGATTTCTTTTTTATATTATCTGCCGCGGGACTGTACGTGATGCAGTAGGATGTGTGTCCTGTGTGGTGCGGAATGGAGGGCTGAAGAGGAAGATGCAAACACACAGCCAAAATTTGGGCAGCTAATGTGGCTAAAGTAATGGGACATTGTCCAACTTGCAGAACCTTTAATTATTTATGACCTTAAGGTGATTAGAAAACAAAAACAAAACTGCAGTGCCGGGGGCAGTGGACGTGAAGTGTCCTGTCAATGGATGAACATCATTAAAGCGAGAAAGCAGGTTAATGTCAGAGTACTAAAGATTGTGACATCAAGAGTGCGGGAAGCCTATAAGAGGCAGAAAGTCTTACTAAGTGCTGGGGGAAAGTTGAATTTGAGGACCTGTCAGCTGGAAAAAGATTTCAAAGGCCTGGTCTTCAGAGTACCTACACGTCATGATATTGCCCGACCCGATATGAAATACATTGAACGCATCAGAGCCTAACGAAGGTCAATAAGGACTGATGGGAGGATGGAAATTAAAGACCTTCTGGTAGTGGAAGAGGCACTAACGAAGCTGGACAATGTATGGGACTACAGGTTGGAAAGAGGCTGGGATTCCGAGAAGCTCCAATTAAGAGGTCTTCAACTACTGTCAGAGTTCAGATAAGTAACACTGCTTAACTTTTTAACTCCTCATGACTACTGGTAAAGATAATTTCCTTCTTGGCACAGGCCTTCATAGAGATGTGAAATGCTGTATAATAAAATAAAATTAATAGCTAATACTTCAAGAAGAGCTCATTTTTAAATGTAATGATAGTGAAGATCCGATAGGGGAAGAGCATTAGTAAACGGGGAATAAAAAAAAGAGAGGAAAAAAAAATATAGCCCTTAGCAATTAACCCCCTGCTTAGTCCGACAAAGGAAAAAGAAAGAGAAAATAAAACAAAAGGATTTCCAAACTGTAATGGCTTTAAAGGGATAGTAATACTTAAAATGTAAAAAAAAAATGTTGTAGGGTTTATCCCCCTGAGTAAAACAAGAGTACTCCCACTGCTGAAAGGTGTTTCATTCAAAAGTTATTAATTTTTTAGGTGCAATATCACAGTGGCCTGAAATTGTGCAGTGGCGCTGTTGCTACACCATCCTATGGAGATTTATGGTCCCGGGACCAGAGCTGTCCATAGGATCATGTAGCAACAGCGCCACTGTACAATTTCAGGCCACTGTGATATTGCACCTACAAAATTCAACTTTGAAAATTAATAACTTTTGAATGAAACACCTTTCAGCAGTGGGAGTACCCCTGTTTTACTCAGGGGGATAAACCCTACAACATATTTTTTTTACATTTTAAGTATTACTATCCCTTTAAGCATCTGGGATACATGATTACAGAAGTGGATGAACCAAGTTATGTCTGCAGTGGTTAAATGCTTAAAGGATAATTTTTATTAAACCTCTGAGTGTCAGGTATGCAATCCATTGCTTTGCAATGCGTTGCGTACCCCTTCAGCACTCAACGGGTTATAATAAGTATTAAAAACATAATGAAGACATCACAGAAAATCAAACTACAAAACAAACAGGCCTGAAAGGTCTTTATGACATTTCACACAAGCAGTGCTAGCTAAAAGATCTTTTTTCTGGGCAGGGGATTGTGGCAAGGTGTGTGCGTGTGGGGGGATTGGCGGCAGGGGGGCATCAAAATGCACCTTCGCCTGTGTGGACAAAAATCCTTGCACCGGCCCTGCATTTAAATGGGTACATGTATTTTGGTGGCTGTACTGAAATAATAATTATTTTGTGTATCAGGACAAGTAGACTGTCATTAGGGACAAGTAGATTGGGCTCCCGTTTTAGTCCCTTGGACAAGTAGTTTTTTTTTTTAAATTTCCACACCCCTGACCCGTTCCACGTATGACTCTTGGCTTGTCTGACTATCCATTCTGGTGTTGACCTGGGGCTCTGTCCACTGCATATCCAGCATACCAGCACTTCAGTGGATATCCTATCTGGTGCAAACCTGTGGCTCTGGCTGACTACCCGCTCAGTGTATGACCCCTGGCTTGTTTGACCATCCATTCTGGCGCTGACCTGTGGCTCCGTCTGACTATCCTCTGGTGTAGCCTTCCATGAAGACAGATAGCCACTCTGGTGGGGGCCTGTGGCTCTGGCAGACTTACTCCTGGTTGCCTTCCTATGTGGTCTGGTTTCTCCCAGGTGCGGACCTGTGGCATTGCAGACTCTCCTTGTCCCATCACTGGGACCTATCATACAGAATCACACTGAAGCAGTCTTCTATTTCTGGTTGTTGTCGCTTGCTCCGTTGTGCGCTTCTCTCTCATACCGTTTATTGTGATATTTCTGTTTTATTGTTGGTGCCTAATAAAGTTGTTGTTATCTTGTAGTACTCCTGAGTTTTCTTGCCGAACCGTGACACATGGACAGTATAACATTGCATTACATTCTGCTCTGAAGGTCTAGCAAACCTCTCTGGAAACTGAGATCCAAGAAGTTCCTTGCCAGGGGCATAAAAAATGTAAATTAAAGGTAAAGAGGAAAAGTATTATTCAGATTATATGCAACTTAACTATACATATTATGTATCTGCATACTATTCCTTTAATCTGGGCAGAAAATCCTATTACTCGCTGTTAATCAATACTCAGTGGTTTGGTTCACAAAACTTTAAGTGGAATTCTACCCTTCGATATAACTGAGGTAATATGACTCTGAATAGAATTGTAAGACAGTACTCAGTTCATATTAATTACAATTATAACAATAAATATATCCACTGCAAGAGGTATAATCAACTCAGGCTTGTCAGTTACAGTGGAACTATCGCCATACTGCTCTCCCTCCTACCTCCCACTCCCTGTCACCCAGACACTAACATTCCACACTGCTCTCCCTCCTACCTCCCACTCCCTGTCACCCAGACACTAACATTCCACACTGCTCTCCCTCCTACCTCCCACTCCCTGTCACCCAGACACTAACATTCCACACTGCTCTCACTCCTACCTCCCACTCCCTGCCACCCAAATACTAACATTCCACACTGCTCTCCCGCCTACCTCCCACTCCCTGTCACCCAGACACTAACATTCCACACTGCTCTCACTCCTACCTCCCACTCCCTGCCACCCAAATACTAACATTCCACACTGCTCTCCCTCCTACCTCCCACTCCCTGTCACCCAGACACTAACATTCCACACTGCTCTCACTCCTACCTCCCACTCCCTGTCACCCAGACACTAACATTCCACACTGCTCTCACTCCTACCTCCCACTCCCTGTCACCCAAATACTAACATTCCACACTGCTCTCCCTCCTACCTCCCACTCCCTGTCACCCAGACACTAACATTCCACACTGCTCTCACTCCTACCTCCCACTCCCTGTCACCCAAATACTAACATTCCACACTGCTCTCCCTCCTACCTCCCACTCCCTGCCACCCAGATACTAACATTCCACACTGCTCTCCCTCCTACCTCCCACTCCGTCAGCCAGATACTAACATTCCACACTGCTCTCCCTCCTACCTCCCACTCCCTGTCACCCAGACACTAACATTCCACACTGCTCTCACTCCTACCTCCCACTCCCTGTCACCCAGATACTAACATTCCACACTGCTCTCCCTCCTACCTCCCACTCCCTGTCACCCAGATACTAACATTCCACACTGCTCTCCCTCCTACCTCCCACTCCGTCAGCCAGATACTAACATTCCACACTGCTCTCCCTCCTACCTCCCACTCCTTCAGCCAGATACTAGCATTCCACACTGCTGTCCCTCTTACCTCCCACTCCATCAGCCAGATACTAACATTCCACACTGCTCTCCCTCTTACCTCCCACTCCATCAGCCAGATACTAACATTCCACACTGCTCTCCCTCTTACCTCCCACTCCATCAGCCAGATACTAACATTCCACACTGCTCTCCCTCTTACCTCCC
This sequence comes from Rhinophrynus dorsalis, assembly GCA_037306005.1. Classification (NCBI taxonomy): domain Eukaryota; kingdom Metazoa; phylum Chordata; class Amphibia; order Anura; family Rhinophrynidae; genus Rhinophrynus; species Rhinophrynus dorsalis. The sequence continues at coordinate 495,087,145 of CM074722.1, read as the reverse complement.
ACTCCGTCAGCCAGGTACTAACATTCCACACTGCTCTCACTCCTACCTCCCACTCCGTCAGCCAGGTACTAACATTCCAAACTGCTCTCCCTCCTACTTCCCACTCCATCAGCCAGATACTAACATTCCACACTGCTCTCCCTCCAACTTCCCACTCCATCAGCCAGATACTAACATTCCACACTGCTCTCCCTCCTACCTCCCACTCCTTCAGCCAGATACTAGCATTCCACACTGCTCTCCCTCTTACCTCCCACTCCATCAGCCAGATACTAACATTCCACACTGCTCTCCCTCTTACCTCCCACTCCATCAGCCAGATACTAACATTCCACACTGCTCTCCCTCCTACCTCCCACTCCGTCAGCCAGGTACTAACATTCCACACTGCTCTCACTCCTACCTCCCACTCCGTCAGCCAGGTACTAACATTCCAAACTGTTCTCCCTCCTATTTCCCACTCCATCAGCCAGATACTAACATTCCACACTGCTCTCCCTCCTACTTCCCACTCCCTGTCACCCAGATACTAACATTTCAAACTGCTCTCCCTCCTACATCCCACTCCCTGCCACCCAGATACTAACATTCCACACTGCTCTCCCTCCTACCTCCCACTCCGTCAGCCAGATACTAACATTCCACACTGCTCTCCCTCCTACCTCCCACTCCTTCAGCCAGATACTAGCATTCCACACTGCTCTCCCTCTTACCTCCCACTCCATCAGCCAGATACTAACATTCCACACTGCTCTCCCTCTTACCTCCCACTCCATCAGCCAGATACTAACATTCCACACTGCTCTCCCTCCTACCTCCCACTCCGTCAGCCAGGTACTAACATTCCACACTGCTCTCACTCCTACCTCCCACTCCGTCAGCCAGGTACTAACATTCCAAACTGCTCTCCCTCCTATTTCCCACTCCATCAGCCAGATACTAACATTCCACACGCTCTCCCTCCTACTTCCCACTCCCTGTCACCCAGATACTAACATTTCAAACTGCTCTCCCTCCTACATCCCACTCCCTGCCACCCAGATACTAACATTCCACACTGCTCTCCCTCCTACCTCCCACTCCTTCAGCCAGATACTAGCATTCCACACTGCTCTCCCTCTTACCTCCCACTCCATCAGCCAGATACCAACATTCCACACTGCTCTCCCTCTTACCTCCCACTCCATCAGCCAGATACTAACATTCCACACTGCTCTCCCTCCTACCTCCCACTCCGTCAGCCAGGTACTAACATTCCACACTGCTCTCACTCCTACCTCCCACTCCGTCAGCCAGGTACTAACATTCCAAACTGCTCTCCCTCCTACTTCCCACTCCCTGTCACCCAGATACTAACATTCCACACTGCTCTCCCTCCTACCTCCCACTCCATCAGCCAGGTACTAACATTTCAAACTGCTCTCCCTCCTACATCCCACTCCCTGTCACCCAGATACTAACATTCCACACTGCTCTCCCTCCTACCTCCCACTCCATCAGCCAGATACTAACATTCCACACGCTCTCCCTCCTACTTCCCACTCCCTGTCACCCAGATACTAACATTTCAAACTGCTCTCCCTCCTACATCCCACTCCCTGCCACCCAGATACTAACATTCCACACTGCTCTCCCTCCTACCTCCCACTCCTTCAGCCAGATACTAGCATTCCACACTGCTCTCCCTCTTACCTCCCACTCCATCAGCCAGATACTAACATTCCACACTGCTCTCCCTCTTACCTCCCACTCCATCAGCCAGATACTAACATTCCACACACTGCTCTCCCTCCTACCTCCCACTCCGTCAGCCAGGTACTAACATTCCACACTGCTCTCACTCCTACCTCCCACTCCGTCAGCCAGGTACTAACATTCCAAACTGCTCTCCCTCCTACTTCCCACTCCCTGTCACCCAGATACTAACATTCCACACTGCTCTCCCTCCTACCTCCCACTCCATCACCCAGATACTAACATTCCACACTGCTCTCCCTCCTACCTCCCACTCCGTCAGCCAGGTACTAACATTCCACACTGCTCTCACTCCTACCTCCCACTCCGTCAGCCAGGTACTAACATTCCAAACTGCTCTCCCTCCTACTTCCCACTCCCTGTCACCCAGATACTAACATTCCACACTGCTCTCCCTCCTACCTCCCACTCCATCAGCCAGGTACTAACATTTCAAACTGCTCTCCCTCCTACATCCCACTCCCTGTCACCCAGATACTAACATTGCACACTGCTCTCCCTCATACCTCCCACTCCGTCAGCCAGATACTAACATTCCACACTGCTCTCCCTCCTACCTCCCACTCCGTCAGCCAGGTACTAACTTTCCAAACTGCTCTCCCTCCTACATCCCACTCTCTGTCATCCAGATATTAACATTCCACACTGATCTTCCTCCTATCTCCCACTCCCTGTCACCCAGATACTAACATTCCACACTGCTCTCCCTCCTACCTCCCACTCCATCAGCCAGATACTAACATTCCACACTGCTCTCCCTCCTTTCACCCACTCCGTCAGCCAGATACTAACATTCCACACACTGCTCTCCCTCTTACCTCCCACTCCATCAGCCACATACTAACATTCCAAACTGCTCTCCCTCCTACCTCCCACTCCATCAGCCAGATCCTAATATTCCTCAATGCTCTTCCTCCCACCGGCCACTTCCTGCCATCTAGATAATAACATTTCTCACAGCTCTGCCTCTCACCTGACACTGCCTCTCAGCCAAATACTGAGTGGATATTCTGACTATATATATATAAATCTCTTACCAACGTATGATATTCACATTACAGGTCATCAGAGCGAGGCAGGAAGGACGGCAGCAACAGAGAACTTCTCCAGCTCTTCCGATGAAGAATTTCATTATAAAAATTTCCCATCGTACACGGTAAGGTTTGATTTCACTGTAAAACCATTCTACTGTCAAGCTACTCAATATTTCTCCTTTAAAGGGACTGCCCACTGAATCCTAACTCCTTTATGACCGAGGAGGGGGGCAACACACAGAATCTCAATGCAATGCACTCCCTTCTATTCCTCAAAAAGGTTAAACAGGATTAAAAACTATAGGAATAAGTGGCTATGTTTGGGTACCAGGACTTTCCTAGGTGGGCCTACATCATACAGCAGTCAGACATATCTATATAATTACTGTGTGTGACAGAAGGACTTACCTAGGTAGGAGTCGATCAGACAGCAGTCAGGTGTATCTGTATAATTACTGTGTGTAACAGAAGGACTTACCTAGGTAGGAGTCCATCATACAGCAGTCAGGTGTATCTATATAATTACTGTGTGTAACAGAAGCACTTACCTAGGTAGGAGTCCATCATACAGCAGTCAGGTGCATCTATATAATTACTGTGTGTAACAGGAGGACTTACCTAGGTAGGAGTCCATCATACAGCAGTCAGGTGTATATATACAATTACTGTGTGTAACTGAAGCACTTACCTAGGTAGGAGTCCATCATACAGCAGTCAGGTGCATCTATATAATTACTGTGTGTAACAGAAGTACTTACCTAGGTAGGAGTCCATCACACAGCAGTCAGGTGTATCTATATAATTACTATGTGTAACAGAAGCACTTACCTAGGTAGGAGTCCATCACACAGCAGTCAGGTGTATCTATATAATTACTGTGTGTAACAGAAAGACTTACCTAGGTAGGAGTCCATCACACAGCAGTCAGGTGTATCTATATAATTACTGTGTGTAACAGAAGCACTTACCTAGGTAGGAGTCCATCACACAGCAGTCAGGTGTATCTATATAATTACTGTGTGTAACAGAAGGACTTACCTAGGTAGGAGTCCATCACACAGCAGTCAGGTGTATCTATATAATTACTGTGTGTAACAGAAGCACTTACCTAGGTAGGAGTCCACCATACAGCAGTCAGGTGTATCTATATAATTACTGTGTGTAACAGAAGGACTTACCTAGGTAGGAGTCCATCACACAGCAGTCAGGTGTATCTATATAATTACTGTGTGTAACAGAAGCACTTACCTAGGTAGGAGTCCATCATACAGCAGTCAGGTATATCTATATAATTACTGTGTGTAACAGAAGCACTTACCTAGGTAGGAGTCCATCATACAGCAGTCAGGCGTATCTATATAATTACTGTGTGTAACAGAAGCACTTACCTAGGTAGGAGTCCATCATACAGCAGTCAGGTGTATCTATATAATTACTGTGTGTAACAGAAGCACTTACCTAGGTAGGAGTCCATCATACAGCAGTCAGATGTATCTATATAATTACTGTGTGTAACAGACAGCAGTCAGATGTAGCTATATAATTACTGTGTGTAACAGAAGCTCTTACCTAGGTAGGAGTCCATCATACAGCAGTCAGGCGTATCTATATAATTACTGTGTGTAACAGAAGCACTTACCTAGGTAGGAGTCCATCATACAGCAGTCAGGTGTATCTATATAATTACTGTGTGTAACAGAAGCACTTACCTAGGTAGGAGTCATCATACAGCAGTCAGGTGTATCTATATAATTACTGTGTGTAACAGAAGGACTTACCTAGGTAGGAGTCCATCATACAGCAGTCAGGTATATCTATATATACATATATATATATATATATATATATATATATATATATATATATACATATATATATATATATATATATATACATATACATACACATATATATATATAGAAGCACTTACATATGTAGGAGGAGTCCATCATACAGCAGTCAGGTGTATCTATATAATTCACCTTTTAATCAATTAGAATTTGTATTTACACTCATATGGTGCAGTTGATTTGACCCAGAATTGCTCTTATTGTTTGAGAATAAAGCCCAGTTTCTATTCCAGTTAATCCAATATCTGAGAACATTCTCTGAGTGCTGTTTCACACAGTGATACTTCTGTGTTGTTATACTCAGCTCTCTCCAATTCTCAGCCAGCTATCTGGTTCAGGAGCACGTTTCAGCTGGCCGGCTCAGTGAGCTTATTGGCTGCCTCCCATGTTGGTTAGGCATGCCCTGAATGTTGCCATGACCATTGCAACCTCCAATATGGCTGTTGTAAAACGTCTGTAGGCAGCCTCATGGGCCTCTGTACAAACCTTCCTTACCGTAACTTTACTGTGTTCCTGAGGGAATACAGTAATAATACAGCCCCATAGGCCTCTGTACAGACGTTACTGTAACTTTACTGTGTTCCTGAGGTAATATGGTAATAATACAGCCCCATAGGCCTCTGTACAGACCTTACTATAACTTTACAGTGTTTCTGAGGGAATACAGTAATAATACAGCCCCATAGACCTCTGTACAGAGCTTACTGTAACTTTACTGTGTTCCTGAGGGAATACAGTAATAATATAGCCCCATAGACCTCTGTACAGATCTTACTGTAACTTTACTGTGTTCCTGAGGGAATACAGTAATAATACAGCACCATAAGCCTCTGTATAGACCTTACTGTAACTTTACTGTGTTCCTGAGGGGATACAGTAATAATACAGCCCCACAGGCCTCTGTACAGATCTTACTGTAACTTTACCGTGTTCCTGAGGGAATACAGTAATAATACAGCCCCATAGGCCTCTGTACTAGGGTTGCCACCCAGCCGGTATTTTACCGGCAGGCCGGTAAAAAATTGGCTTCTGTCCAATGTTAAGTCTATGGAGAGAATGCCATGGCCGGCAACCCTACTCTGTACAGACTTTCCTTACTGTAACTTTACTGTGTTCCTGAGGGAATACAGTAATAATACAGCCCCATAGACCTCTGTACAGACCTTACTACAACTTTACTGCAGAGGGAATACAGTAATAATACAGCCCCATAGACCTCTGTACAGACCTTCCTTACTGTAACTTTACAATGTTCCTGAGGGAATACAGTAATAATACAGCCCCATAAGCCTCTGTATAGACCTTACTGTAACTTTACTGTGTTCCTGAGGGAATACAGTAATAATACAGCCCCATAGGCCTCTGTACAGATCTTACTGTAACTTTACTGTGTTCCTGAGGGAATATAGTAATAATACAGCCCCACAGACCTCTGTACAGACCTTACTACAAGTTTACTGCAGAGGGAATACAGTAATAATACAGCCCCATAGGCCTCTGTACAGACCTTCCTTACTGTAACTTTACAGTGTTCCTGAGGGAATACAGTAATAATACAGCCCCATATGCCTCTGTACAGACCTTCCTTACTGTAACTTTACAGTGTTCCTGAGGGAATACAGTAATAATACAGCCCCATAGGCTTCTGTACAGACCTTACTGTAACTTTACTGTGTTCCTGAGGGAATACAGTAATAATACAGCCCCATAGGCCTATGTACAGACCTTCCTTACTGTAACTTTACTGTGTTCCTGAGGAAATACAGTAATAATACAGCTCCCTAGGCCTCTGTACAGACCTTCCTTACTGTAACTTTACTGTGTTCCTGAGGGAATCCTATATAATAATTCACTAATGTACGTTTGTCAGAAGCTGCCATGCGCCGTACAGACGGCTGCTTGCGTTGCAGTCATGCGCAGTACAGACTGCCCTCGCCGCGGCTGATAACGGAGCAGGGCGCTCTGAATTCAGACCGCTGCACAGAGAGGACTAAAGTCTTAATTCAGAGCACCCTGCTCCGTTATCAGCCACAGCGCGGGCAGTCTCTACTGTGCATGACTGCACCTTGGCCGTTGCTGCCTGGCACTGTGGCCCGTGTACACCGGCTGTTCATCTAGTACAGTAATAATACAGCCCCATAGGCCTCTGTACAGAGCTTGCTGTAACTTTAATATGTTCCTGTGGGAATACAGTAATAATACAGTCCCATAGGCCTCTGTACAGACCTTCCTTACTGTAACTTTACTGTGTTCTTGAGGGAATACAGTAATAATACAGCCCCATAGGCCTCTGTACAGACGTTACTGTAACTTTACTGTGTTCCTGAGGTAATATGGTAATAATACAGCCCCATAGGCCTCTGTACAGACCTTACTATAACTTTACAGTGTTTCTGAGGGAATACAGTAATAATACAGCCCCATAGACCTCTGTACAGAGCTTACTGTAACTTTACTGTGTTCCTGAGGGAATACAGTAATAATACAGCCCCATAGACCTCTGTACAGATCTTACTGTAACTTTACTGTGTTCCTGAGGGAATACAGTAATAATACAGCCCCATAGGCCTCTGTAATGACCTTACTTACTGTAACTTTACAATGTTCCTGAGGGAATACAGTAATAATACAGCCCCATAAGCCTCTGTATAGACCTTACTGTAACTTTACTGTGTTCCTGAGGGGATACAGTAATAATACAGCCCCACAGGCCTCTGTACAGATCTTACTGTAACTTTACCGTGTTCCTGAGGGAATACAGTAATAATACAGCCCCATAGACCTCTGTACTAGGGTTGCCACCCAGCCGGTATTTTACCGGCAGGCCGGTAAAAAATTGGCTTCTGTCCAATGTTAAGTCTATGGAGATAATGCCATGGCCGGTATTTTTTTGAAGAAAATGTGGCAACCCTACTCTGTACAGACTTTCCTTACTGTAACTTTACTGTGTTCCTGAGGGAATACAGTAATAATACAGTCCCATAGGCCTCTGTACAGACCTTCCTTACTCTAACTTTACAATGTTCCTGAGGGAATACAGTAATAATACAGCCCCATAAGCCTCTGTATAGACTTTACTATAACTTTACTGTGTTCCTGAGGGAATACAGTAATAATACAGCCCCACAGACCTCTGTACAGACCTTACTACAACTTTACTGCAGAGGGAATACAGTAATAATACAGCCCCATAGACCTCTGTTACAGACCTTCCTTACTGTAACTTTACAATGTTCCTGAGGGAATACAGTAATAATACAGCCCTATAAGCCTCTGTATAGACCTTACTGTAACTTTACTGTGTTCCTGAGGGAATACAGTAATAATACAGCCCCATAGGCCTCTGTACAGATCTTACTGTAACTTTACTGTGTTCCTGAGGGAATATAGTAATAATACAGCCCCACAGACCTCTGTACAGACCTTACTACAACTTTACTGCAGAGGGAATACAGTAATAATACAGCCCCATAGGCCTCTGTACAGACCTTCCTTACTGTAACTTTACAGTGTTCCTGAGGGAATACAGTAATAATACAGCCCCATAGGCCTCTGTACAGACCTTCCTTACTGTAACTTTACAGTGTTCCTGAGGGAATACAGTAATAATACAGCCCCATAGGCCTCTGTACAGACCTTACTGTAACTTTACTGTGTTCCTGAGGGAATACAGTAATAATACAGCCCCATAGGCCTCTGTACAGACCTTCCTTACTGTAACTTTACTGTGTTCCTGAGGAAATACAGTAATAATACTGCTCCCTAGGCCTCTGTACAGACCTTCCTTACTGTAACTTTACTGTGTTCCTGAGGGAATCCTAAATAATAATTCACTAATGTACGTTTGTCAGAAGCTGCCATGCGCCGTACAGACGGCTGCTTACGTTGCAGTCATGCGCAGTACAGACTGCCCTCGCCGCGGCTGATAACGGAGCAGGGCGCTCTGAATTCAGACCGCTGCGCAGAGAGGACTAAAGTCTGAATTCAGAGCACCCTGCTCCGTTATCAGCCACAGCTTGGGCAGTCTCTACTGTGCATGACTGCACCTTGGCCGTTGCTGCCTGTTCATCTAGTACAGTAATAATACAGCCCCATAGGCCTCTGTACAGAGCTTGCTGTAACTTTACTGTGTTCCTGTGGGAATACAGTAATCATACAGTCCCATAGGCCTCTGTACAGACCTTCCTTACTGTAACTTTACTGTGTTCCTGAGGGAATACAGTAATAATACAGCCCCATAGGCCTCTGTACAGAGCTTGCTGTAACTTTAATGTGTTCCTGTGGGAATACAGTAATAATACAGTCCCATAGGCCTCTGTACAGACCTTCCTTAGTGTAACTTTACTGTGTTCCTGAGGTAATACATTAATAATACAGCCCCATAGGCCTCTGTACAGACCTTGCTGTAACTTTACTGTGTTCCTGAGGCAATACAGTAATAACACAGTCCCATAGGCCTCTGTACAGACCTTACTGTAACTTTACTATGTTCCTGAGGGAATACAGTAATAATACAGCCCCGTAGGCCTCTGTACAGACCTTGCTGTAACTTTACTGTGTTCCTGAGGGAATACAGTAATAACACAGTCCCATAGGCCTCTGTACAGACCTTACTGTAACTTTACTGTGTCCCTGAAGGAATACAGTAATAATACAGTCCCATAGGCCTCTATACAGAACTTACTGTAACTTTACTGTGTTCCTGAGGGAATACAGTAATAAAACAGCTCCATAGGCCTCTGTACAGACCTCCCTTACTGTAACTTTACTGTGTTCCTGAGGGAATATAGTAATAATACAGCCCCATAGGCCACTGTACAGACCTTCCTTAATGCAAATTTACCATGTTCCTGTGAGAATACAGTTACAATACAACCCAGCAGGCCTCTGCACAGACCTTACTATAACTTTGCTGTGTTCTTTAGGGAATACGGTAATAATAAAGCCCCATAGGCTGCTATACACACCTTCCATGCGCTGTGAATAATGTTGCTTTCTATGTCAATGTCAACGATAAGTAGCTGGTATATCCCAGCACTTACCACACAGCCCTTAGAATCAAGGTGTCAGTGTAGGAATACGGAATACAATGGTTTTGGATAGTTTGTGTTTCATCAATATACATTTTAATTCCAACCTTGGCATGTCTGTTAGGAAAGCAGAACATTCACACAATTTCAGTGTAAAGAATATAGCCTTGTCAAGATGAAAACCAAGTGCAGATTGTGTGGGGAAGGCTGAAAGACATCAACAATGGACCTGTACAAAAGTAGTTAATGCAGCAGGGAAAGTTATGCATCAGGAGCATGAGGCGAGAGGGGGGGGATTCACGGTCAACCGTTTATAGAGAAGAACACAGTCAATTTAGTTCTCTAAACAACAATTATGATTTTACACCTTCAAGGATGGCTTCATAAATATTGTGTTCCCAAGATGTATGGTATCACAAAGACTCTGTTCTCTTAACATACTTAGTGATGTTAGTAACCTTAATAAAAACTTAATAATGGTTTAACATTCATAAAAGGTTGGGAAAGCACTTAACATTTTTTTCCCCATTTAAAGAGAAAATATTGCCTGCACTTATATTTTTATATTATTGCATAAAATGGAAAACAAATATAATATTGCAGTGTTTATCCTTCTCAGGATAACAAGAGTAGTCCAAGTGTTGAGACGTGCTTTATTCAGAAATTATTGCAGCTCAGACGTGGGTGCAGAAGTTCCATTGCCTGTCATTTTACAGTGGTGCTGTTGCTTCCTATGGAGAGTTATTTTCACTGACACTAGCTGTTCATAGGTGAAGCAACAGCGTCACCATAACGGTTCATACCCTTTAAGCCTTTTAAGCACAGCATCCAAATAATTCAAGTTTGACCTGAAATAACTTTGAATAAATCATCTCTTGGCAGTTGGAGTCCCCTTGTTGTAAACCCTGCATAATATATATTTTCAATAATTCATGGTACTGTCATTTTAAAAATGTTGCTTGTCCTAAGGAGCCCTAAAATCCTGCAGCTGTATGACGCAGTGAGGCTGTTGCACTAAGAAACTGGAGCAACTGTGGAGCACACCAACTGCACCATAGGGGACAATTAAACATTCCAAAAATTCCTACTTATTTAATTTAGATGTTTAACCACTTGAATGAGAGAGAGGTTACCAATGTCGCTACATTTCAGTCACCATTGTGAAACAGTCATTAGAGCAGACATGGGTAACCTGAGATCATCACGAAGTCATCCAGCTGCTGAGAACTATAATTCCCATAATCCTGTGCCAGCATCTAGCTGACTGGTGATGATGATAATTATTGTCCTCGACAGCAAGATGGCCAATGGTTGTGTACGGATGCCTTAGACACAGGTCATTTAGTGTGGCCTTAATGCAATGGTCTAGTCCAAACTGAGGCTCAGCGGCCATTTTTGACCTTCAGGCATGGCCAACTCAGCCCTTAGATGCAAATAGGGTTACCACCCAGCCGTTATTTTACCGGCAGGCCGGTAAAAAATTGGCTTCTGTCCAATGCTAAGTCTATGGAGGGAATACCATGGCCGGTATTTTTTTTTAAGAAAAGGTGGCAACCCTAATTACAAAGCAATGCATTGCCTACCCCTCTGGCACTCAAAGGGTTAAACAATAAAACGGTGACCAGCGGTCCTGTGTTAGAAGTTTGCTGATTTGTTCCTTAAAGGGACAGTAATGTCCCATAAAAAATGGTTATAGTTTTGCAGAGGTTAAAAAATTAAACTATATGCCATAAATCCTGTCTCTCAAACCGCTACGGTTTGACAGATATTTGCAGTTCAAAGTTCCCCCCTCCCTCTCCTTCTCCTGATGTCAGCGCTGTGCTGACAGCAGAAGATCCCAATCCGGGGACCAGCCAGCGGCTCTGCATCAGAGACACAATAGCAATATCCTATAACATAAAGTGATAGATTGCGTCGCTCCCTGTGAGCGTAACCGTACATGCGCAGTAGAGACTGTGCATGTGTGGTTTCACACACACAGGGCACTTCGCTGTGAGCCGTCAGGAGCTCCCCGTTGACGATCAGTGCTGATCCTGTCTCTGCTCCAGGACTTTGATACTAGTTGGAAAATAATGACTTAATTGGAAAGGTCTACAAAGCGTGCCTGGTTTGCAAGCGGATCTCCTGCTGTCAGCTTTACAGCTGACATCAGTAGACGGGGAGGGAGGTGGGGACTTTGAATGTGAATGTCTCTCAAACCATATCGGTATGAGAGATAGGATTTGTGGCATATAGTTTAATTTTTTATCCTCTACAAAACTATAAGCATTTTTAATGGGACATTACTGTCCCTTTAATGAGTTTGGATACCTCTATTGCACCCAAAGCGTTAAAAGGTCCCTATCAGCTAATATCACATGTTCATAAGTGTCAACGTCAGCAAGGACGGTATCCTATTGAAATGTCGTCATCTACTGGGTGACCATCAAAACGGCGCTTTAAAAAAGTCGCCTGAATCAAAAGGGCGACATCAGAATGTCGCCACAATCAAGAGAGCACAAGTAAGCTGCTTTATATAATGTGGGACTGTTAGGGACTATTTACATTTACCCTTTGAGTACCCTTTGGCATGTGTTGCGGATCTCTCTGGCATTCAAAGGGTTAAGGCATAGATGGAGACATATAATGGAGACATTCTAGGGGTTTATTATTGAAATGTCACCCTCTATTTGGCGACCTTTAAGAGCGCAATCAAAAGAGCAACATTCTGATTTCGCCCTTTTCAAGGGATAGTAATGTCAGAAAAAATATTAACTATATGGTAGATGCAATTAAAAGAGAGTACTTGCACTTATTCGTATCTCTCAGACCGTTATGGTGTGAGAGATATAGGAAAATAAAGTTTTCCGCTCCCTCCTCTTTCTGCTTGATGAGCTGTAAAGCTGTCAGAAGCAGATTCTGGTTCCTTGATCAGATGCGGCTCAACAGCAGTGCCGATATAACGATATCTAAAGATAAATACTTAATTTGGAACGGTCTACAAAGTGTGCCTGGTTTACAAGCACACTTTGTAGACTGTTCCAATGAAGTATTTGTTTCTAAATAGCGTGATTTCAGCTCTGCTGAAGAGCCTCTGTCTGGTCAAATGCAGGTGGCATTTTAAACGCACCATTTTGTCGGTCACCAAATAGTGGGCAACATTTCAATAGTGAACCAGCAAGGACTGATGATAACTATTTGCTATTTATTGAAAGTTGAACTGGATTGTACGTCACTAATTGCTCGTCGTTACAAAATGACAAAATGTTGCTAAATTATCATTAAAGAATGATAAATAATTCATAACTATTCTCAATCCGAAACACAGGTTGCTATTTACAAACTTTCAATGCAATACATTGCGTACCCCTCTGGCATTCAGAGGGTTAATAACTGGGCGCAAATGTTTACAAATATCATTTTTAATGCTAATGCAACTTTGCGACATGTTGATACAAATGTCCCAATAATCCTTACTTGATCTTTAGCAATGAAGTAGGCATGTTGGGTTGTATTTTGAAGATTTTAACAGTGGATTAATTTTAGAGCAAATCAGCCTCACCATAGGAGATCAATATACATTTATGAAATGTTCACTGATTTAATTGGGGTCTTTTAACGCTTTGAATGACAGAGAAGTTGTTTTGGATATTACAATATTAGTAGCTGGTTCCCATGTGGGTTGGCCATTCATTGAAGGCTGCAGTGAGCCCCTGGATGGACCTTGCTTACTGTATCGTTACTGTGTTCCTCAGGGAACGCTCTAACGCTGCAATATGCTGCACCTTGGTTCACTCACATGGGGTGATAGTAGCCTGAGTGATAGACATTATACCCCACCCAGCATGTTACCTTTCACTATGTGTGACAGATCCATTGCTGCATTGATACTGCACATGTAAAATGTCACGTGACAATGCCATCTGTGGAAAGGCGCTTAATGCAATTATGAAAAAAACAAGAAAGAGCACAAGGGAGCACCCCTAGTGTAGTGAATCTTCAGACAAGTTTCACAAGCCATTAAACACCCCACACATGAGTACTCACAAATGGAGTGGCTGTCAATCAAATATATGATAGGCAGCACACACGCAGGTATGGGTATTGTAACTGACCCAAAGCAGTACAGTAGGAATTGCACACTGGATCATAATAGGCTCCTCCTCCTCCTCATGTCGCTCCAAACGGCATATACAATGCACCAAAAAAAAGAAAGAGTGGGGGCACCACAATAGTGTGATAGTGTACTTACAAAATAAGACAGGTATACACTCAAATGATATGGTGAACAGCGGGGAATTGTCACGGATACCCAGAAAAGTTCAGGAGTCAGTACGATATAGTTAATTCAATTTTATTGACAAAATGAACAAAGAAAATATATACGTAATACATACAAAGGAACAGACAAAGGGTTAAAGCCAGCAACCCTGCTATCAGGAATAATAGGATGCGAGGCTAAACCACAATGCTGGAGACTAGGCCTTAGCCACTGGTAGTCTCAGCAGGAACCAGGAACAGGAACAGGAATACAGGATCTTGATCCGACGAAGCGAGAGTACCGACTCACGCCTGCAGTCAGAATGGAGCGAACTCTGACTCACGCCTGCAGTCAGAATGGAACAAACTCTGACTCACGCCTGCAGTCAGAATCAAAGCCGGTCTACTAGAGCCCCAGGTCTGCACTAGACTGGGTGTCTGCTAGGTACAAGGAACAAACGTAAGAGTAGTCAGACAGAGCCACAAGTCAGCACCAGAGGGGGTAGTCAGACAAGCCAGGTCATACACAGTTCAGGTAGTCAGCCAGAGCCACAGGTCTGCACCAGGTTGGGTATCCGCTATAGGGATAGACAAAAGAATAGTCAGACAGAGCCACAGGTCAGCACCAGAGGGGGTAGTTAGACAAGCCAGGTCATACACAGTTTAGGTAGTCTGACAGAGCCACAGGTCAGCACCAGGTTGGATGGAAGACTAGCCAGGTCATACACAGAGCACAAGGTAATAGAACTGCTATGAACAACAACGCAAGGACAACTGAGTCAGGACTCAGTCTGCCTTTTAAACCCCTCCACAGGAAGTAGGTAGGAGGAGACTACAGGAAGCAAACACATAAAACAGAGGCCTGCAGCATGCTTGAAGCCTCGCGCCACTAGAAGACGACTCACTGGTATACAAATGTTCAATCAAATGTAACCTTTTGAGTGCCAGAGGGTTATGCAAGCGTTGCATACCCCTCTGACACTCAAAGGTTAATAAAAATATCAATTCATAATATAATACATAAAAAAATTAAATGTAAATAAACAAAAGAATGGACAGTTAGGCTTGGATGTACTTCGTGGAGATTTTGTAAAGTCCAGGGGGAATCCTAAAGCCTCTTTTGATAGTCTCAATTTACATAAATGAACAATTCTGTTTAATCCTCCCAGGTTCCCTGTTCAGCCAGTGGCAGCTCAGTAGGTAGAATGTAAATGTAGCATTGGTGTTAATCCTTACAGCATGTTACGTACGGACTCCCTACAGAGAGCATCTGCATCCCTGCTCAGCACTGCTGGATAATCACTTGTTACATTGCTGCTGGGCTGACAAATGCATTTCAAGACGTAACACCTGGGGTGTTAGGGCTCTTTCACACAGCCTACAGCCGCCCGCTATTGTTCTGTCACCCATTTTCTCAATTCACATTTCTCCTGCGTCACCCTCTGATCCTGTCAAATTGATTGGGTTGATGGATGGCAGACGTGAGCACAGCTGAATATTACTGGCTTACGCCCATGTGAATTGGCCATAAGCATCCCAACTTCCAACATTTCCTGTGTAGAAAGTCTGGCCCCATAGACCTCATGCAGATCTGGACTATGATGAATACTGGACTGTGATGCTACGTGCAAGGTGCTAATCACCCGTGTGAAAGGCACAATAATGTAGCACAGTGGTTCTCAGCCAGGGGGCCGTGACACTTTGGGGTGCTGCAGACATCCGCTTAAAGTGATAGTAATTTTTCATAATAAAAGCAGCTCTAATTAATCTTCATAGCATTTGGGCCATGGAGAGTGTTATATCAATTCTGTCAGAGTTGTAGTACAAGAGTAATTGACTGATAAAGTATCCTCCTCCTGCCCCTTTTACTGATGTAACACTGCTCACCTCAGAGCAGCAAGACTGTCCAGATGGATCACAGAGAGGGACAATCTTCAGTGACCATAAGGGAAAACCTGAAAAACTTGTCAAGGGGAGCAGGGCTTTAATTGTTCTCACAGTAAGAAGATTGTCCCTTGCTGTGATCTGTCCGGTCAAGAGACCAGATTCCACATCTGAGGTGAGCAGTGTTACATCAGTAAAAGGGGCGGGAGGGGGATACTTTATCATTCAATTACTCTTGAACTACAGCTCTGACAGTATTGAAATAACACTCTCCATGGACCAAATATTATGAAGATTATTTGGAGCTGCTGTTTTTGTGAAATATTACTATCCCTTTAAGATGCCCCTTCATTTCTGTAAAGCCTTTGGCCAAAAGGTGAATGTTGAGATTAAAATATTTATTTATAGAAACTGTTATGATTTTGAGACCTAAAATAACTATATATTTATGTATCTTAACCCTTTCTTCCTCTTTGACAAAGTAATTATAAAATGTTAGGGGTGCTCCTAAAATTCCAGACTGAGTGTTAGCGATACCTTGGGCAAAAAAGAGATTGAGAAGCACCGGTCCAGCAGCTTACCTTGCAGGACAAGTGATATAATCAATGCACCATCGCTGTGTTATAGCTGTCTGTTGTGAAGGGACCTGACAAAGGATCAGCTGTAGGAGTCTGCAACCTCCGGCTCTCCAGCTGTTGAAAACTACCACTCCCACCATCCCAAAACTTCAAATCCTGGGAGGAGGAGACCACTTGTTTTACTCAGCGGGAAAATACCTACCATATGAGTGTTATTATTTTTTATAATAAAGGTTTTTACTCTTTTAACCCTTTGAGTGCCAGAGTGGTATGCAACGCATTGCAAAGCAATGCATTACGTACCCCTCTGGCACTCTAAAGGTTAACGTCCCCAAGGGGGTGAAGCCATAAGCTTTTCTTAGGGCACTGCCATTCTTACAGGTAGCAGTTGAATAAATAATTTTTACACAAGGGCAAACGTGAAGAGATTCAGATTATGTGACCTAGTTTATCCATCGTGAAGATTAGATCACTAAAAACTGTAGCTCCTCCAGAACATCTTCACAAACCAGTCAATCACTGCAGTGCTTTTTTGAACTGGGACGTGACACTTGAACCCCAGAAGAGAATGACAGCTGCTTTCAGTTCCGCAAGGTGTGCTGCCTGAAGGGATTCATTTTCCAGGCCTGTCTGCGTATAAAGAGGAAGGGAGCGGTTCACTGGGGAAATATCGGACAGGAAGGTTTATTTACTAAATACGAACAGCAGATGTTATGACCGTGCATGTAAAGGACAAAGTTGAGCATTTCTGGGACAATTAACCCCATGGATGCTAGAGGGGTCTCCAATGCATTGCATTTGAACTGGACATTAAAGGGATAGTAATACTTCGTTTTAACTTTATTTTATTTTGTAGGCATTAAAAAAACATGAAGAATGATATAAGTCTTATCTCTCAAACCTTTATGGTTTAAGAGATATTCACAAGCAAAGTATCCACCCCCCTGTTCAGCAAGATCAGAAGGGAGGTGCCCAGGTAGACTGCAGAGAGGGACAATCTTCAATTAAGATAAGGGAAAAACCTGAAAAACTTGTCAAGGGGGGCAGGGATTTCATTGTTCTCATAGGAAGAAGACTGTCCCCTGCTGTTATCTGTCTGGTCTATGGACTGGATTCCACATCTGAGAAGAGATTGCTTACACTAGGTAAAAGGGGCGGGAGGGGAAACTTTGCTTGTGAATATCTCATAAACCATAAAGGTTTGAGAGATAAGACTTATATCATTCTTCATGTTTTTTTAATGCCTACAAAATAAAATAAAGTTAAAACGAAGTATTACTATCCCTTTAATTCTGATTTGTTACAAATGGTGCAGTTCTTTTGCCCCTGAATTTCTCCAATATGGCTTCATGCATATGGCTCAGTGCATGTAGGAAAAATACAAATAAGGCCTAGTTCATACTGGCGACGGTGGCAGCAGCTTTGTTGCAAGATGTTTTAGCAACACAAGATTCACACAATATTCTCCACAATGGGAAGTGCTCCATAGAAAACAATGATACTGTATTTGCACAAATATAAGCCAAGTTTTTTTCAGCCATTTTATGCTAAGCTAGCGGGTTTGACCACACTGCAAAACTTTTTTTTTTCGTAAATTGTATTAAATCTCAGACCTCATGGAGGAACAGCAGGACCCCTACTGATGCCCTCTAGCTACTGATCTCCCTGCCGATTCAGCTGGGAGAGCAATAGTGGGGATGCAGGGAGTAAGGGAGCTCAAGTTGGGATCGGGAAACCCTTGCACATCAATGTGAGAGGCTTTCCCTCCTTGACCTGAGAGGGTTTGGCGATTCCACCCACTTCTACCCGGGTACTCTGGGTAGAATGGAAGCAGGGAAACTCTCTTGCTCCCCTGTGTCACCACTATTGATCTCCCAGCTGAACTGGCTGGCAGATCAGTAGCTGGAGGGCATCAAAAGGGGTCCTAATGCCGTCTGGTTTCTCCCCAGCCTCCTCCTCCTAAGCCAGTGAGTAATTTTTTTTTTTGTTATTTAAACAGGGGAAGCGGTGGTTGGTTGAGGAGGCTGGGGGCCTCAAACAATCAGTACTTTCCATCCAAACCCCTGACAGCAAACCAGATTCACTAATATTTTTATATATATACTAGTTGAAGAGCCCGTTACATGGGCCACAGTGCCACTGCCAGCCGGTCACGGGGCAGTCATGCATCGTAGAGACTGCCCACGCAGAGGCTGATACAGTGCTAGCCGGTCGCGGTGCAGTCATGCATCGTAGAGACTGCCCACGCAGAGGCTGATACAGTGCTAGCCGGTCGCGGTGCAGTCATGCTCAGTAGAGACTGTCTGATACAGAGCTGGATGCTCTTTCGGAGCGCCCCACTCCGTATCAGCTGTGTCACGGGCAGTCTCTACTGCACATGACTGCGTCGTTACAAACTTTGTAGCGATTTATTATATAGGATAGATAAACAACTTTGCCTTTTGATCAGGCTCCCCATCAGATCGGTATCAGATCCAGCCCAGGGGACAGCCCGATAGACATTCCATCTAGTGGTCGGCATGTTTAAATTTGTCACCTGCTTCGTTGCCTGCCTCTCCATGTCCTTTTACATCCTATCTTGTCCTGCAGACTCACATGGTACAAATGGACCTGAGTCTGTGTACTGGAAGATAAGACCTGGCAACACCTGAAGAGGGATGGAGAAGCAATTAATGGAGCAGGTGGCAAATTCAAACATGCCACACATCGGATGGAAGTTTAGCTGAGCTGGGCGATGGTTAATGGGCTGCCTCCAAGGTAGAGGAAAGGTGGAAGGAGGCGAGGAGAGGGGGACACTATAGTCTGAATATCATCCAAGCCTGGAATGAGCAACGATATCACATCCAGTAATATGAAAGCATAAAGAGAGCTGGACTCACAGCTACCTAATTTGATGAACTTATGGGCATAAAACAAAGAAAAGTGGTGTAGTTAGTTTGCCTCAGAATTGCTTCTCTTTCGACTTTGTGCATATGACCCTTTCCAAGTAAACCATTTGTACTCTCTGTGCTGGGAGGTGCTTCGTTGAAAGTTATTACAGCTCAGCATATTTGTGCCCATTTCACTGGTGCTCTTATCAGATTTTACAGAAACTACAATATCAACAGGGGAGGGCTGGCAACATACGGCCGAGGGGGCAAATACAAATAAGTGGCCCAAATCTACTGTCGTCCAAGCCCATTGTCCCAGCCCACCCCTGTTTCCTTAATATTAAAACTGTCCTTAATGCTGTGAATTAATGCAAGTGATACCACAGAGCTTACTGTTGAAATGGGTCTACATTAGTGATACTACAGTGCTTACAATTTAACCCTGTGAGTGCCAGAGGGGTACACAACACATTGCTTTTTCAATGCGTTGTGTACCTCTCTGGCACGCAAAGGGTCAATTAAAGATAGAATAGCGATGCCATAGAGCTTGCAAGGGAAATGGATTATGCTACTGGTCTAGCTCTGTTTGGATTGTAGCTCTGCTGTATCACTTGCATTTAGATTCATTTCATTAGGTCTGTGGTATCACTAGTGTAGCTCCATTTACAGCAGCAAGTGGGAGACTGAGTGGACCCACCAGCCCAGACACATGGCCAGCCCAGGGGGTAATTGCCCCCCCGGGCCAGCACTCCCCTGAATACCAACAATGCCACCCTAAAACTGAAAGGCCACGGTAAGCAATACACTATCAAATTAAAATGCAAGCAATTTCTTTAAATTAATAAAAACTGTGTGTGTATATATATATATATATATATATATATATATATATACACACAAAATGGATGGTTGAAAGCACTCACAGGATTTATTCAACGTTTCAGCCAGCACTCGTGGCCTTTATCAAGACAGTGAACAATCACACACACAAACATTATATACCCTGACACCACACCACGTTAAAATTGGCTCCAGCATTGCTGCACACAAAAAACGGCACCAATGAAAGCCCAGTGAATGTGAATATGCAGGTGCATCTAATGCCTATAGTAAACATTACAAAAAGAAAACCCATCACGAAATGGCTTAACGTGATAATTATCAAGCATATTGTGCCCAGTGTTACATATACGTTGAGCTAATAAATTGAAATGCAAAACAGATCTACCTGTGCCGCTTCGCAACTTCTGCCGGGTCATCTGACTGAATATACTATTAACATATGTCACCATAAATCGTGCAATTAATCACAATATATATACACACAGAAACACAGTGGTTTGTTCCTTAAGATTATAAATGTATGTAACAAAACATACAGCTTGTGTCAAACAGCGGAAACATGCAACATATGTTAATAAACAGAGCATCCAATATATGCATAACTGGGTTCTCCCTCACATTGCGAAGCACAGGATAATGTCCATAGGACTGTGGACATAAAGTGACTCATAAGCCGCCGTCTACATAATGTGAAACGTGCTATGATGTGCGAGTAAAAGACGTTATTCATTGGCATTACAGTAACAGTAATAAACATCATTGAATGACATTGCAGTTACAATCAGATATAGATCCCCTAAATTATCAACTAGTAATATAGAAAGCTATATAACATAGAACGAGTGCTCACACGATATGTATGAGTGGATAAATAAAGACAAAAAGATATACGTGTAAACACAATAGTTCATGGACAAAGGAAAGGATCGATATATGAATAGGGACACATACTTAGCATATATTTAATAAAGAGGAGGATAAAAAATGGGACCAAACCCAGGCACTAGTAAAGTCACCTTAGTACCACCAATGTGGAATAACTATCGAAAATGATATGTACTATACAATATACGGAATGTGTCACTAGGCAGAGCTGTGAAGCGGAGAAATGACATGCAATATGTCATATCATAAACATACAAATTGTACATATAAAATGACATAGAGAGAGAGCAGTGTAATAATATTAGGATCAAGGCATTAAAATTCATTTAACTGTTCATTATGTCTTAACTTCCTATAGACATGATATTAACGTACAGTCGCCAAAAGATGACAAAATATAGTGACATATATAAAAATAAAGATAATGATCACCACCACAGATGAGAGGGCATAAGATACCAGAAGATAATTAGCTGAACTCGATATTGATAGTCAAACAAGATCAGTCTCATGTAAAAAAATCCACCAGTAGTATTTAAAGGGATAGTAATACTTTGTTTTATTTTATATTGTAAGCATTAAAAAAACATGAAGAACGATATAAGTCTTACCTCTCAAACCTTTATGGTTTGAGAGATACTCACAAGCAAAGTTTCCCCTCCCACCCCTTTTACCTAGTGTAAGCCATCTCTTCTCAGATGTGGAATCCAGTCCATAGACCAGACAGATAACAGAAGGGGACAGTCTTCTTCCTATGAAAACAATGAAAGCCCTGCCACCCTTGACAGGTTTTTCAGGTTTTTCCCTTATCTTAATTGAAAATTGTCCCTCTGTGCAGTCTACCTGAGCACCACCCTTCTGATCTGGCTGAGCAGTGTTACATCAGCAAAAGGGGCGGGAGGGGGATACTTTGTCATTGAATTACTCTTGAACTACAACTCTGACAGAATTGATATAACACTCTCCAAAGTCCAAATACTATGATGATTAGTTAGAGCTGATTTTATTAGGAAACCTTACTATCCCTTTAAAAATGAAAGATGTTAAAGTGTCATGACCAGTACCACTAGACAGAGAGAGAGAGGCCAAATGAATGAGTATCGCAGTATGTAATAATACCTTTTATATTGGATTTACATTCAGTTATATGGACAAGCTTTCAAGAGAGACGCTCCCTTTTTCAAATCAAAAGTATACGTGTGCTTTTGACTTGAAAATGGGAGAGTCGCTCTGAAAAGCTTGTCCATAAAATTGAATGTTAGTTCAATAAAAAAAGGTATAATTACATACTGTGATACTTATTCATTTTGCCTCTACACCACTGGACTGACACGGCTAACCTAAATTAAATATATATATATATAAATTTAATTGGTTGCACTTATTCACCCGAAAAAGTACACATATTGAAGAAAGAAGTGCAGCACTCATGCATGTGGTAAGTGGGCAGCATTATTGGATCAATGTTCCTTTATGTCTCGATAAAGGAGGCCATAATGTTGGCCCAATAAATCTGCCTACTTACTGCATCTAAAGACCCATGGGTGCTGCCACTTAGACTTTGAGAATAACTTTTTTAGTCTATAATATTTGCTGCTGTTTTTTTCTTTGAAATACACATTGGCACTTGTACAAAGCATTGCCTTTTGTTTCGTTCACCCAGGCCACCCGGGCGTCCAAACGCAGGAAGAGAATGGAGCTAGAAGCCAAGCAGAAGGCCAAGCAAGAGGAACTGAAGAGACTGCACAAAGCTCAGGTAGGGAACCGACTCGGGATTTAAGAAGGGGGGAGGGTATCACGTTGCCCATGCTATTGCTGGTGACATTCTGACAGTGCTACTTCCTGATACCTTTTTATTGGCCATCATGGTCTTGCTCTGCCCAGTGATAGCCCTTAAATATTGAGCCCTGTCACTTCTGCAGTGCCCTTTCATGGTGTTCCTGTTGCTAAGCGCTTGTTCCATTATTCATGTGAATCCTGTGTACTGACCCGGACTGCCTGACTACTCTGCCTGTTTATGTTCCTGCTCTGTGTATCGACCCGGATTGGCTGAAGTTCCTGCTCTGTGTACCAACCCGGTTTGGCAGACATTCCTGCTCTGTGTATCGACCCGGTCTGGCTGACGTTCCTGCTCTGTGAACCGACCTGGTTTGGCGGACATTCCTGCTCTGTGTATCGACCCGGCCTGGCTGACGTTCCTACTCTGTGTACCGACCCGGTTTGGCGGACATTCCTGCTCTGTGTATCGACCTGGCCTGGCTGACGTTCCTGCTCTGTGAACCGACCTGGATTGGCTGTCACTCCTGCCCTATGTTATCACTCAGGCCCGGTTCACTCTCCCTCCGGTGATCCGGTTCGGGGTTGTATTCCGGTGCTCTCTCTCTCTCTGTCTCAGACAGACCCTCTGGTTGCCTCAGCAGTCCTATTACTGTGACCCAGTCACTCTTTGGTGCCTTGAGATCCCACACCCCGGTGTAAGAGATATTACTGGTTGCACCATGGTACGCTTGGCCTGTTTACTGCTTTCAGCTGAGGTTGGTTTACTCCTGGGCGTCTCAGTCTGTCTCTACTATCTGGCAGTCGTCTTCAGGCCTGAGCATTCGTTAACCCCAGCGGGTTGGTGCCTTTACACTTGGGTCACAGTCTATTGCAGTCTCGGTGTGGCGTTACACTCCATCTCCAGTTGCAGTCATCCTCTGCTGTCCCGGTAGTCAGTCCTTATTCAGGGCCTCGCTTACTCCTTGGTGGCCGCAGTCGCTATTGTGTCACTCTCTGCGTAGTGAGTGTCCTGTGGGCCTTCCACTATTAGGGCCTGTCTGCAGCTCCTGGCCTAATAGCATCATTCTTCCGTTGTCTCGCAGATTCACACGAACTTTAACCTGACCTGTGTCAGTAATATATTTGCGATAGATATTTACTGGACCCGTGTGGGTTATTGATTTCACTGTAACCCGTCCTGTGTCAGTATATTAATTGTACTTATATGCTGGACCCGCGAGGGTTATTCTAATTCTGTGTGTTTTAATTTAAATTGTGTTTTTACCAAACCTTGCGTCTCTGAGTATACATAAAACCATTACGGGGGCACATGATTTTTATTTCCAGCTATACTCTGGGACAATGTGGGACAATGGGGACCTTTTCATCAGGAGAGCTGTACAAATTACAAAGTGTCATTCATTAGATATTAGAAGAAAGGAATTGTCACATTCTGCAATGTAAGTTATTATTTAGTGTAAGGGTAGTAAACATATAGGGGCATATGCACTAAAGTGTGATAAAGTTGCAATCAGCAGCATAACTAGGCATTGGAGGGCCCGGAGAAAAAATTATTTGGGGCCCCAGGACACAAAAATATTTTTCCTGGGGTCATAACTAAATAATAACTAAAAATACCCTTTGGTTGCCAAGCCCTGTCACAACTGCACCCCATGTGTTTATGCCTGTGGGTGTAATAACTTATTCAGTGTAATACACCCCCCCCCCATTCCTATGCTGTATAGAGCCCATGCACTGAGAACTTATTAGTTTAAAATTATAGTACCTAGGCTCAATAGAATAACATAGGAACTGGAGAATTTATTTCACTGGAGAAGTTATCTCCTCTTTATCACACCTTAGTACATCTCCCCTGTAGTCTATAACTAAAGATCTTCCATAGAATAATATAGGAACTGGAGAGTTTATCTCACTGGAGAAGTTATCTCCTCTTTATCACACCTTAGTACATCTCCCCTGTAGTCTATAACTAAAGATCTTCCATAGAATAACATAGGAACTGGAGAGTTTATCTCACTGGAGAAGTTATCTCCTCTTTATCACACCTTAGTACATCTTCCCTGTAGTCTATTACTAAAGATCTCCCATAGAATAACATAGGAACTGGAGAGTTTATCACACTGGAGAAGTTATCTCCTCTTTATCACACCTTAGTACATCTCCCCCTGTAGTCTATAACTAAAGATCTCCATAGAATAACATAGGAACTGGAGAGTTTATCTCACTGGAGAAGTTATCCTCTTTATCACACCTTAGTACATCTCCCCCTGTAGTCTATAACTAAATCTCTCCATAGTATAACATAGGGACTGGAGAGTTTATTTCACTGGAGATGTTATCTCCTCTTTCTCATACGTGCAACGCAGAACACAGGAACCATGGGGTAAAGCTCCTCACCTCCAGGACAGGACACTCCAAAAAAAGGTAGGCCATTTGAGGCAGAGAGTCCCTTCTTTCCCTCCAGTTTTACCCCAACCTCTCAGTTTCAAGTGACCTCACCTCAGGAAAAGGGCAAGCTGAACTGCTCTCTTAGATTGCAATCTTCTTTATATTTTTTACTTAGATATGGGGCTGTTATAATCCCCGATTAGGCAGGCTCCCATTATTGTCTTCCCTGAGCTGGATTGCCCAGTTCACATGTAAATTTATGGACCATTTCCCTGTGTTGTTTGGCTTTATTACAAGTCTCTTCCTCATGCTGACCGTCTCTGAGGTTCCATACTTATATAGTGGAGTCTGAAGACAGAAAACATGTTGTTATATGCTTTCTCTTATTTTTCAATATGTTAGCCTTTCTCTATTAGCATCTTCTGTTAATTTGATATATACCTATACAATTTTAGCTTTAGCTCAAGTTTCCTTTCGCTTTTTCATTTTGGTATCCCCTTTTAGAAGAGGAGCCCGTGCGGTGGCCTTTTCTGTTTTATAAGAATACATGGAGAGCCTTTACAGGGATATGACTCAGTACCTGTTTCAGTGACTCAAAATGAATCACTGACCATGATCTACTGCATGGTAAGCGTGGGAACAGTGTTCTGATAACGTAACCCTTTGAGTGCCAGAGTGGTACGGAATGCATTGCAAAGCACTCAATTAATTTTGCCATTTTGAAATGGCTGGAGAGCCACTGTTTGCCTAGTATCTGTGATGGAAAACTACCCAGATTCCCCTTTTTCCCAGGCTTTCTGCTGAGGACAGGGTGGTGCTTATGCAGAGACTGGACACTTCTCTACGTCTCCATTTTAAAGGAGCAACAAACTTTTATTTATGAAAACACATATTTTATAGAGCATTTCCTGCTGAATAAAACAAGGTCACTCCCACTACTGTCAGATGTTTTATTCAAAATTTATAGCAGTTTAAATAATCAGGAAGTGAATTTACTGTGTTTACTTCCTGATAGTTCTACCTGACAGGAAGTGAATTTACCATGTGTTTACTTCCTGATAGTTCTGACAGGAAGTGAATTTACTGACAGGAAGTGACAGACAGTTTCTATCACATTCTATTAGAATCCAACAGGAAATCTAATTAGAATTTGACCACTAGAGGGCACTGCTAATATAAAAAACATGGGTTTAATCTGTAATAACTCTGGAAATATAAGTCTCTCAGCAGTGGGAGTACCCTTATTTTACTCAATAGGAAAATCCCTACAATATATATATTTTCATAAAAAACGTTTACTGTTCCTTTAACTCTTTGCTGTCAGATAAGTACATTTATGGGTATCTCTGTGTATTACTAATTTGGAGCACTTTGTCCTAAATTAGAGGAATTTTCTCTGAACATGTATGATCTCAAGGGACACATGGGGAAAGCCAAACCTAAGGATGCAGGGGCCCCTTTAACTCATCTAGTACACTGTTACTCATGCCAAACTGGCCACGAGAATATTAAGGCACCTATGTCCTTCTTGCACTGTGTATCCTACTACTCCTCTGGGGCCCTCTACTACAGTAAAGGAGCCAGTATTGGTTAAGGCTCTGATGTCTTCAGTTGCTCCTATCCCTTCATCTATTCAAGGTTTTCTCCATTCTTGGCTCCCAATGTCCCCTATCAGACATGTCAGATGCCATTAGGGGGGGATGATCCTCAATATCATAGAGGCCAATGCGTACCTGGCCTTTGATGCAGCTAGGTTTTTTTTAAAGACTTTAGCCTTTTCAGTAGCCTCTCAGCTCAAAATTTGGTTGATTGACCAATCTTCCAAAAAGTCTTTGATGTCCCTTCCCTTTGTAGGAAAATAACTTTTTGGACCAGACCTAGGCAAGGTCATTAGTGACTCTACTGAAAGCAGAAGTACACTCTAGCCTCAGACTTCACCTAAACTTACCTTTTTTCCCAGCAAGACACCTGGCTTTTGTTATTCCTTCCATTCATAGGAGTCTAGGGTTCAAACCCCTCAGGCCTTTCATGCCAGCCTCATCCCAAAGTCCAAACAGGTTTGGCAGATGGGTTTTGCTGGTAATATCAGGTACCGTATATATCTGAAATCCCTTCTTCCTCACCTATTTTTTTTGTCCAGAGCTCCTCGAGATCCAGTTCTGGCATTTCTTTTTATAGATGCAATATCACCCCTGTTGGAGAAACAGGTACTGGTCTCCTATTCCGGCTCAGGAATGTTTCAATTAATTTTATTCCAGTCTATTTGTGGTTCTCAAAAGGGATGGCTGATGCCGTACTATTCTGGATTTGAAGTGTCTCAACCAGTATGTGCTAAATCTATACTTCAAGATGGAATCCCTGTGATCTTTTGTCGCTGTCATGTGTCTTGGAGAATATCTTGTCTCCCTGGATCTCCAGGATTCTTATCTGCATGTCCCTATTCATCCAGACCATCAGCTCTTGCTACACTTTGCCTTCGAGAGCAGTTCACCACTCTCCCCTTCAGACTATCATCTGGTCCAAAGATCTTTACAAATTTCATGGCTACTTTGGCAACCCACATCTGTACTTGACCCCTTACATAGATGACCTTCTGCTCAAGTCTCTTTCATAATCCGTGCTTATCTCACAGATTTAAAATTAAGTTCCTTTTCCTGGAACTACATGCTAGAACATCATATTTGGATGCTTAACCTCAAGAAATCCTCACTGATACCACTAGGATTCTGTACTTCTTGGTTATGTGATTCAATAGTCTCCAAGGGACAAGATCCAGGCTCTTTCCCTTCATGTTATTCAAGTAATCTGTGTTCTATTATGGTTCAGATCTCAGCCTTCTCTGTTCTGTTTCTGAAGTGGATCCTTCTACCAGTCAGGCCAGGAGCTCCATCTGCTTGATGTGGTGCATTGTCTTAAGTACTACGTTCGTCACATGCAGCCTTTCAGGAAATCAGATTATTTTTGTCATTCCTGAGAGCCCCCAAGAGGGCCAGGCTGCCTACAAAGTGACCATTGACTCTTGGATCAAGGCCTTTATCTGACAGGCATATGTGCTCAGAAAGAAACCTGTTCCTTTGCGAGTTACGGCACATTCCAACACACCTGTAGACACATCCTCGGCCTATAGGAATTAGGCTTCTGCTGAACAGCTGTGTAAGTCGGTGACCCAATTATCTTTACATGCTTTCACCAAACATTACCATGTCAGTTCTCTTTGTAGAGTTCTAAACCTTGTTGGTTCTTGTTCAGTTGTTTGTTTGGTGTCTAGTGACAGTGGAGGGTTTTTTCTCTTCTCACTTCCAATCATGATGGAGGCTTTGGCATATACCCATGGATCCTGTCTTCCACATCGGATGTAAAAGAAAAGAGGATTTTAGTAAACTTACCATTAAATCCTTTTCTCTTATTCATTGCGGAACACTAGACTGACACATGGAGAAAAAAACATGTGGTTTAAATCCACAGGCAAAGGGGTCCTCTTGGAGTCTATGTTCAGGGGGTTTCCTTCTTTTTCTCTCGCTCTCATTTTCTTTCTGCTATTTTTCTATTAGTGAAACTGAGGGGTATGGGTAAAGCTGGAGGGAAATAAAGGAGTCTCCACCTCAAAGGCCCTGCCTTTTTTGAAGTGCCCTGCCCTCTGGAGGAGGGAACCTTTACCCCATGCTTCCTGTGTTCCACGTGGACTAAGAGAAAATAATTTAATGGTATGTTCACTAAAATCCTCTTTTAAAACAGTGGCCAATTTTGTTGTTGCCCTGTGATCATCCCTGGGATCTCTCCGGATTTGCCCCAGAGACTCCGGTTTTGACACTGCATTACCAGGCTGATTCTCCGGATGTGGGGAGTTTCTACTGAAATTCTGCCCACTTCTGCTCTCTCACAGCCTGTTCCTCCTGCTTCCCACCCACTTGTCTTCCTTCCCCACCATGTTCCTCCCACTTCCCACCCACTTGTCTTCCTTCCCCACCATGTTCCTCCCACTTCCCACCCACTTGTCCTCCTTCCCCACCATGTTCCTCTCACTTCCCACCCACTTGTCCTCCTTCCCCACCGTGTTCCTCTCACTTCCCACCCACTTGTCCTCCTTCCCCACCGTGTTCCTCCCACTTCCCACCCACTTGTCATCCTTCCCCACTGTGTTCCTCCCACTTCCTACCCACTTGTCTTCCTTCCCCACCATGTTCCTCCCACTTCCCACCCACTTGCCTTTCTTCCCCACCATGTTCCTCCCACTTCCCACCCACTTGGCTTCCTTCCCACCATGTTCCTCCCACTTCCCACCCACTTGTCTTCCTTCCCCACCGTGTTCCTCCCACTTCCCACCCACTTGTCTTCCTTCCCCACCATGTTCCTCCCACTTCCCATCCACTTGCCTTTCATCCTCACCATGTTCCTCCCACTTCCTACCCACTTGTCTTCCTTCCCCACCATGTTCCTCCCACTTCCCACCCACTTGTCCTCCTTCCCCGCCGTGTTCCTCCCACTTCCCACCCACTTGTCCTCCTTCCCCACCGTGTTCCTCCCACTTCCCACCCACTTGTCATCCTTCCCCACCGTGTTCCTCCCACTTCCCACCCACTTGTCATCCTTCCCCACCGTGTTCCTCCCACTTCCCACCCACTTGTCTTCCTTCCCCACTGTGTTCCTCCCACTTCCCACCCACTTGTCTTCCTTCCCCACCGTGTTCCTCCCACTTCCCACCGACTTGTCTTCCTTCCCCACCGTGTTCCTCCCACTTCCCACCCACTTGTCTTCCTTCCCCACCGTGTTCCTCCCGCTTCCCACCGACTTGTCTTCCTTCCCCACCGTGTTCTTCCCACTTCCCACCCACTTGTCCTCCTTCCTCACCATGTTCCTCCCACTTCCCACCCACTTGTCCTCCTTTCCCACCATGTTCCTCCCACTTCCCACCCACTTGCCTTTCTTCCCCACCATGTTCCTCCCACTTCCCACCCACTTGTCTTCCTTCCCCACTGTGTTCCTCCCACTTCCTACCCACCTGTCCTCCTTCTCCACCATGTTCCTCCCACTTCCCACCCACTTGTCCTCCTTCCCCACCATGTTCCTCCCACTTCCCACTCACTTGTCTTCCTTCCCCACCATGTTCCTCCCACTTCCCACCCACTTGTCTTTCTTCCCCATCATGTTCCTCCCACTTCCCACCCACTTGCCTTTATTCCCCACCATGTTCCTCCCACTTCCCATCCACTTGTCTTTCTTCCCCACTGTGTTCCTCCCACTTCCCACCCACTTGTCTTCCTTCCCCACAGTGTTCCTTCCACTTCCCACCCACTTGTCTTCCTTCCCCACAGTGTTCCTCCCACTTCCCACCCACTTGTCTTCCTTCCCCACCATGTTCCTCCCACTTCCCACTCACTTGTCCTCCTTCCCCACCATGTTCCTCCCACTTCCCACCCACTTGCTTTTCTTCCCCACCATGTTCCTCCCACTTCCCATCCACTTGTCTTTCTTCCCCACTGTGTTCCTCCCACTTCCCACCCACTTGTCCTCCTTCCTCATCGTGTTCCTCCCACTTCCCACCCACTTGTCCTCGTTCTCCACCATGTTCCTCCCACTTCCCACTCACTTGTCCTCCTTCCCCACCATGTTCCTCCCACTTCCCACCCACTTGCTTTTCTTCCCCACCATGTTCCTCCCACTTCCCATCCACTTGTCTTTCTTCCCCACTGTGTTCCTCCCACTTCACACCCACTTGTCTTCCTTCCCCACAGTGTTCCTTCCACTTCCCACCCACTTGTCTTCCTTCCCCACAGTGTTCCTCCCACTTCCCACCCACTTGTCTTCCTTCCTCACCATGTTCCTTCCACTTCCCACCGACTTGTCCTCCTTCCTCATCGTGTTCCTCCCACTTCCCACCCACTTGTCCTCGTTCTCCACCATGTTCCTCCCACTTCCCACTCACTTGTCCTCCTTCCCCACCATGTTCCTCCCACTTCCCACCCACTTGTCTTCCTTCCCCACCATGTTCCTCCCACTTCCCACCCACTTGCTTTTCTTCCCCACCATGTTCCTCCCACTTCCCACCCACTTGCCTTTCTTCCCCACCATGTTCCTCCCACTTCCCACCCACTTGTCCTCCTTCCCCACCGTGTTCCTCCCACTTCCACCCACTTGTCCTCCTTCCCCACCGTGTTCCTCCCACTTCCCACCCACTTGTCTTCCTTCCCCACCGTGTTCCTCCCACTTCCCACCCACTTGTCCTCCTTCTCCACCATGTTCATCCCACTTCCCACCCACTTGTCCTCCTTCTCCACCATGTTCCTCCCACTTCCCACCCACTTGTCTTCCTTCTCCACCATGTTCCTCCCACTTCCCACCCACTTGTCTTCCTTCCCCACCGTGTTCCTCCCACTTCCCACCCACTTGTCCTCCTTCTCCACCATGTTCCTCCCACTTCCCACCCACTTGTCCTCCTTCCCCACCATGTTCCTCCCACTTCCCACCCACTTGCTTTTCTTCCCCACCATGTTCCTCCCACTTCCCACCCACTTGCCTTTTTTACCCACCGTGTTCCTCCCACTTCCCACCCACTTGTCTTCCTTCCCCACCATGTTCCTCCCACTTCCCACCCACTTGTCTTCCTTCCCCACTGTGTTCCTCCCACTTCCCACCCACTTGTCTTCCTTCTCCACCGTGTTCCTCCCACTTCCCACCCACTTGTCCTCCTTCCCCACCGTGTTCCTCCCACTTCCCACCCACTTGTCTTCCTTCCCCACCGTGTTCCTCCCACTTCCCACCCACTTGTCCTCCTTCCCCACCATGTTCCTCCCACTTCCCACCCACTTGTCCTCCTTCCCTACTATGTTCCTCCCGCTTCCCACTCACTTGTCTTCCTTCCTCACCATGTTCCTCCCACTTCCCACTCACTTGTCTTCCTTCCCCACCATGTTCCTCCCACTTCCCACCCACTTGTCTTCCTTCTCCACTGTGTTCCTCCCACTTCCCACCCACTTGTCTTCCTTCCCCACCATGTTCCTCCCACTTCCCACCCACTTGTCCTCCTTCCCCACCGTGTTCCTCCCACTTCCCACCCACTTGTCCTCCTTCCCCACCGTGTTCCTCCCACTTCCTACCCACTTGTCCTCCTTCCCCACCGTGTTCCTCCACTTCCCACCCACTTGTCTTTCTTCTCCACCATGTTACTCCCACTTCCCACCCACTTGTCTTCCTTCCCCACCATGTTCCTCCCACTTCCCACCCACTTGTCCTCCTTCCCCACCGTGTTCCTCCCACTTCCCACCCACTTGTCCTCCTTCCCCACCATGTTCCTCCCACTTCCCACCCACTTGTCTTCCTTCCCCACCGTGTTCCTCCCACTTCCCACCCACTTGTCTTCCTTCCCACCGTGTTCCTCCCACTTCCCACCCACTTGTCCTCCTTCCCCACCATGTTCCTCCCACTTCCCACCCACTTGTCCTCCTTCCCTACTATGTTCCTCCCGCTTCCCACTCACTTGTCTTCCTTCCTCACCATGTTCCTCCCACTTCCCACTCACTTGTCTTCCTTCCCCACCATGTTCCTCCCACTTCCCACCCACTTGTCTTCCTTCTCCACTGTGTTCCTCCCACTTCCCACCACTTGTCTTCCTTCCCCACCATGTTCCTCCCCACTTCCCACCCACTTGTCCTCCTTCCCCACCGTGTTCCTCCCACTTCCCACCCACTTGTCCTCCTTCCCCACCGTGTTCCTCCCACTTCCTACCCACTTGTCTTCCTTCCCTACCGTGTTCCTCCCACTTCCCACCCACTTGTCTTTCTTCTCCACCATGTTACTCCCACTTCCCACCCACTTGTCTTCCTTCCCCACCATGTTCCTCCCACTTCCCACCCACTTGTCCTCCTTCCCCACCGTGTTCCTCCCACTTCCCACCCACTTGTCCTCCTTCCCCACCATGTTCCTCCCACTTCCCACCCACTTGTCTTCCTTCCCCACCGTGTTCCTCCCACTTCCCACCCACTTGTCCTCCTTCCCCACCATGTTCCTCCCACTTCCCACCCACTTGTCTTCCTTCCCCACCATGTTCTTCCCACTTCCCACCCACTTGTCTTCCTTCCCCACCATGTTCTTCCCACTTCCCACCCACTTGTCTTTCTTCTCCACCATGTTCCTCCCACTTCCCACCCACTTGTCTTCCTTCCCCACCGTGTTCCTCCCACTTCCCACCCACTTGTCTTCCTTCCCCACCATGTTCTTCCCACTTCCCACCCACTTGTCTTTCTTCTCCACCCTGTTTCTCCCACTTTTGTGATGTGTTCATTAGGTACTACCCCCACTCATGGGTAAACCCTGCCCCATTTTTTACACGATTAGCGTCAGTTATATCCCCCTCCAGGGGCTCCATAACAGAAAGTTCCCAGGTATGCCTGTGGTGCAGCTGGTTTAATAGGGATAGCTTTACATTTCACATAGGCTCCATAGTGTAACACAGGAATAGGAGTGACATCTCTCACTTACAGTGACAATCCATCCAGCTGTTATTAGTGTACAGTTCCAGTCATCCAGGCTAGCTGCTGGCTGAGGATGCTTCGAATTGTAAATTGCTAAATCCTAGATTAAAATCACAGCAGTTTAGGTGCAGTCACCAAAATATTCCAGAATGCACATGGCCATACATATAATGCAAAGTGGAATAACTGCCTCCATAGGGGACAAGAAAAGATATTGCAATTTCACTCTCTAGCATTCATGGAGTTAAATATCCATTTAGATACCTTATCACATTGTACAAGTATATGAGAGGTCAATACAAGGATCTCTGTGGTGAGCTATTTATTCCAAGGCCTGATCAGGTGACCAGGGGACACCCCTTGAGATTAGAGGAAAGGATGTTTAGACTTCAGCAGAGGAAGGGGTTTTTATGGTAAGGTCTGTCAAATTGTGGAATTCATTGCCCAAGGGAGGTGGTTATGGCAGATACAATGGATACATTTAAGAGAAGATTAGATACATTTCTTTCAAAAGGGAACATACAGAGTTATACTGTTTATCAGTAGGCAGATCAGGAAAGTCTGATAAAGACTAACTTAATTGGTAGCAGGAAAGCTATAAAATTCTCAGTTACTGAGGTATGAGGCGAAGGTTGAACTTGATGGACTTGTGTCTTTTTTCAACCTAATTTACTATGTTACTATGTATAGTTGTTTTGCTGCAGAATGTTGAGGCTGAAAAAAAGACATGTGTCCATCTAGTCCAGCCCACGCCAGATCTCCCTGTTGATCCAGAGGAAGGAAAAAAAAAAAAGCCTGAAGCCATTTCCAATTTAGCCCCAAGTGTGTAAAAAATTCCTTCTTGACTCCAAATGGCAGCCAGATATTTCCCTGGATCAACAACCTATCTGCACTGAAGACAAGTGGCATAATTCTTAATATTGTTCTGTGCTAGATAGATATCCATTACTCCTCTTAAAGCAGTGACAGTATCTCAAGCATCTCGAGACAAAAAAAATTCTATAACTTTCCCACCCTTATCGTAAAAAATCCCTGACTTTGTTTTAGTCAAAACCACCTTTCCTCTAGTCTAAATGAATGACCTCTCGTTCTAAGTACATATCTTTGTGCATATGGACCAGTGTCCTTTTTTTACAGCATTATAGGCAGCAGCAGTTATTGTGGCACAGTGTAAATCAATATTCTCATCTTTTCAGACATTACAGCGCCAGCTGCAGGAGATAGAGGAGAATCAGCGCGCGCTGGAGATACAGGGTGTCAGACTAGAGAAGGCTCTTCGTGGAGAATCAGGTACAGTGTCCACGCTGCTGAACCATAGAGACAGAGAATGTGATGGAAAATAAGAACAATGCGTTGCCTACCCCCTGGCACTCACAGTGTTAAAGGAGAGAATTATCGTATGCACTGATTTCATAATGATTTCCCATTAAATACCCAAGGCTTTGCAAATTAAATATACCCAAGGGTCTAATAGTTAAGGAGAATAATTTACTAATTAAATAAAGATTATTGGTCACTTCTGTGCTTGGCTTAACAAGCTCCGTATTTGTGTGTTTAGCATTATTGTGCTATCTGTATTCAGAATGACCTTCTGTCAAAGTGAGTAAGAACTCTGTGTATAGAGGACAGCGCGGTGACACAGTAGGGGAAATGTAGTGAGTAAGAACTCTGTGTATAGAGGACAGTGCGGTGACACAGTAGGGGAAATGTAGTGAGTAAGAACTCTGTGTATAGAGGACAGTGCGGTGACACAGTAGGGGAAATGTAGTGAGTAAGAACTCTGTGTATAGAGGACAGTGCGGTGACACAGTAGGGAAATGTAGTGAGTAAGAACTCTGTGTACAGAGGACAGTGCGGTGACACAGTAGGGGAGATGTAGTGAGTAAGAACTCTGTGTATAGAGGACAGTGCAGTGACACAGTAGGGGAAATGTAGTGAGTAAGAACTCTGTGTATAGAGGACAGTGCGGTGACACAGTAGGGAAATGTAGTGAGTAAGAACTCTGTGTATAGAGGACAGCGCGGTGACACAGTAGGGAAATGTAGTGAGTAAGAACTCTGTGTATAGAGGACAGTGCGGTGACACAGTAGGGGAAATGTAGTGAGTAAGAACTCTGTGTATAGAGGACAGTGCAGTGACACAGTAGGGAAATGTAGTGAGTAAGAACTCTGTGTATAGAGGACAGTGCAGTGACACAGTAGGGAAATGTAGTGAGTAAGAACTCTGTGTATAGAGGACAGCGCGGTGACACAGTAGGGAAATGTAGTGAGTAAGAACTCTGTGTATAGAGGACAGCGCGGTGACACAGTAGGGAAATGTAGTGAGTAAGAACTCTGTGTATAGAGGACAGCGCAGTGACACAGTAGGGGAAATGTAGTGAGTAAGAACTCTGTGTATAGAGGACAGTGCGGTGACACAGTAGGGGAAATGTAGTGAGTAAGAACTCTGTGTATAGAGGACAGTGCGGTGACACAGTAGGGAAATGTAGTGAGTAAGAACTCTGTGTATAGAGG
Source organism: Rhinophrynus dorsalis (assembly GCA_037306005.1). Classification (NCBI taxonomy): domain Eukaryota; kingdom Metazoa; phylum Chordata; class Amphibia; order Anura; family Rhinophrynidae; genus Rhinophrynus; species Rhinophrynus dorsalis. The sequence continues at coordinate 495,051,029 of CM074722.1, read as the reverse complement.
ACAGTGCGGTGACACAGTAGGGAAATGTAGTGAGTAAGAACTCTGTGTACAGAGGACAGTGCGGTGACACAGTAGGGGGAGATGTAGTGAGTAAGAACTCTGTGTACAGAGGACAGTGCGGTGACACAGTAGGGGAGATGTAGTGAGTAAGAACTCTGTGTATAGAGGACAGTGCGGTGACACAGTAGGGAAATGTAGTGAGTAAGAACTCTGTGTATAGAGGACAGTGCAGTGACACAGTAGGGGAAATGTAGTGAGTAAGAACTCTGTGTATAGAGGACAGTGCGGTGACACAGTAGGGGAAATGTAGTGAGTAAGAACTCTGTGTATAGAGGACAGTGCAGTGACACAGTAGGGGAAATGTAGTGAGTAAGGACTCTGTGTATAGAGGACAGTGCGGTGACACAGTAGGGGAAATGTAGTGAGTAAGAACTCTGTGTATAGAGGACAGTGCGGTGACACAGTAGGGGAAATGTAGTGAGTAAGAACTCTGTGTATAGAGGACAGTGCGGTGACACAGTAGGGGAAATGTAGTGAGTAAGAACTCTGTGTATAGAGGACAGTGCAGTGACACAGTAGGGGAAATGTAGTGAGTAAGAACTCTGTGTATAGAGGACAGTGCGGTGACACAGTAGGGAAATGTAGTGAGTAAGAACTCTGTGTATAGAGGACAGTGCGGTGACACAGTAGGGGAAATGTAGTGAGTAAGAACTCTGTGTATAGAGGACAGTGCAGTGACACAGTAGGGAAATGTAGTGAGTAAGAACTCTGTGTATAGAGGACAGCGCGGTGACACAGTAGGGAAATGTAGTGAGTAAGAACTCTGTGTATAGAGGACAGTGCGGTGACACAGTAGGGGAAATGTAGTGAGTAAGAACTCTGTGTATAGAGGACAGTGCGGTGACACAGTAGGGGAAATGTAGTGAGTAAGAACTCTGTGTATAGAGGACAGTGCAGTGACACAGTAGGGAAATGTAGTGAGTAAGAACTCTGTGTATAGAGGACAGCGCGGTGACACAGTAGGGAAATGTAGTGAGTAAGAACTCTGTGTATAGAGGACAGTGCGGTGACACAGTAGGGGAAATGTAGTGAGTAAGAACTCTGTGTATAGAGGACAGTGCGGTGACACAGTAGGGGAAATGTAGTGAGTAAGAACTCTGTGTATAGAGGACAGTGCGGTGACACAGTAGGGGAAATGTAGTGAGTAAGAACTCTGTGTATAGAGGACAGTGCGGTGACACAGTAGGGGAAATGTAGTGAGTAAGAACTCTGTGTATAGAGGACAGTGCAGTGACACAGTAGGGGAAATGTAGTGAGTAAGAACTCTGTGTATAGAGGACAGTGCGGTGACACAGTAGGGGAAATGTAGTGAGTAAGAACTCTGTGTATAGAGGACAGTGCGGTGACACAGTAGGGGAAATGTAGTGAGTAAGAACTCTGTGTATAGAGGACAGTGCGGTGACACAGTAGGGGAAATGTAGTGAGTAAGAACTCTGTGTATAGAGGACAGTGCAGTGACACAGTAGGGGAAATGTAGTGAGTAAGAACTCTGTGTATAGAGGACAGTGCAGTGACACAGTAGGGAAATGTAGTGAGTAAGAACTCTGTGTATAGAGGACAGTGCGGTGACACAGTAGGGAAATGTAGTGAGTAAGAACTCTGTGTATAGAGGACAGTGCGGTGACACAGTAGGGGAAATGTAGTGAGTAAGAACTCTGTGTATAGAGGACAGCGCAGTGACACAGTAGGGGAAATGTAGTGAGTAAGAACTCTGTGTATAGAGGACAGTGCAGTGACACAGTAGGGGAAATGTAGTGAGTAAGAACTCTGTGTATAGAGGACAGTGCAGTGACACATTAGGGGAAATGTAGTGAGTAAGAACTCTGTGTATAGAGGACAGTGCAGTGACACAGTAGGGGAAATGTAGTGAGTAAGAACTCTGTGTATAGAGGACAGTGCGGTGACACAGTAGGGAAATGTAGTGAGTAAGAACTCTGTGTATAGAGGACAGCGCAGTGACACAGTAGGGGAAATGTAGTGAGTAAGAACTCTGTGTATAGAGGACAGTGCAGTGACACATTAGGGGAAATGTAGTGAGTAAGAACTCTGTGTATAGAGGACAGTGCAGTGACACAGTAGGGGAAATGTAGTGAGTAAGAACTCTGTGTATAGAGGACAGTGCAGTGACACAGTAGGGGAAATGTAGTGAGTAAGAACTCTGTGTATAGAGGACAGTGCAGTGACACAGTAGGGGAAATGTAGTGAGTAAGAACTCTGTGTATAGAGGACAGTGCAGTGACACAGTAGGGGAAATGTAGTGAGTAAGAACTCTGTGTATAGAGGACAGTGCGGTGACACAGTAGGGGAAATGTAGTGAGTAAGAACTCTGTGTATAGAGGACAGTGCAGTGACACAGTAGGGGAAATGTAGTGAGTAAGAACTCTGTGTATAGAGGACAGTGCAGTGACACAGTAGGGGAAATGTAGTGAGTAAGAACTCTGTGTATAGAGGACAGCGCAGTGACACAGTAGGGGAAATGTAGTGAGTAAGAACTCTGTGTATAGAGGACAGTGCAGTGACACAGTAGGGGAAATGTAGTGAGTAAGAACTCTGTGTATAGAGGACAGTGCAGTGACACATTAGGGGAAATGTAGTGAGTAAGAACTCTGTGTATAGAGGACAGTGCAGTGACACAGTAGGGGAAATGTAGTGAGTAAGAACTCTGTGTATAGAGGACAGTGCGGTGACACAGTAGGGGAAATGTAGTGAGTAAGAACTCTGTGTATAGAGGACAGTGCAGTGACACAGTAGGGGAAATGTAGTGAGTAAGAACTCTGTGTATAGAGGACAGTGCAGTGACACATTAGGGGAAATGTAGTGAGTAAGAACTCTGTGTATAGAGGACAGTGCAGTGACACAGTAGGGGAAATGTAGTGAGTAAGAACTCTGTGTATAGAGGACAGTGCAGTGACACAGTAGGGAAATGTAGTGAGTAAGAACTCTGTGTATAGAGGACAGCGCAGTGACACAGTAGGGGAAATGTAGTGAGTAAGAACTCTGTGTATAGAGGACAGTGCAGTGACACAGTAGGGAAATGTAGTGAGTAAGAACTCTGTGTATAGAGGACAGTGCAGTGACACATTAGGGAAATGTAGTGAGTAAGAACTCTGTGTATAGAGGACAGTGCGGTGACACAGTAGGGGAAATGTAGTGAGTAAGAACTCTGTGTATAGAGGACAGTGCGGTGACACAGTAGGGGAAATGTAGTGAGTAAGAACTCTGTGTATAGAGGACAGCGCAGTGACACATTAGGGGAAATGTAGTGAGTAAGAACTCTGTGTATAGAGGACAGTGCAGTGACACAGTAGGGGAAATGTAGTGAGTAAGAACTCTGTGTATAGAGGACAGTGCGGTGACACAGTAGGGAAATGTAGTGAGTAAGAACTCTGTGTATAGAGGACAGTGCAGGTGACACAGTAGGGGAAATGTAGTGAGTAAGAACTCTGTGTATAGAGGACAGTGCAGTGACACAGTAGGGGAAATGTAGTGAGTAAGAACTCTGTGTATAGAGGACAGTGCAGTGACACAGTAGGGGAAATGTAGTGAGTAAGAACTCTGTGTATAGAGGACAGTGCAGTGACACATTAGGGGAAATGTAGTGAGTAAGAACTCTGTGTATAGAGGACAGTGCGGTGACACAGTAGGGAAATGTAGTGAGTAAGAACTCTGTGTATAGAGGACAGTGCAGTGACACAGTAGGGGAAATGTAGTGAGTAAGAACTCTGTGTATAGAGGACAGTGCAGTGACACAGTAGGGGAAATGTAGTGAGTAAGAACTCTGTGTATAGAGGACAGTGCAGTGACACAGTAGGGGAAATGTAGTGAGTAAGAACTCTGTGTATAGAGGACAGTGCAGTGACACAGTAGGGGAAATGTAGTGAGTAAGAACTCTGTGTATAGAGGACAGCGCGGTGACACAGTAGGGGAAATGTAGTGAGTAAGAACTCTGTGTATAGAGGACAGTGCAGTGACACAGTAGGGGAAATGTAGTGAGTAAGAACTCTGTGTATAGAGGACAGTGCAGTGACACAGTAGGGGAAATGTAGTGAGTAAGAACTCTGTGTATAGAGGACAGTGCAGTGACACAGTAGGGGAAATGTAGTGAGTAAGAACTCTGTGTATAGAGGACAGCGCGGTGACACAGTAGGGGAAATGTAGTGAGTAAGAACTCTGTGTATAGAGGACAGTGCGGTGACACAGTAGGGGAAATGTAGTGAGTAAGAACTCTGTGTATAGAGGACAGTGCAGTGACACAGTAGGGGAAATGTAGTGAGTAAGAACTCTGTGTATAGAGGACAGTGCAGTGACACAGTAGGGGAAATGTAGTGAGTAAGAACTCTGTGTATAGAGGACAGTGCGGTGACACAGTAGGGGAAATGTAGTGAGTAAGAACTCTGTGTATAGAGGACAGTGCAGTGACACAGTAGGGGAAATGTAGTGAGTAAGAACTCTGTGTATAGAGGACAGTGCAGTGACACAGTAGGGAAATGTAGTGAGTAAGAACTCTGTGTATAGAGGACAGTGCGGTGACACAGTAGGGGAAATGTAGTGAGTAAGAACTCTGTGTATAGAGGACAGTGCAGTGACACAGTAGGGGAAATGTAGTGAGTAAGAACTCTGTGTATAGAGGACAGTGCAGGTGACACAGTAGGGGAAATGTAGTGAGTAAGAACTCTGTGTATAGAGGACAGTGCAGTGACACAGTAGGGGAAATGTAGTGAGTAAGAACTCTGTGTATAGAGGACAGTGCGGTGACACAGTAGGGGAAATGTAGTGAGTAAGAACTCTGTGTATAGAGGACAGTGCAGTGACACAGTAGGGGAAATGTAGTGAGTAAGAACTCTGTGTATAGAGGACAGTGCAGTGACACAGTAGGGGAAATGTAGTGAGTAAGAACTCTGTGTATAGAGGACAGTGCAGTGACACAGTAGGGAAATGTAGTGAGTAAGAACTCTGTGTATAGAGGCAGTGACACAGTAGGGGAAATGTAGTGAGTAAGAACTCTGTGTATAGAGGACAGTGCAGTGACACAGTAGGGAAATGTAGTGAGTAAGAACTGTGTATAGAGGACAGTGCAGTGACACAGTAGGGAAATGTAGTGAGTAAGAACTCTGTGTATAGAGGACAGTGCGGTGACACAGTAGGGAAATGTAGTGAGTAAGAACTCTGTGTATAGAGGACAGTGCAGTGACGCAGTAGAGGAAATGTAGTGAGTAAGAACTCTGTGTATAGAGGACAGTGCGGTGACACAGTAGGGGAAATGTAGTGAGTAAGAACTCTGTGTATAGAGGACAGCGCGGTGACACAGTAGGGGAAATGTAGTGAGTAAGAACTCTGTGTATAGAGGACAGTGCAGTGACACAGTAGGGGAGATGTAGTGAGTAAGAACTCTGTGTATAGAGGACAGTGCGGTGACACAGTAGGGGAGATGTAGTGAGTAAGAACTCTGTGTATAGAGGACAGTGCAGTGACACAGTAGGGGAAATGTAGTGAGTAAGAACTCTGTGTATACAGGACAGTGCGGTGACACAGTAGGGGAAATGTAGTGAGTAAGAACTCTGTGTATAGAGGACAGTGCAGTGACACAGTAGGGGAAATGTAGTGAATAAGAACTCTGTGTATAGAGGACAGTGCAGTGACACAGTAGGGAAATGTAGTGAGTAAGAACTGTGTATAGAGGACAGTGCGGTGACACAGTAGGGAAATGTAGTGAGTAAGAACTCTGTGTATAGAGTACAGTGCAGTGACACAGTAGGGGAGATGTAGTGAGTAAGAACTCTGTGTATAGAGGACAGTGCAGTGACACAGTAGGGAAATGTAGTGAGTAAGAACTCTGTGTATAGAGGACAGTGCAGTGACACAGTAGGGAAATGTAGTGAGTAAGAACTCTGTGTATAGAGGACAGTGCGGTGACACAGTAGGGAAATGTAGTGAGTAAGAACTCTGTGTATAGAGGACAGTGCAGTGACGCAGTAGGGGAAATGTAGTGAGTAAGAACTCTGTGTATAGAGGACAGTGCGGTGACACAGTAGGGAAATGTAGTGAGTAAGAACTCTGTGTATAGAGGACAGTGCGGTGACACAGTAGGGGAAATGTAGTGAGTAAGAACTCTGTGTATAGAGGACAGTGCGGTGACACAGTAGGGGAAATGTAGTGAGTAAGAACTCTGTGTATAGAGGACAGCGCGGTGACACAGTAGGGAAATGTAGTGAGTAAGAACTCTGTGTATAGAGGACAGTGCAGTGACACAGTAGGGGAGATGTAGTGAGTAAGAACTCTGTGTATAGAGGACAGTGCGGTGACACAGTAGGGGAGATGTAGTGAGTAAGAACTCTGTGTATAGAGGACAGTGCAGTGACACAGTAGGGGAAATGTAGTGAGTAAGAACTCTGTGTATAGAGGACAGTGCGGTGACACAGTAGGGGAAATGTAGTGAGTAAGAACTCTGTGTATAGAGGACAGTGCAGTGACACAGTAGGGGAAATGTAGTGAGTAAGAACTCTGTGTATAGAGGACAGTGCAGTGACACAGTAGGGAAATGTAGTGAGTAAGAACTCTGTGTATAGAGGACAGTGCAGTGACACAGTAGGGGAAATGTAGTGAATAAGAACTCTGTGTATAGAGGACAGTGCAGTGACACAGTAGGGAAATGTAGTGAGTAAGAACTGTGTATAGAGGACAGTGCAGTGACACAGTAGGGGAAATGTAGTGAGTAAGAACTCTGTGTATAGAGGACAGTGCGGTGACACAGTAGGGAAATGTAGTGAGTAAGAACTCTGTGTATAGAGTACAGTGCAGTGACACAGTAGGGGAGATGTAGTGAGTAAGAACTCTGTGTATACAGGACAGTGCAGTGACACAGTAGGGGAGATGTAGTGAGTAAGAACTCTGTGTATACATGACAGTGCAGTGACACAGTAGGGGAAATGTAGTGAGTAAGAACTCTGTTTGTAGAGGACAGTGCGGTGACACAGTAGGGGAAATGTAGTGAGTAAGAACTCTGTGTACAGAGGACAGTGCGGTGACACAGTAGGGGAGATGTAGTGAGTAAGAACTCTGTGTATAGAGGACAGTGCAGTGACACAGTAGGGAAATGTAGTGAGTAAGAACTCTGTGTATAGAGGACAGTGCGGTGACACAGTAGGGGAAATGTAGTGAGTAAGAACTCTGTGTATAGAGGACAGCGCTGTGACACAGTAGGGGAAATGTAGTGAGTAAGAACTCTGTGTATAGAGGACAGTGCGGTGACACAGTAGGGGAAATGTAGTGAGTAAGAACTCTGTGTATAGAGGACAGTGCGGTGACACAGTAGGGAAATGTAGTGAGTAAGAACTCTGTGTATAGAGGACAGTGCAGTGAGACAGTAGGGGAAATGTAGTGAGTAAGAACTCTGTGTATAGAGGACAGTGCAATGACACAGTAGGGGAAATGTAGTGAGTAAGAACTCTGTGTATAGAGGACAGTGCAGTGACACAGTAGGGGAAATGTAGTGAGTAAGAACTCTGTGTATAGAGGACAGTGCGGTGACACAGTAGGGGAAATGTAGTGAGTAAGAACTCTGTGTATAGAGGACAGCTCGGTGACACAGTAGGGGAAATGTAGTGAGTAAGAACTCTGTGTATAGAGGACAGTGCAGTGTCACAGTAGGGGAAATGTAGTGAGTAAGAACTCTGTGTATAGAGGACAGTGCAGTGACACAGTAGGGGAAATGTAGTGAGTAAGAACTCTGTGTATAGAGGACAGTGCAGTGACACAGTAGGGGAAATGTAGTGAGTAAGAACTCTGTGTGTAGAGGACAGTACAGTGACACAGTAGGGGAAATGTAGTGAGTAAGAACTCTGTGTATAGAGGACAGTGCAGTGACACAGTAGGGAAATGTAGTGAGTAAGAACTCTGTGTATAGAGGACAGTGCAGTGACACAGTAGGGGAAATGTAGTGAGTAAGAACTCTGTGTATAGAGGACAGTGCGGTGACACAGTAGGGGAAATGTAGTGAGTAAGAACTCTGTGTATAGAGGACAGTGCGGTGACACAGTAGGGGAAATGTAGTGAGTAAGAACTCTGTGTATAGAGGACAGTGCAGTGACACAGTAGGGAAATGTAGTGAGTAAGAACTCTGTGTATAGAGGACAGTGCAGTGACACAGTAGGGGAAATGTAGTGAGTAAGAACTCTGTGTATAGAGGACAGTGCGGTGACACAGTAGGGGAAATGTAGTGAGTAAGAACTCTGTGTATAGAGGACAGTGCGGTGACACAGTAGGGGAAATGTAGTGAGTAAGAACTCTGTGTATAGAGGACAGAGCAGTGACACAGTAGGGGAAATGTAGTGAGTAAGAACTCTGTGTATAGAGGACAGTGCAGTGACATAGTAGGGGAAATGTAGTGAGTAAGAACTCTGTGTATAGAGGACAGCTCGGTGACACAGTAGGGGAAATGTAGTGAGTAAGAACTCTGTGTATAGAGGACAGTGCAGTGACACAGTAGGGGAAATGTAGTGAGTAAGAACTCTGTGTATAGAGGACAGTGCAGTGACACAGTAGGGGAAATGTAGTGAGTAAGAACTCTGTGTATAGAGGACAGTGCGGTGACACAGTAGGGGAAATGTAGTGAGTAAGAACTCTGTGTATAGAGGACAGCGCTGTGACACAGTAGGAGAAATGTAGTGAGTAAGAACTCTGTGTATAGAGGACAGTGCAGTGACACAGTAGGGGAAATGTAGTGAGTAAGAACTCTGTGTATAGAGGACAGTGCGGTGACACAGTAGGGGTAATGTAGTGAGTAAGAACTCTGTGTATAGAGGACAGTGCAGTGACACAGTAGGGGAAATGTAGTGAGTAAGAACTCTGTGTATAGAGGACAGTGCAGTGACACAGTAGGGGAAATGTAGTGAGTAAGAACTCTGTGTATAGAGGACAGTGCAGTGACACAGTAGGGGAAATGTAGTGAGTAAGAACTCTGTGTATAGAGGACAGTGCGGTGACACAGAAGGGAAATGTAGTGAGTAAGAACTCTGTGTATAGAGGACAGTGCGGTGACACAGTAGGGGAAATGTAGTGAGTAAGAACTCTGTGTATAGAGGACAGTGCAGTGACACAGTAGGGGAAACGTAGTGAGTAAGAACTCTGTGTATAGAGGACAGTGCAGTGACACAGTAGGGAAATGTAGTGAGTAAGAACTCTGTGTATAGAGGACAGTGCGGTGACACATTAGGGGAAATGTAGTGAGTAAGAACTCTGTGTATAGAGGACAGTGCGTTGACACAGTAGGGGAAATGTAGTGAGTAAGAACTCTGTGTATAGAGGACAGTGCGGTGACACAGTAGGGGAAATGTAGTGAGTAAGAACTCTGTGTATAGAGGACAGTGCAGTGACATAGTAGGGGAAACGTAGTGAGTAAGAACTCTGTGTACAGAGGACAGTGCGGTGACACAGTAGGGGAAATGTAGTGAGTAAGAACTCTGTGTGTAGAGGACAGTGCAGTGACATAGTAGGGGAAACGTAGTGAGTAAGAACTCTGTGTATAGAGGACAGTGCGGTGACACAGTAGGGGAAATGTAGTGAGTAAGAACTCTGTGTGTAGAGGACAGTGCAGTGACATAGTAGGGGAAACGTAGTGAGTAAGAACTCTGTGTACAGAGGACAGTGCGGTGACACAGTAGGGGAAATGTAGTGAGTAAGAACTCTGTGTATAGAGGACAGTGCGGTGACACAGTAGGGGAGATGTAGTGAGTAAGAACTCTGTGTATAGAGGACAGTGCAGTGACACAGTAGGGAAATGTAGTGAGTAAGAACTCTGTGTATAGAGGACAGTGCGGTGACACAGTAGGGGAAATGTAGTGAGTAAGAACTCTGTGTATAGAGGACAGTGCGGTGACACAGTAGGGGAGATGTAGTGAGTAAGAACTCTGTGTATAGAGGACAGTGCAGTGACACAGTAGGGAAATGTAGTGAGTAAGAACTCTGTGTATAGAGGACAGTGCGGTGACACAGTAGGGGAAATGTAGTGAGTAAGAACTCTGTGTGTAGAGGACAGTGCAGTGACATAGTAGGGGAAACGTAGTGAGTAAGAACTCTGTGTATAGAGGACAGTGCAGTGACACAGTAGGGAAATGTAGTGAGTAAGAACTCTGTGTATAGAGGACAGTGCGGTGACACAGTAGGGGAAATGTAGTGAGTAAGAACTCTGTGTATAGAGGACAGTGCAGTGACATAGTAGGGGAAACGTAGTGAGTAAGAACTCTGTGTACAGAGGACAGTGCGGTGACACAGTAGGGGAAATGTAGTGAGTAAGAACTCTGTGTATAGAGGACAGTGCGGTGACACAGTAGGGGAGATGTAGTGAGTAAGAACTCTGTGTATAGAGGACAGTGCAGTGACACAGTAGGGAAATGTAGTGAGTAAGAACTCTGTGTATAGAGGACAGTGCGGTGACACAGTAGGGAAATGTAGTGAGTAAGAACTCTGTGTATAGAGGACAGCGCGGTGACACAGTAGGGGAGATGTAGTGAGTAAGAACTCTGTGTATAGAGGACAGTGCGGTGACACAGTAGGGAAACGTAGTGAGTAAGAACTCTGTGTATAGAGGACAGCGCAGTGACACAGTAGGGGAAATGTAGTGGGTAAGAACTCTGTGTATAGAGGACAGTGCGGTGACACAGTAGGGGAAATGTAGTGAGTAAGAACTCTGTGTATAGAGGACAGTGCAGTGACACAGTAGGGGAGATGTAGTGAGTAAGAACTCTGTGTATAGAGGACAGTGCAGTGACACAGTAGAGGAAATGTAGTGAGGAAGAACTCTGTGTATAGAGGACAGTGCAGTGACACAGTAGGGGAAATGTAGTGAGTAAGAACTCTGTGTATAGAGGACAGTGCAGTGACACAGTAGGGGAGATGTAGTGAGTAAGAACTCTGTGTATAGAGGACAGTGCAGTGACACAGTAGAGGAAATGTAGTGAGGAAGAACTCTGTGTATAGAGGACAGTGCAGTGACACAGTAGGGGAAATGTAGTGAGTAAGAACTCTGTGTATAGAGGACAGCGCAGTGACACAGTAGGGGAAATGTAGTGGGTAAGAACTCTGTGTATAGAGGACAGTGCGGTGACACAGTAGGGAAATGTAGTGAGTAAGAACTCTGTGTATAGAGGACAGCGCAGTGACACAGTAGGGGAAATGACACCCAAGCCTTATTCCACTGGTAGTCACAGTGCCACTGTATAACACGCCAGCCTTGTATAACACCCCACTCATACAACGTCTGACACTTCAGCCTTGTTTCAGTAAAAGAACCAAATGTGCTGTTTGGCACCCCGACTGTGTTCCACTGTCCACTGGTAGGCACAGAACCCCACATACATTGTGTTACACCCCAGCCTAGTCCACTGTCTTACTGTTCCACTGGCAATCATAGAACCACCAACCACCCCAGCCTTGTTCCAATGCTAGCCACAGAACGACACATACTCACTGTCTGGCACTCCAGCCTTGATCTACTTTACAGCATTGCTAACGTGTGTTCAGTGGAAACCCTAGTACTCAGATTCCATAGAACCCATTTTGAGAATCACTGCATTAACTGTTTAAATATGAACCCGGTGTAATTATTAATGCTAGAGTTTTATAATGATCTGTAATTTTGTGTTATTTACACACCTAAAGGGTTAACGTCCTCTTCTTGTGACAGCCATCTATAAAAGGGCAGATGGCTGTTATTGTCCAATGCTTATTAGATCAGACTGGGTGCATGTCTAGTGATCTATTTCTAATGGCTGTGTAGGTAATGTTAGGATAATTAGAAAATTATCACAGCTAAGAAATGAGGCAGTGAATAAGCGAATGGAACGACTGCCTCCTGACACAAGTCTTAAATAACATTTATGCAATTCTCCTCTGATAATTATGGGAGTGAGGAATGAATAGTCCTTTTGTTGTGAGAGTTATTCATTTACCAGGGAGCGGAATTAGGATGGAACATATACGTGGGTGAAGCAAAATGCACTGAAATCACGGGGAGAGTGCAAAGTGCTCAGAATATTCTAGAACTACTATTGAACCTTTTGGGTGCCAGAGGGGTACGCAACGCATTGCAGCGTTCCCCTCTGGCACTCAAAGGGTTAATAGATAGATGGCAGGTTTATCTGCCGCAAGACTAGTGTTACATTCTATTACTAACCATGCTTTCACAGTCCTTAACCGAAAGCTCTCTGGGAAAACATCCAGGGAGTGTAAAAATAAGGGGTGACAATGTAAAAAAAATATATATATATGTATAGGCTTAACGTGATAGTGATTTTTCACAAAATAATGCAGTTTGGATAAATCTTCATAGTATTTGGGCCTTGGAGAGTGTTATTTCAGTACTGTCAGAGTTGTAGTACAAGAGTAATTGAATGATAAAGTATCCCCCTTCCGCCCCTTTTACTGATGTAACACTGCTCACCTCAGAACAGAAAGGTGGTATCCAGATGGCTTGCAGAGAGGGACAATCTTCAGTTAACATAAGGGAAAAACCTGTCAAAGGAGGCAGGGTTTTCATTGTTCTCACAGTAAGAAGATTGTCCCTTGCTGTTATCTGTCCGGTCCCAGGACCAGAGTCCACACCTGAGGGGAGGTGTCTTACACTAGGTAAAAGGGGTGGGAGGGGGATACTTTATCATTCAATTACTCTTGTACTACAACTCTGACAGTACTGAAATAACACTCTCCATGGCCCAAATACTATGAAGATTAATTGGAGCTGCTTTTATTGTGAAACATTACTATCCCTTTAAAGGGATAATAATGGTTAATTTTACCTTGATGTAATATTGTAGGCATTAAAAAAGGATGAAGATCGATGTAAGTCTTATCTCTCAAAACTTTATGTTTTGATATCGCTTGGTAAAGTTACCTCTTCCGGTCTGTTTTAGTCAAGTCAGCGCTCTATGGGACAGCTACAGTTTCTGGTCATTTGACCACATGGAGGCTCTTCAGCAGACCCGAAATAGTGCTATTTAGAAATAAATAATTCATTGGAATGTGCTTGCAAACCAGCGTGCTTTCGGCTTTACTGAAAAGCCTGCGTCTGGTCAAATGACTGGAATCTGCAGCTGTCAGCTAGATGGCAGACTTCATTGAAACAGACAGAAAGAGGTAACTTTACCAAGCGATATTACTATCACTTTAATGCCTACAATATTACATCAAGGTAAAATTAACCATTACTATCCCTTTAACAAGCTATTATGCAGTTGATGAATATGTAAAGTAAAAAAAATTAAGTTTACTGACACTTTAACCCTGTGAGAGCATTGCATTTGTCTGCAACTCAGAGGGTTAATTATAATAATAATTATCCTCTATGTTGAAACCCAAACTGGTTAATAATAATAATCCTCTATGTTTGAAACTAAAGCTCTATATATTTTGTCAGTCCATATCTGTTGAGTCACTTTTGATTTTGCATTCATCTCCCTAATAACTAGATATATTTGAGTCCTATGCAAACGAAAAAAATACATTATTTATCCTGTTTTTTTGCACTCCGTCATTTGCAAGATGAGCCGTGCATAGTCAACCCAAAACAGTTATATAATATGCAGGGGGGGACAAAAAACATCACAACATACATTATACTGATTTATTTTTTATCAATAGATACAGCCGCGCAGGATGAGGCGCAACTCCTGCATGAATGGTTCAAGCTCTCCCTGGAAAAGAATAAATTAAATCGTTATGAGTCGGAGCTCTTGTTCGTGTAAGTCAGAATACACTTTTTATCAGTATGCAGAACGAAACTGCGGCGGGGTGGGAACAAACGTGGCGCCATATTAACCCTTCGGATACCAGAGACGTCTCCAAAGCATTGCTTCGCAATGCGTTGAAGACGTCTCTGGCACCAAAGGGTTAATCCACACAGGTTCACCTTCCTGCTTCATGGAGATCCTATTATCTTGCTAAATTGCTGCCTTACCTCTTGCATACCATATTCCCATTAGCATAGGGAGCAAGACGATGTTTTATGAGATTAACAGCAATTGTTCCCTTACACTTTTTACCCAGGTCCCCGTAATATGTTTTGACGTGCATTTCCCGCTAGCGAACAATAAATAAATATTCTTATACGGCTTATTATTCAGAGCTGCAAAATAGGTTTTTCAAATCTCAAGCAGAGTAGGTCTAATGAGAGAGACACATTTTCCATCAAGGGTCTCGTCGTGTTGGAAATGTAGCGGAATATGAATTGATAGTAAAAAGTAAGCACATCTGATATTCAGTTTGTGAGGAGGGATACATCTGTATTCAAAAGGAACCAGGGCAAGGAGATCAGCAAAACACATTATTCACAATGGGGGGAAATGTACGAAAAGAGAAGACGTAATTCTAAGCAAACCAACCGCATGTTATCTAACCAAAATTACCATAAATGTAACCCTTTGAGTGCCAGCGGGGTTCGCAACTCATTGCAAAGCAATAGCGTTCAAAGACATTCAATTAGGATTTTATCCCCTTAGGATAATAGGGATGTCTCCAGTGCATCACCTCTTTAGCATCAAAGGGGTTAATTTTATAGTTTATGCAGTCAGTTTGCCCCACAAATCTCTCCGCTTTTATTTATTCATATGCCCTGATTTTCAGTATTCAGTTTGGGGGGAGGGGTTAGTATTCATAGTGATAATATATTGTTATCCCTTTGAATGGCAGTGAGGTATACAACGCATTGCGCTGCAACGCACTGGATACCTCTCTGGCACTCAAAGGGTTTTTAAAGTGATAGTAATACTTCTGTGTCCAGGGCCAGATTTACATCTCAGGAGCCTGTAGGCACAGAAATCTGAAGCGCCCCCCCATTTGCCATCTCCACTGGACACCTCCATAATGCTCCAAATCTCCACATTACCCCCCATATCCACATAGCCCTCACATTGTCCCCCATCAGCTCCATATTGCCATCAGCTCCAACTTATACCCCATCAGCTCCATATTGCCATCAGCTCAAACTTATCCCCCATCAGCTCCATATTGGCGTCAGCTCAAACTTATCCCCCATCAGCTCCATATTGCCATCATCACCTCCAACTTATCCCCCATCAGCTCCATATTGCCCTCACATTGCCCCCATCATCTCCAACTTCCAACTTGCCCTCATCATCTCCAACTTGCCCCCATCATCTCCACATTGCCCCATCAGCTCCAGCTTGCCCTCACATTAACCCCATCATCTCCACATTGCCACTATATCAGCTTCACATTGCCCACATCATCTTCACATTGCCCCCACTTTGCCTCCCGTATACGTTTCCTACCTCCCTAGTGGTCCAGCGGCAGATGTCTGTGCCTCCTTCTGTAGCTGCTGTTGCTCCCGCGTGGTCTCTTTAGGAATGCAGAGCGCTGGGAGATGATGTCATCTCCCAGCGCTCTGCATTAGAGCCAATGAGGGAGCAACAACAGCTACAGGTCTGAGCCGAAGAAGGCACGGACCGTACACTGTGAACAAAAATATATAATGTTTTTTTTTTATTACAATGACAGGCGCCCCTCTGTGGGGTACGCCTGTAGGCAGATGCCTACTCCGCCTTACGGCAGATCCGGCCCTGTCTATGTCAGAGTCACATCCTATATAATAATTTGCTACAAAGTTTGTAATGACGCAGTCATGCGCAGTAGAGACTGCCCGTGACGAGGCTGATACAGAGCGGGCCGCTCCAAAGGACCATCCAGCACTGTATCAGCTGCGGCGTGGGCAGTCTCATGACTGGCCCGCAACCGGCTGGCACTGTATCAGTCGCGATGTGGGCAGTCTCTACTGAGCATGACTGCACCGGGACCGTCTGGCACTGTATCAGCTGCGGTGTAGGAAGTCTCTACTGTACATGACTGCCCCGCGACCGGCTGGCACTGTATCAGTCGCGATGTGGGCAGTCTCTACTGAGCATGACTGCACCGGGACCGGCTGGCACTGTATCAGCCGCGGCGTAGGAAGTCTCTACTGTACATGACTGCCCCGCGACCGGCTGGCACTGTATCAGTCGCGATGTGGGCAGTCTCTACTGAGCATGACTGCACCGCGACCAGCTGGCACTGTATCAGCCGCGGCGTAGGAAGTCTCTACTGTACATGACTGCCCCGCGACCGACTGGCAGTGGCTCTGTGGCCCGTGTAACGTGCTCTTCAACTAGTAGCTCTATATTTAATAACTTTCAGATTTGTAGTTCAAGTGCTATCCAAGCAGAAAAGATCCCCCTCCCGCCCCTTATCGCCTCCTCCCTTTAGATGTGGAATCCGGTCTTGGGACTGAACAGATGCAGCAGGGACAATCTTCATTAAGTGAGTAGAAGGAAAACCCTCTCGCCCTTGAGTAGGCTGATCAGATCTCACCTTTAACCGGGGACACATAAGAAATAGCCATTTTTCAGTACTTCACTGAAATCAATGCAGTCCTGCAGTATGCATTTCTCCTATGCGTCCCTGGTTAAAGGTGAGGTCTGGTCAGTCTACCCTTGAGGAAGGAGGGCAGGATTTTCCTTTTACTTACTGAAGATTGTCCCTCGCCACTCTCCATCTGGACCAGACAGAGAGGATCGGCGATGCAGAGACTGGAGGTGGATTCTTTCGGCTTCAAGAGAGCTTGAACTACAAATGTGTAAGTAATGAAATATAGCGCTACGTTATTAAAAAAAAAAGTAAAGAAGACTCGGGCAATAACTTCAATAGAGGTATTACTATCACTTTAAAGTCAACCTCACTTTCAACTTTTCATATTCTGCAAGGACCGGAGCTGTGAACCACTGCTGTATAAGTGACTTTTCTACATTGTATCATTGTATCTTTTTTTACATTGTTGCACTCTCTCTCTCCGCTTTCACAGTGTCTGACAGAAAGCTTTCTGGATTCAGAGAGCTCTCTGTTGGGGACATAAAAAAAAATGTTGGAGATGTCTCCAGCACTCAAAGGGTTTAAAGTGCCATTTAAATCAACATGAATTTGTCCCTGTGGTGCATTTTAGTTGTCCCAAAATTGTGCTGAGCGACCAAAATATTATAATCTCTCGAGGTATAAAAACAATTACATATCCAGCGAGGGAGATGTTGCCAGAGGAATTGGAGGAATTCTGGGGAAAGCGAATTGTGCCAGAGGGGAATATATCAAATCCCCATTGATTTCAGTGGGGCTTTTAATGCCATAAATACTATCGAAGGCTACAATGTATTCCTTTGCAATCGATTGGAGACCTCTGGCATTAAGTGGTTTACAGTCCCAATTAAATCAATGTGAATCACTGTAAACTGATCCATTCATTCTTACTACATCTGCCTTCGTATATCTGTGTGTTTAACCCCTTAACGACCGGCTGATGCAGTTTGCACCCGACCATTAAGGACCATGGTTTTTCCCCCCCCCCCCATGTATTTCTGGGTCACCGAGCAGAGTGTCGTCATGCGCTGAACCCGGAAATCCATGACGTGCCAGGACTGCTCGCTGGTCCTTAAAGGGATAGTAATGTTTCACAATAAAATCAGCTCCAATTAATCTTTGTAGTATTTGGGCCATGGAGAGTGTTATTTACTGTCAGAGTTGTAGTTCAAGAGAAATTGAATGATAAAGTATCCCCCTCCCGTCCCTTTTACTGATGTAACACTACTCACCTCAGAGCAGCAAGACTGTCCGGATCGATCATAGGGAGGGACAATCTTCAGTGATCATAAGGAAAAACGGAAAAACCTGTCAAGGGGACAGGGTTTTCCATATAATCACAGTAAGAAGATTGTCCCTTGCTGTGACCTGTCTAGTCAAGAGACCAGATTCCACATCTGAGGGGAGGTGACTTACACTAGGTAATAAGGACGGGAGGAGAATACTTTATCATTCAATTACTCTTGTACTACAACTCTGACAGAACTGAAATAACACTCTCCATGTCCCAAATACTATGAAGATTAATTGGAGCTGCTTTTATTGTGAAACATTACTATCCCTTTATTGCCAGACTAGGAGTGACGGTCTTGGCACGTCAAGGGTCCTTAAGGGGTTAAATGTTACCGTCACTTAAACTGTTTGAGTTCAGATGGCTCTATCAGCAGTTCTGTCATTTTCATTGATTTACCTGCGCTCACAATGCAATACCCACACTTACTGTTTTATAATAAACTAATATTTATTGTATAATTAGTGCTTTATAATAAAAGATAATTATCAGTTCTTGGGGAAAAAAAGGAAAAACCACGTGTTTGATTGATTATTTTTTAACAGAGCCAAAGAATTAGAGCTTGAGGATCAACAGGGACGACTGGAGCAAAAACTGAGAGAGAAAATGTTAATTGACCGTAAGTAGACTAATTATTAACCCTTTGAGTGCCAGAGGGGTACTCAACACATTGCAGAGCAATGTGTTTCGTATCTCTTCAGCACTCAAAGGGTTAACACAAGTTATGCCCACACACACACACACACACACTCATACTGCTCAGCAATGCATTACACTCCTCCGACAAGAACTGACTTGCTATATTGTCTTATCCCTACATTACCTCTCCACTCACTGACACTGCTCAGCAATGTATTACCCACCTCCCCTAGCACTGACTTCCTGTCTTATCACTACATTACCTCCCCCACTCACTGACACTGATCAGCAATGCATTACCCAATTCTCCTAGCTCTGACTTCCTGTCTTATACCTACATTACCACCCCCCACTCACTGACACTGCTCAGTAATGCATTGCCCACCTCCCCTAGCACTGACTTCCTGTCTTATCCCTACATTACCTCCCCCACTCACTGACACTGCTCAGTAATGCATTGCCCACCTCCCCTAGCACTGACTTCCTGTCTTATCCCTACATTACCTCCCCCACTCACTGACACTGCTCAGCAATATATTGCCCACCTCCCCTAGCACTGACTTCCTGTCTTATCCCTACATTACCTCCCTCATTAACTGACACTGCTCCGAAATGCATTGTCCACCTTCCCTAGCACGGACTTCCTGTCTTATCCCTACATTACCACCCCCACTCACTGACACTGCTCAACAATGTATTACCCACCTCCCCTAGCACTACTTCCTGTATTATCCTTACATTACCTTCCCCACTCACTGACACTGCTCCGAAATGCATTGTCCACCTCCCCTAGCACTGACTTCCTGTATTATCCTTACATTACCTCCCCCACTCACTGACACTGCTCAGCAATGTATTACCCACTTCCCCTAGCACTGACTACCTGTCTTATCCCTACATTACCTCCCCCACTCACTGACACTGCTCAGCAATGCATTGCCCACCTCCCCTAGCACTGACTTCCTATCTTATCCCTACATTACCTCCCCCACTCACTGACACTGCTCAGCAATGCATTGCCCACTCCCCTAGTACTGACTTCCTGTCTTATCCCTATATTACCTCCCCCAATCACTGACACTTCTCAGCAATGCATTTCCTACCTTTCCTAGCACTGACTTCCTGTCTTATCCCTACATTACCTCCCCACTCACTGACACTACTCAGCAATGCATTACCCATCACCTCCCCTAGCACCGACCTCCTGTCTTATCCCTACATCACATCCCCCTTCTCACCGACACTGCTCAGCAATGCATTACTCACTATCCCTAGCAGTGACTTCCTGTCTTATCCCAACATTACCTCCCCACTCACTGACACTGCTCAGCAATGCATTACCCACCTCCCCTAGCACTGACTTCCTGTCTTAACCCTACATTACCTCCCCACTCACTGACACTGCTCAGCAATGCATTGCCCACCTCCCCTAGTACTGACTTCCTGTCTTATCCCTACATTACCTCACCACTTACTAACACTGCTCAGCAATGCATTACCCACCTCCCCTAGCACCGACCTCCTGTCTTATCCCTACATGACATCCCCCACTCACTGACACTGCTCAGCAATGCATTGCCTACCTCCCCTAGCACTGACTTCCTGTCTTATCCCTACATTACCTCCCCACTCACTGACACTGCTCAGCAACGCATTACCCATCTCCCCTAGCACTGACTTCCTGTCTTATCCCTACATTACCTTCCAACTCACTGACACTGCTCAGCAATACATTACCCACCTCCCCTAGCACTGACTTCCTATCTTATCCCTACATTACCTCCCCCATTCACTGACACTACTCAGCAATGCATTACTCACCTCCACTAGCACTGACTTCCTATCTTATACATACATTACCTCCCCACTCACTGACACTGCACAGCAATGCATTACCCACCTCCCCACTCACTGACACTGCTCAGCAATGCATTGCCCGCCTCCCCTAGTACTGACTTCCTGTCTTATCCCTACATTACCTCCCCACTCACTGACACTGCACAGGAATGCATTACTCACCTCCCCTAGCACTAACTTCCTGTCTTATCCCTACATTACCTCCCCACTCACTGACACTGCTCAGCAACGCATTACCCATCTCCCCTAGCACTGACTTCCTGTCTTATCCCTACATTACCTCCCAACTCACTGACACTGCTCAGCAATACATTACCCACCTCCCCTAGCACTGACTTCCTATCTTATCCCTACATTACCTCCCCACTCACTGACACTGCTCAGCAACGCATTACCCATCTCCCCTAGCACTGACTTCCTGTCTTATCCCTACATTACCATCCTCACTCACTGACACTGCTCAGCAATACATTAGCCACCTCCCCTAGCACCGACTTCCTATCTTATCCCTACATTACCTCCCCCATTCACTGACACTACTCAGCAATGCATTACTCACCTCCACTAGCACTGACTTCCTGTCTTATCCCTACATTACCTCCCCACTCACTGACACTACTCAGCAATGCATTGCCCACCTCCCCTAGCACTGGCTTCCTGCCTTATCCCTACATTACCTCCCAACTCACTGACACTGCTCAGCAATACATTAGCCACCTCCCCTAGCACCGACTTCCTATCTTATCCCTACATTACCTCCCCCATTCACTGACACTACTCAGCAATGAATTACTCACCTCCACTAGCACTGACTTCCTGTCTTATCCCTACATTACCTCCCCACTCACTGACACTGCTCAGCAATGCATTACTCACCTCCACTAGCACTGACTTCCTGTCTTATCCCTACATTACCTCCCCACTCACTGACACTACTCAGCAATGCATTGCCCACCTCCCCTAGTACTGACTTCCTGTCTTATCCCTACATTACCTCACCACTCACTGACACTGCTCAGCTATGCATTACCCACCTCCCCTAACACTGACTTCCTGTCTTATCCCTACATTACCTCCCTACTCACTGACACTGCTCAGTAATGCATTACCCACCTCCCCTAACACTGACTTCCTGTCTTATCCCTACATTACCTCCCTACTCACTGACACTGCTCAGTAATGCATTACCCACCTCCCCTAGCACTGACTTCCTATCTTATCCCTACATTACCTCCCCCACTTACTGACACTGCTCAGCTATGCATTGCCCACCTCCCCTAGTACTGACTTCCTGTCTTACCAGTAAATATATGTACAACAGAATGAGGTAAACAAGGCATTATAAAATATATTATTTCTTAAAAATAAATTAATGCTCATTTATATTGACAGTTAACCTCCTTTTTGACTTAAAGGGGAACTATTGCCTCAAATAAAGTCACCCCCCCCAACAATTAGCCATCTACTGATAAGCTTAACAATAGTAATATTAAACATCATAATTACTGCGTCACTAAGAAATCCTACTTCTGCCGAGACTGACGGCCAGGCAACAGCGCTTTAGAGGCATCTGCGCACATGCGCCGTCAATCCCTTCTGGTAACTAAAGATTCCATGCAGCGCCCTCTAGAGGAGACTAGGACTGACAGGTGCAGGTATCCAGATATCATGTCTGCTCTCTTGCCTGGCCGTCAGTCTTGGCAGCGATGGGATATCTTACTAAGGTGGTAATTATGCTGGCTAATACTACTACTGTTGTTAAAGGGATAGTAATGTCAGAAAAAAAGTATTAACTATATGATAGATACAATTAAAAGAGAGTTCTTGCACTGATTCGTATCTCTCAGACCGTTATGGTTTGAGAGATATAGGAAAATAAAGTTCTCTGGTCCCTCCCCTTTCTGCTTGACGAGCTGTAAAGCTGTCAGAAGTGGCTCTTCAGCATCGCCGATATAACGATATCTAAAGATAAATACTTAATCGGAATGGTTTACAATGTGTGCTTGCAAACCAGGCACACGTTGTATACTGTTCCAGTTAAGTATTTCCTTTCAGGTATCGTTATATCGGTGCTGCTGAAGAGCCACCGTCTGATCCAGAATCTGTTCTGACAGCTTTACAGCTCGTCAAGCAGAAAGGGGGGGGACCAGTGAACTGTATTTTACTATATCTCTCAAACCATAACGGTTTGGGAGATAAGAATAAGTGCAAGTACTCTCTTTTAATTGTATCTACCATATAGTTAATACTTTTTTTCTGACATTACTATCCCTTTAAGCTTATCTCGAGATGGCTGATTGTTGGGGGGAGACTATTTGGTGTTGATAGGTCCCCTTTAACATATTTGTGAAGTGCGTAATAAGGGGATTTTTATGTACTTAATAAAACGTTTTCTCTTAGTCCATGTGGAACACAGGAATTGTAGAGGAAAGTGTTTCCCTCCAGGAGGGCAGGAGTTAAATTGCCTATACTCTTTATTATTGGTCTTAACCTACTTTTTATTCTTACAGTCCCGGACAATAACCTTCCTCAATTTCTGCTTCCTTTCAGGGATTGCGAAAGCAGGGATAGTTATAAAATCAAAAAAACATGAGAGAAGGGAGAGTCTCATAGTGTAAAAATCTTCTTAAAAATTGTAATATGAATACAAACAATATAATACTCACATGGAGATTTTGTCAGGGATGTTTAAATCACAATGACAAATATGGTGGAGGATATTAAACTACCTCCACACAGATATCCAGATCCCTCACGCTCAGTCCTCTTCGATACCAGCACTTCCCAGCGGGGATTAAGGGGAAAACACAGGAACAAACAACAAGGAGAGCTATCCTGTCTCTTTATGCCTTAAAGGGATAGTAATGTTAGAAAAAAAGTACTAACTATATGGTAGATACAATTAAAAGAAAGTACTTGCACTTATTTGTATCTCTCAAACCGTTATGGTTTGAGAGATATAGGAACATAAAGTTCTCTGGTCCCTCCCCTTTCTTGACCAGCTGTAAGGCTGTCAGAAGCAGATTCTGGTCGCTTGACCAGATGTGGCTCTTTAGCAGCGCCAATATAACAAATCTAAAGATAAATACTTAATTTGGGATGGTCTACAAAATGTGCCTGGCTTTCAAGCACTCTTTGTAGACCGTTCCAATGAAGTATTTATTTTTAATTAGCGTGATTTCAGCTCTGCTGAAGAGCCTCTGTCTGGTCAAATGACTGGAATCTGCAGCTGTCAGCTAGATGGCAGACATGAGTAAAACAGCCAGGAAAAGGTAACTTTAGCAAGTTATATCTCTCAAACCATAAAGGTTTGAGAGATAAGACTTACATTGATGTTAATCTTTTTTTAATGTCTACAATATTAAATCAACTTAAAATTAACAATTACTATCCCTTCAAGGACCCATGACGGTCCTGAACCATCATAGGTTGTTATACCCTTAAGGACCCATGACGGTCCTGGACCGTCATGGGATGCCGGGCTGCACACCTTTCGGAAAGTCTGGAATCGGATTGCACAAAAAAAAAAAAAATTGTTCCGTGCTCCTTAAGGGACCGCAAATTACGTGCGCGGCCGGTCCTTAAGGAGTTAAAAACAGTATATGGATCAAATGTAAGTGAGAATCAATACTCACAGATAATGTCTGACCGGCTGCAGTACTACACAACCAGTTAAAGGCCAGCAGGGATATTGGATGCTAGTTCTCCCTGCAACAGAACTGTACAAACTCGCATCAATATATCCAGATTGATCAATATATATTGTCTCAGCTTGTGAATCTCCAAAAGAACAGCAGACCAGATGAATGAAGCATAACATTTATTTAAAAGATACTAAAAGTCCTCAACATGTTTTATAGCAAACCTGCCACTTCTTCAGGAGTAATATGCTATTATTAATGTCAAAATACAAACTGGTCTGCCCCAGACCAGAAGCTCAATTGATTTTCATTACCTGATTGGTCAATGAAAATTCAAATTGACCAATCTCTTTCCTAAATGTCAAGGTTCCCTGTTCCTTTTGGAGATTCACAAGCTGAGACAATATATATTGATCGATTTGGATATATTGATGCGAGTTTGTACAGTTCTGTTGCAGGGAGAACTAGCATCCAATATCCCTGCTGGTCTTTAACCGGTTGTGTGGTACTGCAGCTGGTCAGACATTATCTGTAAGTATTGATTCTCGCTTACATTTGATCCATATACTGGTTTTAACCCCTTAACAACCCTTGATGGTCATAGTACATCATGGGTAGATCTGACTTAACGACCCATGACTTACTATGACTGTCATGGAATTTCGGGCTCCCCCACGGCTGCACACCGTTTGGGGAGTCTGGAACCGGAAACAAACAAAAAAAAAATGCTCCGTGATCCTTAAGTGACAGCCGCTTGCGTGCACGGCTGGTCCTTAAGGGCTTAAGAGACAGGATGGCTCTCCTTGTTGTTTTTTTAGATTTATAAAATGTTGCAGTCTTTTCGCAGCAATGAATGCTCCATGTGCTGTATTTAAAGGGATAGTAATACCTAAAATGTAAAAAAAAATATGTTGTAGGGTTTATCCCCCTGAGTAAAACAAGAGCACTCCCACTGCTGAAAGGTGTTTCATTCAAAAGTTATTAATTTTCAAAGTTGAATTTTTTAGGTGCAATATCACAGTGGCCTGAAATTGTAGAGTGGCGCTGTTGCTACACCATCCTATGGAGATTTATGGTCCTGGAACTAGAGCTGTCCATAGGATCGTGTAGCAACAGCACCACTCTACAATTTCAGGCCACTGTGATATTGCACCTAAAAAATTCAACTTTGAAAATAAATAACTTTTGAATGAAACATCTTTCAGCAGTGGGAGTACTCTTGTTTTACTCAGGGGGATAAACCCGACAACATATTTTTTTTTACATTTTAGGTATTACTATCCCTTTAATAAGCTGGGGGCAGAAATAGTGTTACATTGCATGACTGTCCTTACTTCCCCTGCCTCTGAACGCAATCTCTCTTGAAACGGATCCAGGGAGGTCAGTGTCAGGGACTGCAAAAACTAGGTGAATATAAATAACTAGTTGAAGAGCGCCCAGCTCTGTATCAGCCGCGGCGCTGGCAGTCTCTACTGCGCATGACCGCAGCACACGCAGCAGTGTCTACTGCGCATGACGCGGCATTACACACGATTTAGCAAATTATTATATAGGATAATATAGGCAATTTGCTCTTGCAGAATATGCGGTCAGCAAAAAGGCTGACTGCCACTTTAAAGGGATAGTAACACTTACCATGAAAAAAAATATATATTGTTGGATTTATCTTCCTGAGTAAAGCAAGGTTACTCAGTCTGCTGAGAGGTGTTTTTTTTTTTTCTTTCTCAAAAGTTATTGCATATCAAACGTGAACTTTTTAGGCGCAGTATCACAGTGGCCTGAAATTGTATAGAGGCGCTGTTGCTACATCATTCTATGCAAAATTCTAGTCAATTGATCATAGACTTTCACAGGATGGTGTGGCAACAGCTTTAACCCTTTGAGTGCCAGAGTGGTACCACTCTGGCATTCAAAGTGTTAATATATATTATGTGAAACCTTAAAGGGATAGTAATGTTTCATAATAAAAGCAGCTCTAATTAATCATCATAGTATTTGGACTTTGGAGAGTGTTATTTCAATTCTGTCAGAGTTGTAGTTCAAGAATAATTCAATGACAAAGTATCCCCCTCCTGCCCCTTTTACTGATGTAACACTGCTCAGCCAGATCAGAAGGGAGGTGCCCAGGTAGACTGCAGAGAGGGACAATCTTCAATTAAGATAAGGGAAAAACCTGAAAAGCTTGTCAAGGGGGGCAGGGCTTTCATTGTTCTCATAGGAAGAAGATTGTCCCCTGCTGTTATCTGTCTGGTCTATGGACTGGATTCCACATCTGAGAAGAGATGGCTTACACTAGGTGAAAGGGGCGGGAGGGGAAACTTTGCTTGTGAATATCTCTCAAACCATAAAGGTTTGAGAGATAAGACTTATATCGTTCTTCATGTTTTTTTAATGCCTACAAAATAAAATAAAGATAAAACAAAGTATTACTATCCCTTTAATTGTTTTTATGGTGTGATTGTAGCTTCTCTGAAAGGTGAAAAGGACATTATGGCGGAAGAGGAGATTTTTGCAGAGATGATGAAGATAATCGAGCAACGAAATCAACTCGTGATCCACATCGAAGAGCAAAGGCTGCGAGAGCGCTCCGAAGAGAAGAACTTAATGGATCTTCAGCTTCCAAGAGACCGTCAGCCGAACTTGAGAATATTTAACTACAAAGGGAAGATGTAAACCCGTTCTGTTAGTACGAATGTGTAAAGAGCAACTGAAACATATTAGCGGTTCCCTGGGAACACCTATTTATCTAATCCAAACCAGCGCCACCTGAAGGGGGAAAGAAACTTCTCACTGAGTTAACCCTTTGAGTGACAGATAGGTACGCAATGCATTGCAGAGCAATGCGTTGTGTACCCCTTTGGCACTCAAAGGGTTAAAAAGTGTTTAAAAAGGACATTTAACCCCTGGAATGAGAGAGAGGACTACAGCGCTATCATACCTGGGTGCTCTCAGGATCTTCCCTTGAGTCTCTGGGTTTCAGACTAAATTATGGGGCATTCGGAACACAGGCCGATTATCCGACTCAGGGAACTGCAAAGCGGTATCCCATGTATTGTTTCGCAAACCGTGCATACACCTCTGGCACTCATTAAAGGGCTAAGTAGCCTGATGGTTGGATTTCCCAATAAGTAGAGAAGGTAACTTCCTAGCGCTCCAAGTTTTGAGGGGAGGAGCCTAAGCTGGCTGCTGAATTGTGGGTGTGGCCAGAGTAACCTTGATGTCCCCGACTAGTTTTATACCCCATTGCATGCTGTTATTAAACCCCTTGGATTGTAGAGAGATCTCCATCTAACAACCATGGGGTTAAAGATTTTTTCTTTTTTTTTTGTATCTTCTGAGCCAGGAAAGGGTGAAGCTTCCTGGTACTACAGAGGAGATGTGCTAAGGTGTGATAAAGAGGAGATAAAACGAGATAACTTCTCCACTGAAATAAACTCTCCAATTCCTATGTTATCTTATGGAAGATTTAGTTATAGACTACAGGGGGAGCTGTACTAAGGTGTGATAAAGAGGAGATAACTTCTACAGTGAGATAAACTCTCCAGTTCCTATGTTATTCTCTGGGAGAGCTTTAGTTATAGACTACAGGGGAGATGTACTAAGGTGTGATAAAGTGGAGATAACTTCTCCAGTGAGATAAACTCTCCAGTTCCTATGTTATTCTATGGGAGAGATTTAGTTATAGACTACAGGGGAGATGTACTAAGGTGTGATAAAGAGGAGATAACTTCTACAGTGAGATAAACTCTCCAGTTCCTATGTTATTCTATGGGAGAGATTTAGTTATAGACTACAGGGGAGATGTACTAAGGTGTGATAAAGAGGAGATAATGTCTCAAGTGAGATAAACTCACCAGTTCCTATGTTATTCTATGGGAGAGATTTAGTTATTGACTACAGGGGAGATGTACTAAGGTGTGATAAAGAGGAGATAATGTCTCAAGTGAGATAAACTCTCCAGTTCCTATGTTATTCTATGGGAGAGATTTAGTTATAGACTACAGGGGAGATGTACTAAGGTGTGATAAAGAGGAGATAACTTCTCCAGTCAGATAAACTCTCCAGTTCCTATGTTATTATATAGGAGAGCTTTAGTTATAGACTACAGGGGAGATGTACTTAGGTGTGATAAAGAGGAGATAACTTCTCCAGTGAGATAAACTCTCCAGTTCCTATGTTATTCTATGGGAGAGATTTAGTTATTTACTACAGGGGAGATGTACTAAGGTGTGATAAAGAGGAGATAACTTCTCCAGTGAGATAAACTCTCCAGTTCCTATGTTATTCTGTGGGAGATCTTTAGTTATAGACTACAGGGGGAGATGTACTAAGGTGTGATAAAGAGGAGATAACTTCTCCAGTGAGATAAACTCTCCAGTTCTGATGTTATGAAATGCAGCCTGTGCAGGGTGAGATATTTCCAGCTTGATAGCTCTTAGTGCATTCCTATAGAATAGAATAGGAATTGTAGAGTTCATTACATTGGTAAAGTTATCACGTCTTATCTCACCTTTATCAAACCTTAGTGCTGTCCCCTCAGTTATTAGTGCATCCATCTCAAAATATCTATTTATTCCACTCCAACTGCTGCTATAGGTAACATGAATGTGAGGTATATTTTATTGTTTCTTTTCATTTAATGTGACATAATAATGCAGAAAACAAATTGTATAGTGTGAATCAGCATGTTGTAACATTTACACATAACTATATGTAAACATTCCATAACTTGATAGAACTTGACTGTGAGGTTTTTCAGCAAGCTGGGTGGGAGCGATTGTACCTGCAGGTTTTAGGGGAGGTGATTTTACCTACGGGAAGCAATTGTACCTGCAGACTGGGGGAAGTGATTGTACCTGCAGACTGGGGGAAGTGATTGTACCTGCAGACTGGGGGAAGTGATTGTACCTGCAGACTGGGGGAAGTGATTGTACCTGCAGACTGGGGGAAGTGATTGTACCTGAAGGCTGGGGGAAGTAACTTTACTTGCACTCCTTCTTTCCTGCTTGGTCTGAAAGCAGAAAATGTGACACTCTTAGGCTGATTTACTAAAAAGTGGAGCAATTCTGGAACAGACCATCTTCACCATATGGTAAAAGTTGAACTTGACGGACGTAGGTCTTTTTTTCAACTTTGTTACCCATGTAATTATGTTGGAACAATTCGGAGCGTAACTGCAGGAGGTTGGGTACAATTGGGCTGGGCCCCAAGGAGGCCTATCATCCACCCCAAAGTCCAATATGTTCTAGTTATGGTCTGATTTTTGTGTTAGGGGCCCAATAATGTTTTGACCGGAGTCCCCCAATGACTAGTTACGCTGGTAACAATCACATGAATGTAACATTCTCTGTTCACAGACCAAGCAGGGAGAAAATACTGTGGGTAAAATTACTTCTCCCGGCCTGTTGAAAAACAGCACAGTTAGTTACATGTATCTCAAGTTCTATCAACAGAGGCATGACCATGGGGGGATGCAGAAAGGGGGTGCAGCTGTGCAGAGCACAGCATCCTAGGGACCCCATCTTCCCCAGTGTCCGGTAATGTCTAGTTATGCCCCTGGGAGGATAGTTGTGTATTAGGGTACCTAAAAAATGTTTGCGTTGGGGCCTTCTGATTTGTAAACCACTGTCTGCGATTATATCAAAACACACATACATATATACATACACACATATACACACACATGTACACACACATACACATCTACATACATACACACATGTACACACACGTAAACACACACATACACATATACACATCCACATATACACGCACACATACATATCCCCATACATACACACACATATCCACATACATATACACACACATCCATATACATACACACAAATATACATATACATACACACACACACACTTACATATCCACATACATACACATACACTTATTCACATACATACACAAACACACATATCCACATACATACATATGCACAATTTGATTATTACTACTTGCTATTTTATCTGAAAACAAATTTTTTATGAAACTCGTGTAGTATTGTAACTAGGGTTGCACCGATACCGATACTGGTATTTGCGCGAGTACTCGTACTCGTGCAAATGCGGCCGATGCCAGCACCGATACCCTGTGTCAGGGTCAGTGCTGCAGAGAGGGAGCCCGGGGAGCTGCTCACAATGCTCCCCGGTCGCCTCTCTCCCTCCTGCAGCGTTGGAGCGTTGCCGCGGGTTACCATGGCAACGCTCCAACGCTGACCTCTGCCGGGGCTCGCGAGAGAACAGCGAGCACCCGGCAGAGGAGGGTAAGGGAGGCAAAGGGGGGATCAATAGAGGCAAGATGGGGCATGAAGAGCGGATGAAGAAAGAGGCAGAGAGGGGGGTCAAGAGGGAGAAAAAGAGGCAAAAGGGACTAAGGGAGAAAAAAAGAGGTAAAAGGAGGAAGGATTAGGAGACAAAAGGAGGGGGGCCATGAAGAGGCAAAAGGAGGGGGGATCAGGAGGGAGAGAGAGGCAAAAGGGTGGGATCAAGAGTCAAGAGGTGGTGTATGTGTGTGTGTGTGTGTGTTTATATATATATATATATATATATATATGTATAATATATATATATATATAAATATGCTTTAGGTACTTGGAAAACTGGCAAATTACCGCAAAAAAAAGTATCGGTAATTGGTATCGGTGAGTACTTGAAAAAAGTATCGGTACTCATACTCGGTCTTAAAAAATTGGTATTGGTGCATCCCTAATTGTAACTGAATCATTACAGATCCAGGTAGAATCTGACCTGAACACTCAATATCTACCTTAGTACTTTGTCATTTGTAATATATTGTATAGTAATTTGTGTTAATTAGTATTAAGTCCAATTAAGCTGAATACCGCTGACCCGGGGACGATATGTTTTTACCTCCTGTTTTTACCAGTGTTAAAATTAATTTCATTTTAAGGTAACGGTGTAATAAAGATTGGGCCTTAAGCAATGTAGAACAATTTTTGGGCAAATCAACTGTCAAATAAAAATGACAATGAATATAAATGGGTATTTTAACCTCTTGAATGCTAGAGTGGTCTCCAACGCATTGCATTTAAATCACTGGGATTTTGGGGACATTTTATTTGTCCCCTATGGTGCAATTGGTTTGCTCCAAATTTGCTAGCCTCTGAAGAGGTGACTATACTGTCACAAAACAAGTTAAGTCGTTATATATGTATACTGATATTTGCCTGATCTTCATTTTTTCCTGTTGATCATTGTAAAACAAAATAATTTATATTGTGTACTGTTTTCTTGAGGTAAAGAACTTAAGCTGTACACTCTTTTTGAGGGATTTAAAAAAGAATTAATAGAGGTTCAGCCAGTGTTGCATTTGCTGTTACCCTTAGCTAGAGTGACTGTTTCCACAAAAATTCTTCTATGCCACCTTGAGTGTTGGTGAGCAGCAACAGCCTTGGAGCCTGAAGGAAGCACACCTTACTGGGGTGAGAACCGGTGCAAGCCTTCAAATTGAGAGGCAAGGGGTAGCCTCTTGAAATTGTGAGTAATTTTCCTATGGGGTGTTGGTGAAGGATTGTTCCACTTTTACATACTACGCTTAGAGGACTTTTTGCTCCACTCTTGTCCCTTCTTTTCTGTTTTTTACTCCCTGCTGGTTACCGGAGATGCACTGCCTGATCATTGGGTAGAGATGCACTGTCTGCTGATTACCGGAGATGCACTGCCTGATCATTGGGTAGAGCTGAACTGCCTGCTGATTACCGGAGATGTACTGCCTGATCATTGGGTACAGATGCACTGTCTGCTGATTACCGGAGATGCACTGCCTGATCATTGGGTAGAGCTGAAATGCCTGCTGATTACTGGAGATGCACTGCATGATCATTGGGTAGAATTGCACTGCCTGCTGATTACTGGAGATGCACTGCATGATCATTGGGTAGAGGTGCACTGCCTGCTGATTAATGGAGATGCACTGCATGATCATTGGGTACAGCTGAACTGCCTGGTGATTACTGGAGATGCACTGCTTGATCAATGGGTAGAATTGCACTGTCTGCTGATTACTGGAGATGCACTGCCTGATCATTGGGTAGAGGTGCACTGCCTGCTGATTACTGGAGATGCACTGCCTGATCATTGGGTAGAATTGCACTGCCTGCTGATTACTGGAGATGCACTGCCTGATCATTGGGTAGAGGTTCACTGCCTGCTGATTACTGGAGATGCACTGCCTGATCATTGGGTAGTGGTGCACTGCCTGCTGATTACTGGAGATGCACTGCCTGATCATTGGGTAGAGGTGCACTGCCTGCTGATTACTGGAGATGCACTGCCTGATCATTGGGTAGAGGTGCACTGCCTGCTGATTACTGGAGATACACTGCCTGATCATTGGGTAGTGGTGCACTGCCTGCTGATTACTGGAGATGCACTGCCTGATCATTGGGTAGTGGTGCACTGCCTGCTGATTGCTGGAGATGCACTGCCT
The DNA here is from genome assembly GCA_037306005.1 of Rhinophrynus dorsalis. NCBI lineage: Eukaryota > Metazoa > Chordata > Amphibia > Anura > Rhinophrynidae > Rhinophrynus > Rhinophrynus dorsalis. The sequence goes on along the minus strand of CM074722.1, from coordinate 495,018,688 downwards.
GATCATTGGGTAGAATTGCACTGCCTGCTGATTACTGGAGATGCACTGCCTGATCATTGGGTAGAGGTGCACTGCCTTCTGATTGCTGGAGATGCACTGCCTGATCATTGGGTAGAATTGCACTGCCTGCTGATTACTGGAGATACACTGCCTGATCATTGGGTAGAGGTGCATTGCCTGCTGATTACTGGAGATGCACTGCCTGATCATTGGGTAGAGGTGCACTGCCTGCTGATTACTGGAGATACACTGCCTGATCATTGGGTAGAGGTGCACTGCCTGCTGATTACTGGAGATACACTGCCTGATCATTGGGTAGTGGTGCACTGCCTGCTGATTGCTGGAGATGCACTGCCTGATCATTGGGTAGAGGTGCATTGCCTGCTGATTACTGGAGATGCACTGCCTGATCATTGGGTAGAGGTGCACTGCCTGCTGATTACTGGAGATGCACTGCCTGATCATTGGGTAGAGGTGCACTGCCTGCTGATTACTGGAGATGCACTGCCTGATCATTGGGTAGAGGTGCACTGCCTGCTGATTACTGGAGATACACTGCCTGATCATTGGGTAGTGGTGCACTGCCTGCTGATTACTGGAGATGCACTGCATGATCATTGGGTAGAATTGCACTGCCTGCTGATTACTGGAGATGCACTGCCTGATCATTGGGTAGAGGTGCACTGCCTGCTGATTACTGGAGATGCACTGCCTGATCATTGGGTAGAGGTGCACTCCCTGCTGATTACTGGAGATGCACTGCCTGATCATTGGGTAGAGGTGCACTCCCTGCTGATTACTGGAGATACACTGCCTGATCATTGGGTAGAGCTGAACTGCCTGCTGATTACTGGAGATGCACTGCCTGATCATTGGGTAGAGGTGCACTGCCTTCTGATTACTGGAGATGCACTGCCTGATCATTGGGTACAGATGCACTGCCTGCTGATTACTGGAGATGCACTGCCTGATCATTGGGTAGAGCTGAACTGCCTGCTGATTACTGGAGATGCACTGCCTGATCATTGGGTAGAGGTGCACTACCTGCTGATTACTGGAGATGCACTGCCTGATCATTGGATAGAGGTGCACTGCCTGCTGATTACTGGAGATGCACTGCCTGATCATTGGATAGAGGTGCACTGCCTGATCATTGGGTAGAGGTGCACTGCCTTCTGATTACTGGAGATGCACTGCCTGATCATTGGGTAGAGGTGCACTGCCTGCTGATTACTGGAGATGCACTGCCTGATCATTGGGTAGAGGTGCACTGCCTGCTGATTACTGGAGATGCACTGCCTGATCATTGGGTAGTGGTGCACTGCCTGCTGATTACTGGAGATGCACTGCCTGATCATTGGGTAGAATTGCACTGCCTGCTGATTACTGGAGATGCACTGCCTGATCATTGGGTACAGATGCACTGCCTGATCATTGGATAGAATTGCACTGCCTGCTGATTACTGGAGATACACTGCCTGATCATTGGGTAGAATTGCACTGCCTGCTGATTACTGGAGATGCACTGCCTGATCATTGGGTAGAGGTGCACTGCCTGCTGATTACTGGAGATTCACTGCCTGATCATTGGGTAGTGGTGCACTCCCTGCTGATTACTGGAGATGCACTGCATGGTCATTGGGTAGAGCTGAACCGCCTGCTGATTACTGGAGATGCACTGCCTCATCATTGGGTAGAGGTGCACTACCTGCTGATTACTGGAGATTCACTGCCTGATCATTGGGTAGAGGTGCACTGCCTGCTGATTACTGGAGATGCACTGCCTGATCATTGGGTAGAGGTGCACTGCCTTCTGATTACTGGAGATGCACTGCCTGATCATTGGGTAGAGGTGCACTGCCTGCTGATTACTGGAGATTCACTGCCTGATCATTGGATAGAGCTAAACTCCCTGCTTATTGCTGGAGATGCACTGCCTGATCATTGGGTAGAGGTGCACTGTCTGCTGATTACTGGAGATGCACTGCCTGATCATTGGGTAGAGATGCACTGCCTGCTGATTACTGGAGATGCACTGCCTGATCATTGGGTAGAGGTGCACTGCCTGCTGATTACTGGAGATGCACTGCCTGATCATTGGGTAGAGGTGCACTGCCTGCTGATTACTGGAGATGCACTGCCTGATCATTGGGTAGAGGTGCACTCCCTGCTGATTACTGGAGATGCACTGCCTGATCATTGGGTAGTGGTGCACTGCCTGCTGATTACTGGAGATGCACTGCCTGATCATTGGGTAGTGGTGCACTGCCTGCTGATTACTGGAGATACACTGCCTGATCATTGGGTAGAATTGCACTGCCTGCTGATTACTGGAGATGCACTGCCTGATCATTGGGTAGAGGTGCACTACCTGCTGATTACTGGAGATTCACTGCCTGATCATTGGGTAGAATTGCACTGCCTGCTGATTACTGGAGATGCACTGCCTGATCATTGGATAGAGCTGAACTGCCTGCTGATTACTGGAGATGCACTGCCTGATCATTGGGTAGAGGTGCACTGCCTGCTGATTACTGGAGATGCACTGCCTGATCATTGGGTAGAGGTGCACTACCTGCTGATTACTGGAGATGCACTGCATGATCATTGGGTAGAGGTGCACTGCCTGCTGATTACTGGAGATGCACTGCCTGATCATTGGGTAGAGGTGCACTACCTGCTGATTACTGGAGATGCACTGCATGATCATTGGGTAGAGGTGCACTGCCTGCTGATTACTGGAGATACACTGCCTGATCATTGGATAGAGGTGCACTGCCTGCTGATTACTGGAGATGCACTGCCTGATCATTGGGTAGAATTGCACTGCCTGCTGATTACTGGAGATGCACTGCCTGATCATTGGGTAGAGGTGCACTGCCTGCTGATTACTGGAGATTCACTGCCTGATCATTGGGTAGAGGTGCACTGCCTGCTGATTACTGGAGATACACTGCCTGATCATTGGATAGAGGTGCACTGCCTGCTGATTACTGGAGATGCACTGCCTGATCATTGGGTAGAATTGCACTGCCTGCTGATTACTGGAGATGCACTGCCTGATCATTGGGTAGAATTGCACTGCCTGCTGATTACTGGAGATGCACTGCCTGATCATTGGGTAGAGGTGCACTGCCTGCTGATTACTGGAGATGCACTGCCTGATCATTGGGTAGTGGTGCACTGCCTGCTGATTACTGGAGATGCACTGCCTGATCATTGGGTAGTGGTGCACTGCCTGCTGATTACTGGAGATGCACTGCCTGATCATTGGGTAGAGGTGCACTGCCTGCTGATTACTGGAGATGCACTGCCTGATCATTGGATAGAGGTGCACTGCCTGCTGATTACCGGAGATGCACTGCCTGATCATTGGATAGAGGTGCACTGCCTGCTGATTACTGGAGATGCACTGCCTGATCATTGGGTAGAGGTGCACTGCCTGGTGATTACTGGAGATGCACTGCCTGATCATTGGATAGAGGTGCACTGCCTGCTGATTACTGGAGATGCACTGCCTGATCATTGGGTAGAGGTGCACTACCTGCTGATTACTGGAGATGCACTGCCTGATCATTGGGTAGAGGTGCACTGCCTGCTGATTACTGGAGATGCACTGCCTGATCATTGGGTAGTGGTGCACTGCCTGCTGATTACTGGAGATGCACTGCCTGATCATTGGGTATTGGTGCACTGCCTGCTGATTACTGGAGATGCACTGCCTGATCATTGGGTAGAGGTGCACTCCCTGCTGATTACTGGAGATGCACTGCCTGATCATTGGGTAGAATTGCACTGCCTGCTGATTACTGGAGATGCACTGCATGATCATTGGGTAGTGGTGCACTGCCTGCTGATTACTGGAGATGCACTGCCTGATCATTGGGTAGTGGTGCACTGCCTGCTGATTACTGGAGATGCACTGCCTGATCATTGGGTAGTGGTGCACTGCCTGCTGATTACTGGAGATTCACTGCCTGATCATTGGGTAGAGGTGCACTGCCTGCTGATTACTGGAGATACACTGCCTGATCATTGGGTAGTGGTGCACTGCCTGCTGATTACTGGAGATGCACTGCCTGATCATTGGGTAGAGGTGCACTGCCTGCTGATTACTGGAGATGCACTGCCTGATCATTGGGTAGTGGTGCACTGCCTGCTGATTACTGGAGATGCACTGCCTGATCATTGGGTAGTGGTGCACTGCCTGCTGATTACTGGAGATACACTGCCTGATCATTGGGTAGAATTGCACTGCCTGCTGATTACTGGAGATGCACTGCCTGATCATTGGGTAGAGGTGCACTGCCTGCTGATTACTGGAGATGCACTGCCTGATCATTGGGTAGAGGTGCACTGCCTGCTGATTACTGGAGATACACTGCCTGATCATTGGGTAGTGGTGCACTGCCTGCTGATTACTGGAGATGCACTGCCTGATCATTGGGTAGAGGTGCACTGCCTGCTGATTACTGGAGATGCACTGCCTGATCATTGGGTAGAGGTGCACTGCCTGCTGATTACTGGAGATGCACTGCCTGATCATTGGGTAGTGGTGCACTGCCTGCTGATTACTGGAGATGCACTGCCTGATCATTGGGTAGAGGTGCACTGCCTGCTGATTACTGGAGATGCACTGCCTGATCATTGGGTAGAGGTGCACTGCCTGCTGATTACTGGAGATGCACTGCCTGATCATTGGGTAGAGGTGCACTGCCTGCTGATTACTGGAGATGCACTGCCTGATCATTGGGTAGAATTGCACTGTCTGCTGATTACTGGAGATGCACTGCCTGATCATTGGGTAGAGCTGAACTGCCTGCTGATTACTGGAGATACACTGCCTGATCATTGGGTAGTGGTGCACTGCCTGCTGATTACTGGAGATGCACTGCCTGATCATTGGGTAGAGGTGCACTGCCTGCTGATTACTGGAGATGCACTGCCTGATCATTGGGTAGTGGTGCACTGCCTGCTGATTACTGGAGATGCACTGCCTGATCATTGGGTAGTGGTGCACTGCCTGCTGATTACTGGAGATACACTGCCTGATCATTGGGTAGAATTGCACTGCCTGCTGATTACTGGAGATGCACTGCCTGATCATTGGGTAGAGGTGCACTGCCTGCTGATTACTGGAGATGCACTGCCTGATCATTGGGTAGAGGTGCACTGCCTGCTGATTACTGGAGATACACTGCCTGATCATTGGGTAGTGGTGCACTGCCTGCTGATTACTGGAGATGCACTGCCTGATCATTGGGTAGAGGTGCACTGCCTGCTGATTACTGGAGATGCACTGCCTGATCATTGGGTAGAGGTGCACTGCCTGCTGATTACTGGAGATGCACTGCCTGATCATTGGGTAGTGGTGCACTGCCTGCTGATTACTGGAGATGCACTGCCTGATCATTGGGTAGTGGTGCACTGCCTGCTGATTACTGGAGATGCACTGCCTGATCATTGGGTAGAATTGCACTGCCTGCTGATTACTGGAGATGCACTGCCTGATCATTGGGTAGAGGTGCACTGCCTGCTGATTACTGGAGATGCACTGCCTGATCATTGGGTAGAGGTGCACTGCCTGCTGATTACTGGAGATGCACTGCCTGATCATTGGGTAGAGGTGCACTGCCTGCTGATTACTGGAGATGCACTGCCTGATCATTGGGTAGAGGTGCACTGCCTGCTGATTACTGGAGATGCACTGCCTGATCATTGGGTAGAGGTGCACTGCCTGCTGATTACTGGAGATGCACTGCCTGATCATTGGGTAGAGGTGCACTGCCTGCTGATTACTGGAGATGCACTGCCTGATCATTGGGTAGAGGTGCACTCCCTGCTGATTACTGGAGATGCACTGCCTGATCATTGGGTAGAGGTGCACTGCCTGCTGATTACTGGAGATGCACTGCCTGATCATTGGGTAGTGGTGCACTGCCTGCTGATTACTGGAGATACACTGCCTGATCATTGGATAGAGGTGCACTGCCTGCTGATTACTGGAGATGCACTGCCTGATCATTGGGTAGAGGTGCACTGCCTGCTGATTACTGGAGATGCACTGCCTGATCATTGGGTAGAGGTGCACTGCCTGCTGATTACTGGAGATGCACTGCCTGATCATTGGGTAGAGGTGCACTGCCTGCTGATTACTGGAGATGCACTGCCTGATCATTGGGTAGAATTGCACTGTCTGCTGATTACTGGAGATGCACTGCCTGATCATTGGGTAGAGCTGAACTGCCTGCTGATTACTGGAGATTCACTGCCTGATCATTGGATAGAGCTGAACTGCCTGCTGATTACTGGAGATACACTGCCTGATCATTGGGTAGAGGTGCATTGCCTGCTGATTACTGGAGATGCACTGCCTGATCATTGGGTTGAGCTGAACTGCCTGCTGATTACTGGAGATGCACTGCCTGATCATTGGGTAGAGGTGCACTGCCTGCTGATTACTGGAGATGCACTGCCTGATCATTGGATAGAATTGCACTGCCTGCTGATTACTGGAGATACACTGCCTGATCATTGGGTAGAATTGCACTGCCTGCTGATTACTGGAGATGCACTGCCTGATCATTGGGTAGAGGTGCACTGCCTGCTGATTACTGGAGATTCACTGCCTGATCATTGGGTAGTGGTGCACTCCCTGCTGATTACTGGAGATGCACTGCATGGTCATTGGGTAGAGCTGAACTGCCTGCTGATTACTGGAGATGCACTGCCTGATCATTGGGTAGTGGTGCACTCCCTGCTGATTACTGGAGATGCACTGCATGGTCATTGGGTAGAGCTGAACTGCCTGCTGATTACTGGAGATGCACTGCCTGATCATTGGGTAGAGGTGCACTACCTGCTGATTACTGGAGATTCACTGCCTGATCATTGGGTAGAGGTGCACTGCCTGCTGATTACTGGAGATGCACTGCCTGATCATTGGGTAGAGGTGCACTGCCTTCTGATTACTGGAGATGCACTGCCTGATCATTGGATAGAGCTGAACTGCCTGCTGATTACTGGAGATGCACTGCCTGATCATTGGGTAGAGGTGCACTGCCTGCTGATTACTGGAGATGCACTGCATGATCATTGGGTAGAGGTGCACTGCCTGCTGATTACTGGAGATGCACTGCCTGATCATTGGGTAGAATTGCACTGCCTGCTGATTACTGGAGATGCACTGCCTGATCATTGGGTAGAGGTGCACTGCCTGCTGATTACTGGAGATGCACTGCCTGATCATTGGGTAGAGGTGCACTGTCTGCTGATTACTGGAGATGCACTGTCTGATCATTGGGTAGATGTGCACTGCCTGCTGATTACTGGAGATGCACTGCCTGATCATTGGGTAGAGGTGCACTGCCTGCTGATTACTGGAGATGCACTGCCTGATCATTGGGTAGAGGTGCACTGCCTGCTGATTACTGGAGATTCACTGCCTGATCATTGGATAGAGCTAAACTCCCTGCTTATTGCTGGAGATGCACTGCCTGATCATTGGGTAGAGGTGCACTGCCTGCTTATTGCTGGAGATGCACTGCCTGATCATTGGGTAGAGGTGCACTACCTGCTGATTACTGGAGATGCACTGCCTGATCATTGGGTAGAGGTGCACTGCCTGCTGATTACTGGAGATACACTGCCTGATCATTGGGTAGAGGTGCACTACCTGCTGATTACTGGAGATGCACTGCCTGATCATTGGGTAGAGGTGCACTCCCTGCTGATTACTGGAGATGCACTGTCTGATCATTGGGTAGAGATGCACTGTCTGCTGATTACTGGAGATGCACTGCCTGATCATTGGGTAGAGGTGCACTGCCTGCTGATTACTGGAGATGCACTGCCTGATCATTGGGTAGAGGTGCACTGCCTGCTGATTACTGGAGATGCACTGCCTGATCATTGGGTAGAGGTGCACTCCCTGCTGATTACTGGAGATGCACTGCCTGATCATTGGGTAGTGGTGCACTGCCTGCTGATTACTGGAGATGCACTGCCTGATCATTGGGTAGAGGTGCACTCCCTGCTGATTACTGGAGATGCACTGCCTGATCATTGGGTAGAGGTGCACTGCCTGCTGATTACTGGAGATGCACTGCCTGATCATTGGGTAGAGGTGCACTGCCTGCTGATTACTGGAGATGCACTGCCTGATCATTGGGTAGAGGTGCACTCCCTGCTGATTACTGGAGATACACTGCCTGATCATTGGGTAGAATTGCACTGCCTGCTGATTACTGGAGATGCACTGCCTGATCATTGGGTAGAGGTGCACTGCCTGCTGATTACTGGAGATGCACTGCCTGATCATTGGGTAGTGGTGCACTGCATGCTGATTACTGGAGATGCACTGCCTGATCATTGGGTAGAATTGCACTGTCTGCTGATTACTGGAGATGCACTGCCTGATCATTGGGTAGAGGTGCACTGCCTGCTGATTACTGGAGATGCACTGCCTGATCATTGGGTAGAGGTGCACTGCCTGCTGATTACTGGAGATGCACTGCCTGATCATTGGGTAGAGGTGCACTGCCTGCTGATTACTGGAGATGCACTGCCTGATCATTGGATAGAGGTGCACTGCCTGCTGATTACTGGAGATGCACTGCCTGATCATTGGGTAGAGGTGCACTGCCTGCTGATTACTGGAGATGCACTGCCTGATCATTGGGTAGAGGTGCACTGCCTGCTGATTACTGGAGATGCACTGCCTGATCATTGGGTAGAGCTGAACTGCCTGCTGATTACTGGAGATGCACTGCCTGATCATTGGGTAGAGGTGCACTGCCTTCTGATTACTGGAGATGCACTGCCTGATCATTGGGTAGTGGTGCACTGCCTGCTGATTACCGGAGATGCACTGCCTGATCATTGGGTAGAGGTGCACTGCCTGCTGATTACCGGAGATGCACTGCCTGATCATTGGATAGAGGTGCACTGCCTGCTGATTACTGGAGATGCACTGCCTGATCATTGGGTAGAGGTGCACTGCCTGCTGATTACTGGAGATGCACTGCCTGATCATTGGGTAGAGGTGCACTGCCTGCTGATTACTGGAGATGCACTGCCTGATCATTGGGTAGAGCTGAACTGCCTGCTGATTACTGGAGATGCACTGCCTGATCATTGGGTAGAGGTGCACTGCCTGCTGATTACTGGAGATGCACTGCCTGATCATTGGGTAGTGGTGCACTGCCTGCTGATTACCGGAGATGCACTGCCTGATCATTGGGTAGAGGTGCACTACCTGCTGATTACCGGAGATGCACTGCCTGATCATTGGGTAGAGGTGCACTGCCTGCTGATTACTGGAGATGCACTGCCTGATCATTGGGTAGAGGTGCACTAACTGCTGATTACTGGAGATGCACTGCCTGATCATTGGGTAGTGGTGCACTGCCTGCTGATTACTGGAGATGCACTGCCTGATCATTGGGTAGAGGTGCACTGCCTGCTGATTACTGGAGATGCACTGCCTGATCATTGGGTAGAGGTGCACTGCCTGCTGATTACTGGAGATGCACTGCCTGATCATTGGGTAGTGGTGCACTGCCTGCTGATTACTGGAGATGCACTGCCTGATCATTGGGTAGTGGTGCACTGCCTGCTGATTACTGGAGATACACTGCCTGATCATTGGGTAGAATTGCACTCCCTGCTGATTACTGGAGATGCACTGCCTGATCATTGGGTAGAGGTGCACTGCCTGCTGATTACTGGAGATGCACTGCCTGATCATTGGGTAGAGGTGCACTGCCTGCTGATTACTGGAGATGCACTGCCTGATCATTGGGTAGAGGTGCACTGCCTGCTGATTACTGGAGATTCACTGCCTGATCATTGGGTAGAGGTGCACTCCCTGCTGATTACTGGAGATGCACTGCCTGATCATTGGGTAGAGGTGCACTACCTGCTGATTACTGGAGATGCACTGCCTGATCATTGGGTAGAGGTGCACTGCCTGCTGATTACTGGAGATGCACTGCCTGATCATTGGGTAGAGGTGCACTACCTGCTGATTACTGGAGATGCACTGCCTGATCATTGGGTAGAGGTGCACTGCCTGCTGATTACTGGAGATGCACTGCCTGATCATTGGGTAGAGGTGCACTGCCTGCTGATTACTGGAGATGCACTGCCTGATCATTGGGTAGAGGTGCACTGCCTGCTGATTACTGGAGATGCACTGCCTGATCATTGGGTAGAGGTGCACTGCCTGCTGATTACTGGAGATGCACTGCCTGATCATTGGGTAGAGGTGCACTGCCTGCTGATTACTGGAGATACACTGCCTGATCATTGGGTAGTGGTGCACTGCCTGCTGATTACTGGAGATGCACTGCCTGATCATTGGGTAGAGGTGCACTGCCTGCTGATTACTGGAGATGCACTGCCTGATCATTGGGTAGAGGTGCACTGCCTGCTGATTACTGGAGATGCACTGCCTGATCATTGGGTAGAGGTGCACTCCCTGCTGATTACTGGAGATGCACTGCCTGATCATTGGGTAGAGGTGCACTGCCTGCTGATTACTGGAGATGCACTGCCTGATCATTGGGTAGTGGTGCACTGCCTGCTGATTACTGGAGATGCACTGCCTGATCATTGGGTAGTGGTGCACTGCCTGCTGATTACTGGAGATGCACTGCCTGATCATTGGGTAGTGGTGCACTGCCTGCTGATTACTGGAGATGCACTGCCTGATCATTGGGTAGAGGTGCACTCCCTGCTGATTACTGGAGATGCACTGCCTGATCATTGGGTAGAGGTGCACTGCCTGCTGATTACTGGAGATGCACTGCCTGATCATTGGGTAGTGGTGCACTGCCTGCTGATTACTGGAGATGCACTGCCTGATCATTGGGTAGTGGTGCACTGCCTGCTGATTACTGGAGATGCACTGCCTGATCATTGGGTAGTGGTGCACTGCCTGCTGATTACTGAAGATGCACTGCCTGATCATTGGGTAGAGGTGCACTCCCTGCTGATTACTGGAGATGCACTGCCTGATCATTGGGTAGAGGTGCACTGCCTGCTGATTACTGGAGATGCACTGCCTGATCATTGGGTAGTGGTGCACTGCCTGCTGATTACTGGAGATGCACTGCCTGATCATTGGGTAGTGGTGCACTGCCTGCTGATTACTGGAGATGCACTGCCTGATCATTGGGTAGTGGTGCACTGCCTGCTGATTACTGGAGATGCACTGCCTGATCATTGGGTAGAGGTGCACTCCCTGCTGATTACTGGAGATGCACTGCCTGATCATTGGGTAGAGGTGCACTGCCTGCTGATTACTGGAGATGCACTGCCTGATCATTGGGTAGTGGTGCACTGCCTGCTGATTACTGGAGATGCACTGCCTGATCATTGGGTAGAGGTGCACTGCCTGCTGATTACTGGAGATGCACTGCCTGATCATTGGGTAGAGCTGAACTGCCTGCTGATTACTGGAGATGCACTGCCTGATCATTGGGTAGAGGTGCACTGCCTGCTGATTACTGGAGATGCACTGCCTGATCATTGGGTAGAGGTGCACTGCCTGCTGATTACTGGAGATGCACTGCCTGATCATTGGGTAGAGGTGCACTGCCTGCTGATTACTGGAGATACACTGCCTGATCATTGGGTAGAGGTGCACTGCCTGCTGATTACTGGAGATGCACTGCCTGATCATTGGGTAGAGGTGCACTGCCTGCTGATTACTGGAGATGCACTGCCTGATCATTGGGTAGAGGTGCACTGCCTGCTGATTACTGGAGATGCACTGCCTGATCATTGGATAGAGCTAAACTCCCTGCTTATTGCTGGAGATGCACTGCCTGATCATTGGTAGAGGTGCACTGCCTGCTGATTACTGGAGATGCACTGCCTGATCATTGGGTAGAGCTGAACTGCCTGCTGATTACTGGAGATTCACTGCCTGATCATTGGATAGAGCTGAACTGCCTGCTGATTACTGGAGATACACTGCCTGATCATTGGGTAGAGCTAAACTCCCTGCTTATTGCTGGAGATGCACTGCCTGATCATTGGGTAGAGCTGCACTGCCTGCTGATTACTGGAGATACACTGCCTGATCATTGGATAGAGCTAAACTCCCTGCTTATTGCTGGAGATGCACTGCCTGATCATTGGGTAGAGGTGCACTGTCTGCTGATTACTGGAGATGCACTGCATGATCATTGGGTAGAGGTGCACTGCCTGCTGATTACTGGAGATGCACTGCCTGATCATTGGGTAGAGGTGCACTGCCTGCTGATTACTGGAGATGCACTGCCTGATCATTGGGTAGAGCTACACTGTCTGCTGATTACTGGAGATGCACTGCCTGATCATTGGGTAGAGGTGCACTGTCTGCTGATTACTGGAGATACACTGCCTGATCATTGGGTAGAGATGCACTGCCTGATCATTGGGTAGAGGTGCACTACCTGCTGATTACTGGAGATGCACTGCCTGATCATTGGGTAGAGGTGCACTGCCTGCTGATTACTGGAGATGCACTGCCTGATCATTGGGTAGAGGTGCACTGCCTGCTGATTACTGGAGATGCACTGCCTGATCATTGGGTAGAGGTGCACTGCCTGCTGATTACTGGAGATGCACTGCCTGATCATTGGATAGAGGTGCACTGCCTGCTGATTACTGGAGATACACTGCCTGTTCATTGGATAGAGGTGCACTGCCTGCTGATTACTGGAGATGCACTGCCTGATCATTGGGTAGAGGTGCACTGCCTGCTGATTACTGGAGATGCACTGCCTGATCATTGGATAGAGGTGCACTGCCTGCTGATTACTGGAGATGCACTGCCTGATCATTGGATAGAGGTGCACTGCCTGCTGATTACTGGAGATGCACTGTCTGATCATTGGGTAGTGGTGCACTGCCTGCTGATTACTGGAGATGCACTGCCTGATCATTGGGTAGTGGTGCACTGCCTGCTGATTACTGGAGATGCACTGCCTGATCATTGGGTAGAGCTGAACTGCCTGCTGATTACTGGAGATGCACTGCCTGATCATTGGTTAGAGGTGCACTACCTGCTGATTACTGGAGATGCACTGCCTGATCATTGGGTAGAGGTGCACTACCTGCTGATTACTGGAGATGCACTGCCTGATCATTGGGTAGAGGTGCACTGCCTGCTGATTACTGGAGATGCTGTGCCTGATCATTGGGTAGAATTGCACTGCCTGCTGATTACTGGAGATGCACTGCCTGATCATTGGATAGAGCTAAACTCCCTGCTGATTACTGGAGATACACTGCCTGATCATTGGATAGAGCTAAACTCCCTGCTTATTGCTGGAGATGCACTGCCTGATCATTGGGTAGAGGTGCACTGCCTTCTGATTACTGGAGATGCACTGCCTGATCATTGGTTAGAGGTGCACTGCCTGCTGATTACTGGAGATGCACTGCCTGATCATTGGGTAGAGGTGCACTGCCTGCTGATTACTGGAGATGCACTGCCTGATCATTGGGTAGAGGTGCACTGCCTGCTGATTACTGGAGATGCACTGCCTGATCATTGGGTAGAGGTGCACTCCCTGCTGATTACTGGTGATACACTGCCTGATCATTGGGTAGAGGTGCACTGCCTGCTGATTACTGGAGATGCACTGCCTGATCATTGGGTAGAGGTGCACTGCCTGCTGATTACTGGAGATGCACTGCCTGATCATTGGTTAGAGGTGCACTGCCTGCTGATTACTGGAGATGCACTGCCTGATCATTGGGTAGAGGTGCACTGCCTGCTGATTACTGGAGATGCACTGCCTGATCATTGGTTAGAGGTGCACTGCCTGCTGATTACTGGAGATGCACTGCCTGATCATTGGGTAGAGGTGCACTGCCTGCTGATTACTGGAGATGCACTGCCTGATCATTGGATAGAGCTAAACTCCCTGCTTATTGCTGGAGATGCACTGCCTGATCATTGGTAGAGGTGCACTGCCTGCTGATTACTGGAGATGCACTGCCTGATCATTGGGTAGAGCTGAACTGCCTGCTGATTACTGGAGATGCACTGCCTGATCATTGGGTAGAGCTGCACTGCCTGCTGATTACTGGAGATGCACTGCATGGTCATTGGGTAGAGGTGCACTGCCTGCTGATTACTGGAGATGCACTGCCTGATCATTGGATAGAGCTGAACTGCCTGCTGATTACTGGAGATGCACTGCCTGATCATTGGGTAGAGGTGCATTGCCTGCTGATTACTGGAGATGCACTGCCTGATCATTGGGTAGAGGTGAACTGCCTGCTGATTACTGGAGATGCACTGCCTGATCATTGGGTAGAGGTGCACTGCCTGCTGATTACTGGAGATGCACTGCCTGATCATTGGGTAGTGGTGCACTGCCTGCTGATTACTGGAGATGCACTGCCTGATCATTGGGTAGTGGTGCACTGCCTGCTGATTACTGGAGATGCACTGCCTGATCATTGGGTAGTGGTGCACTGCCTGCTGATTACTGGAGATGCACTACCTGATCATTGGGTAGAGCTGAACTGCCTGCTGATTACTGGAGATGCACTGCCTGATCATTGGGTAGAATTGCACTGCCTGCTGATTACTGGAGATGCACTGCCTGATCATTGGATAGAGCTGAACTGCCTGCTGATTACTGGAGATGCACTGCCTGATCATTGGGTAGAGGTGCATTGCCTGCTGATTACTGGAGATGCACTGCCTGATCATTGGGTAGAGGTGCATTGCCTGCTGATTACTGGAGATGCACTGCATGATCATTGGGTAGAGCTGAACTGCCTGCTGATTACTGGAGATGCACTGCCTGATCATTGGGTAGAGGTGCACTGCCTGCTGATTACTGGAGATGCACTGCCTGATCATTGGGTAAAGGTGCACTGCCTGCTGATTACTGGAGATGCACTGCCTGATCATTGGGTAGAGGTGCACTCCCTGCTGATTACTGGAGATGCACTGCCTGATCATTGGGTAGAGGTGCACTGCCTGCTGATTACTGGAGATGCACTGCCTGATCATTGGGTAGAGCTGAACTGCCTGCTGATTACTGGAGATGCACTGCCTGATCATTGGGTAGAGGTGCACTGCCTGCTGATTACTGGAGATGCACTGCCTGATCATTGGGTAGAGGTGCACTGCCTGCTGATTACTGGAGATGCACTGCCTGATCATTGGATAGAGGTGCACTGCCTGCTGATTACTGGAGATGCACTGCCTGATCATTGGGTAGAATTGCACTGTCTGCTGATTACTGGAGATGCACTGCCTGATCATTGGGTAGAGGTGCACTGCCTGCTGATTACTGGAGATACACTGCCTGATGATTGGGTAGAGGTGCACTGCCTGCTGATTACTGGAGATGCACTGCCTGATCATTGGGTAGAGCTGAACTGCCTGCTGATTACTGGAGATGCACTGCCTGATCATTGGGTAGAGGTGCACTGCCTGCTGATTACTGGAGATACACTGCCTGATGATTGGGTAGAGGTGCACTGCCTGCTGATTACTGGAGATGCACTGCCTGATCATTGGGTAGAGGTGCACTGCCTGCTGATTACTGGAGATGCACTGCCTGATCATTGGGTAGAGCTGCACTGCCTGCTGATTACTGGAGATACACTGCCTGATCATTGGATAGAGCTATACTCCCTGCTTATTGCTGGAGATGCACTGCCTGATCATTGGGTAGAGGTGCACTGCCTTCTGATTACTGGAGATGCACTGCCTGATCATTGGGTAGAGGTGCATTGCCTGCTGATTACTGGAGATGCACTGCCTGATCATTGGGTAGAGGTGCACTGCCTGCTGATTACTGGAGATGCACTGCCTGATCATTGGGTAGAGGTGCACTGCATGCTGATTACTGGAGATGCACTGCCTGATCATTGGGTAGAGGTGCACTGCCTGCTGATTACTGGAGATGCACTGTCTGATCATTGGGTAGAGGTGCACTGCCTTCTGATTACTGGAGATGCACTGCCTGATCATTGGGTAGAGGTGCACTGCCTGCTGATTACTGGAGATGCACTGCCTGATCATTGGGTAGAGGTGCACTGCCTGCTGATTACTGGAGATACACTGCCTGATCATTGGGTAGTGGTGCACTGCCTGCTGATTACTGGAGATGCACTGCCTGATCATTGGGTAGAGCTGCACTGCCTGCTGATTACTGGTGATGCACTGCCTGATCATTGGGTAGTGGTGCACTGCCTGCTGATTACTGGAGATGCACTGCCTGATCATTGGGTAGAGGTGCACTGCCTGCTGATTACTGGAGATGCACTGCCTGATCATTGGGTAGTGGTGCACTGCCTGCTGATTACTGGAGATGCACTGCCTGATCATTGGGTAGAGGTGCACTGCCTGCTGATTACTGGAGATGCACTGCCTGATCATTGGGTAGTGGTGCACTACCTGCTGATTACTGGAGATGCACTGCCTGATCATTGGGTAGTGGTGCACTGCCTGCTGATTACTGGAGATACACTGCCTGATCATTGGGTAGAGGTGCACTGCCTGCTGATTACTGGAGATGCACTGCCTGATCATTGGGTAGAGGTGCACTGCCTGCTGATTACTGGAGATGCACTGCCTGATCATTGGGTAGAGGTGCACTGCCTGCTGATTACTGGAGATGCACTGCCTGATCATTGGGTAGAGGTGCACTGCCTTCTGATTACTGGAGATGCATTGCCTGATCATTGGGTAGTGGTGCACTGCCTGCTGATTACTGGAGATGCACTGCCTGATCATTGGGTAGAGGTTCACTGCCTGCTGATTACTGGAGATGCACTGCCTGATCATTGGGTAGTGGTGCACTGCCTGCTGATTACTGGAGATGCACTGCCTGATCATTGGGTAGAGGTGCACTACCTGCTGATTACTGGAGATGCACTGCCTGATCATTGGGTAGAGGTGCACTGCCTGCTGATTACTGGAGATGCACTGCCTGATCATTGGGTAGAGGTGCACTCCCTGCTGATTACTGGAGATGCACTGCCTGATCATTGGGTAGTGGTGCACTGCCTGCTGATTACTGGAGATGCACTGCCTGATCATTGGGTAGAGGTGCACTGCCTGCTGATTACTGGAGATGCACTGCCTGATCATTGGGTAGAGGTGCACTGCCTGCTGATTACTGGAGATGCACTGCCTGATCATTGGGTAGTGGTGCACTGCCTGCTGATTACTGGTGATGCACTGCCTGATCATTGGGTAGAGGTGCACTGCCTGCTGATTACTGGAGATGCACTGCCTGATCATTGGGTAGAGGTGCACTCCCTGCTGATTACTGGAGATGCACTGCCTGATCATTGGGTAGTGGTGCACTGCCTGCTGATTACTGGAGATGCACTGCCTGATCATTGGGTAGAGGTGCACTGCCTGCTGATTACTGGAGATGCACTGCATGATCATTGGGTAGAATTGCACTGCCTGCTGATTACTGGAGATGCACTGCCTGATCATTGGGTAGAGGTGCACTGCCTGCTGATTACTGGAGATGCACTGCCTGATCATTGGGTAGAGGTGCACTGCCTGCTGATTACTGGAGATGCACTGCCTGATCATTGGGTAGAGATGCACTGCCTGCTGATTACTGGAGATGCACTGCCTGATCATTGGGTAGTGGTGCACTGCCTGCTGATTACTGGAGATACACTGCCTGATCATTGGGTAGAGGTGCACTACCTGCTGATTACTGGAGATGCACTGCCTGATCATTGGGTAGAGGTTCACTGCCTGCTGATTACTGGAGATGCACTGCCTGATCATTGGGTAGTGGTGCACTGCCTGCTGATTACTGGAGATGCACTGCCTGATCATTGGGTAGAATTGCACTGCCTGCTGATTACTGGAGATTCACTGCCTGATCATTGGGTAGAGGTGCACTGCCTGCTGATTACTGGAGATGCACTGCCTGATCATTGGGTAGAGGTGCACTGCCTTCTGATTACTGGAGATGCACTGTCTGATCATTGGGTAGAGGTGCACTGCCTGCTGATTACTGGAGATACACTGCCTGATCATTGGGTAGAGGTGCACTGCCTGCTGATTACTGGAGATGCACTGCCTGATCATTGGGTAGAGCTGAACTGCCTGCTGATTACTGGAGATGCACTGCCTGATCATTGGGTAGAGGTGCACTGCCTGCTGATTACTGGAGATGCACTGCCTGATCATTGGGTAGAGGTTCACTGCCTGCTGATTACTGGAGATGCACTGCCTGATCATTGGGTAGAGGTGCACTGCCTGCT
Source organism: Rhinophrynus dorsalis (assembly GCA_037306005.1). NCBI lineage: Eukaryota > Metazoa > Chordata > Amphibia > Anura > Rhinophrynidae > Rhinophrynus > Rhinophrynus dorsalis. The sequence continues at coordinate 495,000,427 of CM074722.1, read as the reverse complement.
GATTACTGGAGATGCACTGCCTGATCATTGGGTAGAGGTGCACTGCCTGCTGATTACTGGAGATGCACTGCCTGATCATTGGGTAGAGATGCACTGCCTGATCATTGGGTAGAGGTGCACTGTCTGCTGATTACTGGAGATGCACTGCCTGATCATTGGGTAGAGGTGCACTGCCTGCTGATTACTGGAGATGCACTGCCTGATCATTGGGTAGAGGTTCACTGCCTGCTGATTACTGGAGATGCACTGCCTGATCATTGGGTAGAGGTGCACTGCCTGCTGATTACTGGAGATGCACTGCCTGATCATTGGGTAGAGGTGCACTGCCTGCTGATTACTGGAGATGCACTGCCTGATCATTGGGTAGAGGTGCACTGCCTGCTGATTACTGGAGATGCACTGCCTGATCATTGGGTAGAGGTGCACTACCTGCTGATTACTGGAGATGCACTGCCTGATCATTGGGTAGAGGTGCACTCCCTGCTGATTACTGGAGATGCACTGCCTGATCATTGGGTAGAGGTGCACTCCCTGCTGATTACTGGAGATGCACTGCCTGATCATTGGGTAGAGGTGCACTCCCTGCTGATTACTGGAGATGCACTGCCTGATCATTGGGTAGAGGTGCACTCCCTGCTGATTACTGGAGATGCACTGCCTGATCATTGGGTAGAGGTGCACTGCCTGCTGATTTCTGGAGATACACTGCCTGATCATTGGATAGAGGTGCACTGCCTGCTGATTACTGGAGATGCACTGCCTGATCATTGGGTAGAGGTGCACTGCCTGCTGATTACTGGAGATGCACTGCCTGATCATTGGATAGAGCTAAACTGCCTGCTGATTACTGGAGATTCACTGCCTGATCATTGGGTAGAGGTGCACTGCCTGCTGATTACTGGAGATGCACTGCCTGATCATTGGATAGAGGTGCACTGCCTGCTGATTACTGGAGATACACTGCCTGATCATTGGATAGAGGTGCACTGCCTGCTGATTACTGGAGATGCACTGCCTGATCATTGGGTAGAGGTGCACTGCCTGCTGATTACTGGAGATGCACTGCCTGATCATTGGATAGAGCTAAACTGCCTGCTGATTACTGGAGATTCACTGCCTGATCATTGGGTAGAGGTGCACTCCCTGCTGATTACTGGAGATGCACTGCCTGATCATTGGATAGAGGTGCACTGCCTGCTGATTACTGGAGATGCACTGCCTGATCATTGGGTAGAGCTGAACTGCCTGCTGATTACTGGAGATTCACTGCCTGATCATTGGATAGAGCTGAACTGCCTGCTGATTACTGGAGATACACTGCCTGATCATTGGGTAGAGCTAAACTCCCTGCTTATTGCTGGAGATGCACTGCCTGATCATTGGGTAGAGCTGCACTGCCTGCTGATTACTGGAGATACACTGCCTGATCATTGGATAGAGCTAAACTCCCTGCTTATTGCTGGAGATGCACTGCCTGATCATTGGGTAGAGGTGCACTGTCTGCTGATTACTGGAGATGCACTGCCTGATCATTGGGTAGAGGTGCACTGCCTGCTGATTACTGGAGATGCACTGCCTGATCATTGGGTAGAGGTGCACTGCCTGCTGATTACTGGAGATGCACTGCCTGATCATTGGGTAGAGGTGCACTGCCTGCTGATTACTGGAGATGCACTGCCTGATCATTGAGTAGAGATGCACTGCCTGATCATTGGGTAGAGATGCACTGCCTGATCATTGGGTAGAGGTGCACTCCCTGCTGATTACTGGAGATGCACTGCCTGATCATTGGGTAGAGGTGCACTCCCTGCTGATTACTGGAGATGTTCTGCCTGATCATTGGATAGAGGTGCACTGCCTGCTGATTACTGGAGATACACTGCCTGATCATTGGATAGAGGTGCACTGCCTGCTGATTACTGGAGATGCACTGTCTGTTTGGGTAGAGCTGAACTGCCTGCTGATTACTGGAGATTCACTGCCTGATCATTGGGTAGTGGTGCACTGCCTGCTGATTACTGGAGATGCACTGCCTGATCATTGGGTAGAGCTGCACTGCCTGCTGATTACTGGAGATGCACTGCCTGATCATTGGGTAGAGCTGAACTGCCTGCTGATTACTGGAGATTCACTGCCTGATCATTGGGTAGAGGTGCACTCCCTGCTGATTACTGGAGATGCACTGCCTGATCATTGGATAGAGGTGCACTGCCTGCTGATTACTGGAGATGCACTGCATGATCATTGGGTAGAGGTGCACTGCCTGCTGATTACTGGAGATACACTGCCTGATCATTGGGTAGAGGTGCACTGCCTGCTGATTACTGGAGATGCACTGCATGATCATTGGGTAGAGGTGCACTGCCTGCTGATTACTGGAGATGCACTGCCTGATCATTGGGTAGAGCTGCACTGCCTGCTGATTACTGGAGATACACTGCCTGATCATTGGATAGAGCTGAACTGCCTGCTGATTACTGGAGATACACTGCCTGATCATTGGGTAGAGCTAAACTCCCTGCTTATTGCTGGAGATGCACTGCCTGATCATTGGGTAGAGCTGAACTGCCTGCTGATTACTGGAGATTCACTGCCTGATCATTGGATAGAGCTGAACTGCCTGCTGATTACTGGAGATACACTGCCTGATCATTGGGTAGAGCTAAACTCCCTGCTTATTGCTGGAGATGCACTGCCTGATCATTGGGTAGAGCTGCACTGCCTGCTGATTACTGGAGATACACTGCCTGATCATTGGATAGAGCTAAACTCCCTGCTTATTGCTGGAGATGCACTGCCTGATCATTGGGTAGAGGTGCACTGTCTGCTGATTACTGGAGATGCACTGCCTGATCATTGGGTAGAGGTGCACTCCCTGCTGATTACTGGAGATGCACTGCCTGATCATTGGGTAGAGATGCATTGCCTGCTGATTACTGGAGATGCACTGCCTGATCATTGGGTACAGATGCACTGTCTGCTGATTACTGGAGATGCTCTGCCTGATCATTGGGTAGAGCTGCACTGCCTGCTGATTACTGGAGATGCACTGCCCGATCATTGGGTAGAGCTGCACTGTCTGCTGATTACTGGAGATGCACTGCCTGATCATTGGATAGAAGTGCACTGCCTGCTGATTACTGGAGATGCACTGCCTGATCATTGGATAGAGGTGCACTGCCTGCTGATTACTGGAGATGCACTGCCTGATCATTGGGTAGAGATGCACTGCCTGATCATTGGGTACAGATGCACTGTCTGCTGATTACTGGAGATGCTCTGCCTGATCATTGGGTAGAGCTGCACTGCCTGCTGATTACTGGAGATGCACTGCCCGATCATTGGGTAGAGCTGCACTGTCTGCTGATTACTGGAGATGCACTGCCTGATCATTGGGTAGAGCTGCACTGCCTGCTGATTACTGGAGACACTCTTTGTGTTGATTGGGTACAGCAGCACTGCCTGTTGTTTCGGTAGACCGATACTGCCTGCTTATTAGGTGGAGATGCACTGCCTGCTGATTAGATGGAGATGCACTGCCTGTTGATGGGGTTGAGCTTCATTGTTTCCTGATTGGACAGAGATGGACTTTCTGCTGGTTGGGAGGAAATGCACTCTGCTGATTAGTTGAAGATGCACTGCCTACTGATTGCGGGGAGTCATTATCTGATTAGGCGATGTTGAACCGTTTGATTGGGTGGAGCTGTACTGTCTGCTTATTAGGTGATGATCCGCTGACGTATTGGGTGGAAATGCACTGCCTGCTGATTGGATGGATATGCAGTACCTGCTGATTGGGAGGAGATGTATTGCTTGTAGATTGGAGGGAGCTGTACTTCTTGCTGATTTGGTGAAGATCCAATACTTACTGATTGGGTGGAGCTGCACTGCCTGCTTATTGGATGGAGCTGCACTGCCTGCTGATTGCAGGGAGCGGCACTTCCTGCTGATTGGATGAAGCACATTGTTTGATGATTGGGCGGAGCTGCACTGCCATAGAGACATCTCTAGCATCCAACCAAAATGTAAGCACAGCTAATCCTCTTACTAATAAAACATATTCTGCTGCTAAATTGAAACAGGTGGATTTTTTTCACTTATAGGGTAACTCAGTAAAGCTGATCTTATGGCAGCTGGATTAATTCACGGAGGCTGATGTACATACCTGGGAACTCTCTGGATCTGCCCCGGAGACTCTGTTTTTTTCAGTGAATTACCAGATCTCTGGGGACAGAGGCTGATTCTAGGGGGCGGTGTTGAGTTTCTTATGAAATTCTGCCCACTTCTCACCCTGATCTTCCCACCCACATCTCCTCCTTCTCACCCTCATCTTCCTACCTCTCCTCCTTCTCACCCTGATCTGCCCACTTCCCACCCACCTCTCCTCACCCTGATCTGCCCACTTCCCGCCCACTTCTCCTCCTCCTCACCCTGATCTGTCCACTTCCCGCCCACCTCTCCTCCTTCTCACCCTGATCTGCCCACTTCCCACCCACCTCTCCTCCTCACCTTGATCTGCCCACTTCCCACCCACTTCTCCTCCTTCTCACCCTGATTTGCCCTCTTCCCACCCTCCTCCTCCTCACCCTGATTTGCTCTCTTCCCACCCTCCTCTCCTCCTCCTGATCTGCCCACTTCCCACCCTCCTCACCCTGATCTGCCCACTTCCCACCCTCCTCTCCTCCTCCTGATCTGCCCACTTCCCACCCTCCTCACCCTGATCTGCCCACTTCCCACCCACCTCTCCTCTTTATCACCCTGATCCACCCACTTCTCCTCCTTCCCACCCTGTTCCTTTCACTATCCACCTTCCCGCCCTGTTCCACTCACTTTTCCTCCCTTTCACCCACTTTTCCTCCTTCACTTTGTGACACAAGATCATTAAGCCCCCACCCCTTTGTGATGCGAATCGCGTCATTTATATCCTCCAGTCTCACCACATGAGGGGAATCAAGAAGACAAAGCTCCCAGGTATGCTGATGTACTAAGAAAGTAGTGAGTAAACCAACTGCCATTGATTTTAAAGGAGCAGCATTGGGCCATACAAGACCTTTTTAACCCTTTGAGTGCCAGAGGGGTGCAAAACACTTTGCTGTCAGAGCACAGTCAAGCAGTAACATTTTGAGTGCTAGAGGGGTATCCAGTACTTTGCTTTGCAAGGCATTGCACATCCTTTGGCAATCAAAGGGTTAAACTCTTGACTGTGCCCTGAAAGCTATGGGAATGGAATCCCATGTCTAAAAACGTTTACGTCGCAGAGCACCAAGATCTAGACGGGTGACAGAGCCGGGTGACTGAGTCAGCTCCTCGGAGATTGCTTTTCTCTTTATAGAAGCCCATTAGCAGTAGATTTGCCAACTTCTATAGACTTCAGCAGCGAGGACAGCAATCTACCAATCGACTGAGGAGCTGACATCCCCCAGCCCTGCACATCTCTGTAATCTGCAGGGCAAACTGGGGCACAATGGAGACGTTTTGAGCTATGAGAATCCCATAACTCCTGGGACACAGAGATGGATTTGAGAGGGTACTGAACAGACACTATACTGCGCCTTTAAATGGGGCTTTTATGCCCTTGAACGCTAGCAATGTCCACTGATTGGAAAACAAGCATTGGAGACCTCTTGAATTCAAGGGGTTAAAACCCCCATTTAAATCAACAGGAATATTTATTTTACCCCTACTGTGCAGTTGATTTGCATCAGAATTGCTCCTCTTTTTCCTTTGTACATCAGTCTCACTGTCCACACTCCATTAGGTTCGTAAGCAAAAGAAGGGAACAAAACTATGCACAAAATCGTATTTTATTTGAAATGTTGTTTATTTATATTTTGCGGAAGCGTGTGCTGTATTTGTGTTCTGTGAGGAATGGAAACGCAAACTGCTGAACTGTTTTATTTAATAAAGATTCTCCTGACCTGTCCACCGTGTGATCAATAGACTTGTTTTATAGGGTCACCACATGTCCTGGATTGCACTGGACAGTCCTGGATTTTAGAGGTTTGTCCCTTGTCCCGGGCAGCCCCCTTCTGGAACAGTACAATGTCCTGGAATAAAGATTCCTGAACTCAGAGGTCTAAACGATAGACAAACGACCCATACACTACTGTCACAAAGCGAAGTGTCTGCTGAGCTACAGAAAAATGGCTTCTGGACAGACCAATAAACACTAGAGAACTGAGCCTTGATACTGACATCAATCAGGAGCTGCAGTGCAATTTTGTTGCTGGTCTAAGGCTTTGGGTGTGATGTACATTTTCTTGTAGCCCACCACAAGCACCGCTTTCTGTCACAGCAGTCAGTGGGGCAGTTCTCTCTCCAATATTTAGAACTCTGTGGTGCGCTCTTCTCTCTGCAGTGTCTCTGAATGGCAAAATCGAAATTTGGTAACCCTATTATTTTATCGATTTTGTCTATTCATTAACTTCTTAGATGCAAGAGACATTGCCCACGTATTACTTCACAATAGGTTGAGACGTGCAACAAAACTGATACATACCTCCCAAGTGTCCCTTTTTAGGAGGGACAGTCCCTCTTTTGGACCCATATCCCTCTGTCTCTCTTTGACACCCTGATGTCCCTCTTTTTAGGAAATCAGATTGTGTGGTGTGTATATTCTTTTCTACCAATAAAACTCACATTATTGTTTGTGTAACATCAGTATATGTGTTTATAAATTAGTCGGTTTAAATAAAATACATTGGTCTTGTTATAAATCATTTATTAGGTCACACAAGGAGGTGTCAATAGGTCATGAATTAGCCAAAAAATTATCGGTAATACCCCCACACACACACCAGCTACGCCCCCAGCAACACCTCCTAAACCAGAAGTGTCCCTCTTCTGCAATTTGAAATGTTGGAAGGTATGCTGATAAAGGGATTGAAGGATCTGAGTTATACAGAGAGACAATCCAAGCTGCTACTAAAACAAAGGCAGGTATATTTTACAGTAAGGGCAGTAAAGTTTTTTTTTAATTATTTGCCTCAGGATGTTGTACTTGTAGATAATGTAGCTGCTTTCAAAAAAGCAATGGATGCCTATCTAACACAGAAGAATACTGAGAATTATGACAGATGGCTTCAATGCAGATAGATTGTTGATCCAGGGAAATATCTGACCACCATTTGGAGTCAGGAAGGACTTTTTTTACCCACTTGGAGCTAAATTGGAAATGGCTTCAAGGTTTTTTTTTTCTTCCTCTGGATCAACAGGGGTGTTTTTGGTATGGGCTGGACTAGATGGACACATGTCTTTTTTCAGCCTTGTCAACTATGTTACTATGTTAAGTTGAAGTCTCTAGCATGCATGGGGTTAATGCATCAAATATTTTTTTACCTTACTTCCTTAAAACCCTTTGAGTGCCAGAGAGGTATCCAGCAGAACTCTCTACCACTCAAAGGGGTTTAAAGGGACGCTATCACTGGGCTGGGGCTTTTTTGGTAGATCTGCTGGGATCAGACAGGATGGTGATGCTTGAGGCTGCATTGTGAACTCTGGTAAACCAACACGTTAGCAGAAAGGGTGTCTGAAAAGAGACCAAGAGACCCCAGTCTCATTAGACTGCACATGAAGCCCTCATAGACCACAAAGTAGAACTTCCAAGCCACCCTCTAATGGTCTATGGATGTTACATGGGCAATTCGTAATGTATATTAGTGTGAAACGTGTAATTCTGGGTTGATTTCCAGCCAGTGCCAGCTGGGGAGGTGGAACCTTAGTTTTCTACCCCTTGCCCTGAATGACTCACACACATTATGATGGCCCTTTCCTTTTTTTAACCCTTAAAGGGGAACTTTTGCCCCCAAGACACTGTGTCTAAAATGGTATGTAGACTGGCGTTTATTGTTCTGTTTTAAAGTACATACTTTATTAGATTTTCGCTATAACATTTAGACCTGATGTAGGCACTTCCACATTCTGCGGCACAAAATCACGTCGGCACAGCTCTGCAGCACTTAAAGGAGCAGTAAACTTTTTGTTTATGAAAATACATATTTTATAGAGTATTTCCTGCTGAATAAAACAAGGTCACTCCCACTGCTGTCAGAGGTTTTATTCGAAATTTTTAGCAGTTTAAATAACCAGGAAGTGAATTTACTGTGATTACTTCCTGATAGTTCTAACTGACAGGAAGTGAATTTACTGTGTTTACTTCCTGATAGTTCTAACTGACAGGAAGTGAATTTACTGTGTTTACTTCCTGATAATTCTAACTGACAGGAAGTGACAGACAGTTTCTATCACATTCTATGGAGAACTGTATGTCTCTGACTTTTCTGACTTTCCTCTCCATTAGAATCTAACAGGAAAGCTAAGTAGAATTTGGCCACTAGAGGGCACTGCTAATGTAAAAAAACATGGGTTTAAACTGTAATAACTCTGGAAATATAAATCTCTCAGCAGTGGGAGTACCCTTATTTTACTCAATAGGAAAATGCCTACAATATATATATTTTCATAAAAAAAGTTTACTGCTCCTTTAACAGTCCTCAAATTCTCCTCCCACCTCCCTCTCTGTGGCAGCGCGATCACGCTTCCCTTCATAGCGGTGTGCAGCACGGAAAGCTGGGAGGAGGTGGGAGGAGAAGTTGAGGACGTGGGAAGTCCAGAAGCATTGTGCCAATGAGATTTTGTGCCGCACAATGCGGAAGTACCTACATCACATCTAAATGTTCTAACGAAAATATAATAAAGTATGTACTTTACAAAATAAACACCCCAATTTATATACCATTTCAGAATATTAATCATATAAGATGCAGTGTCTTGGGGGTGAAAGTTACCCTTTAAGTGCTAGGGAGGTTTCCACCTATTGCGTTGCAATGCATTGGATACCACTTTAGCATTCAAGGGGTTAAACGTTCCCATTTTGATTGTCTACTGTGATGCAGATGATTTGCCCCAGAACTACACTGGGCCCTTAGTCATGGGCAATACACGCATATTCCTCTGAATTTATCTACTGTCTATCTGCTGCTCTGCGGAGGCCATTGGTGTATCATCAGGATTCAACCTGAAGTTTAAAGTGATAGTAATGTTTCACAATAAAAGCAGCTCCGATTAATCTTCATAGTATTTGGGCCATGGAGAGTGTTATTTCAATACTGTCAGAGTTGTAGTTTAAGAGTAATTGAATGATAAAGTATCCCCCTCCCGCCCCTTTTACTGATGTAACACTGCTCACCTCAGAGCAGCAAGACTATCCGGATGGATCACTGAGAGGGACAATCTTCAGTGAACATAAGGAAAAACCTGTCAACGGGGCAAGATTTTCCTTATGATCACAGTAAGAAGATTGTCCCTTGCTGTGATCTGCCTGGTCTGTGGACCAGATTCCACATCTGAGGGGAGGTGGATTACACTAGGTAAAAGGGGCAGGAGGGGGGAAACTTTATCATTCAATTACTCTTGAGCTACATCTCTGACAGAATTGAAATAACAGACTACATTGGGAGTCAGAGACTCTCAACAAGGAACGAGCTTGTAATGCAAATCCTATAGAGCCTGCAAATTTGTATTGCAGGCTCTTTCCTGATTGAGAGTCTCTGACTCACATGTGACTTTTAATATACAGTATTGAAATAACACTCTCCATGGCCCAAATACTATGAAGATTAATCGGAGCTGCTGTTTTTCTGCAACATTACTATCCCTTTAACCGGTGAGTTTCATCCAATTATTCAGCACTTTCAAAACGATGTAACACCTCCCATTAATAACCCCTCCCTTACCTTATTATTGCTGGAAAATCCTTATGGCCCCTCTGATTTATTTTCTTGCTCCTTGATACAAGAGATGACATTTTCAATCAGACCCGAATGTCGTGCACACGAAGGCAGACATGACTGTTGCAACCAGGACCACGGGACACAAAGACCTTCCACTACACTTGGTAGCCTTAACCTTTTAAGGAACAGAGGAATGGGCAGCACATTGCTTCCCAATGCATTGCACACCTCTCTGGTCCTTAAAGGAGCAGTAAACTTTTTTTTATGAAAAAATATATATTGTAGGGATCTTCCTATTGAGTAAAATAAGAGTACTCCCACTGCCTAGAGATTTATATTTCCAGAGTTATTACAGTTTAAACCCATGTTTTTTTTACATTAGAAGTGCCCTCTAGTGGTCAAATTCCAATTAGTTATTCTGTTAGATTCTAATGGAAAGTAAAGTCAGTGACATACAGTTCGCCATAGAATGTGATAGAAACTGCTGAGTCACTTCCTGTCAGTCAGAACTTCCAGGAAGTAAACACAGTAATTCACTTTCTGATTATTTGAACCACTATACATTTTGAATAAAACATATGACAGCGATGGGAGTGACCTTGTTTTATTCAGCAGGAAATGTTCTATAAAATATGTGTTTTCATTTAAAAAAAAGTTTACTGCTCCTTTAAAGTTTTAAGTAGGCACATGCATTCTGCCAGATTCCGACCGAAAATACTGCCAGCAACTTTCACGTCCGCCCATGTAGATCTGACATTCAGGAATGACTGAAGATGTTATGCCTTGGGCAAAATTCATAAGGGCCATTAAGATTTTCTGGATATAGCAAAATAAGAAGGGGGATGTTACTGGGAGGTCTTACTTCTCCCTTATAGTAACAGCCTGTGCATTTCCTTTGGAGCCAGAGGAGATTCTGATGGGGGAAGGTCCAGAGTTCTATAAGGTTGGTTCCATTCCAGAAAAGTCAGGTAAGTGACAAAGAGTAAAGTACTTAGAGTATGCTTATTTTAACCCATTGAGAGCCAGAGGGGTACACAACCCCTCTGGCGCTCAAAGGGTTAATTCCTGTATTCATGTTTTTTTTTTCCTGTCAGACTTTAATTGCTGCATTGATAGTTTTTGGTACTCATGGTGAAACGCGTTGACTCTATAAACCAGCTATGCATTCCTCACATGGCCCCGCCTCCAGTCCCATCCATTATTTACTGGCACAGAATATGCCTATAATAAGTAAGGCCCCCCCCCAAAAAAAATGTAACACCCTTGTTTCCTAGAGAGCTCTCCAATCCATTGCTTTGGATTTAAATAATAGCCTGTAAAGTGGTATATAAGTTGGTGCAAGGACAATGAGATTTCGCTGGCCACACCCACAGTTTATAATGTAGGTGTGGCCATCCCAGCTAAGGTGCCGCCCCTCAGACTTTGTAGCTCTAGACACTTGCCTTCTCTGCCTTTTGGGAAATACAGCCCTACTAACATATATATATATATATATATATATATATATATATATATATATATATATATATATATATAAATAATATAGTAAATAGTACACTGCGTTTATATTTAAAAGACCAAACCTTTAACCCCTTAGATGGTTAAGAGACTGACAACAGCCAAGAGATTAACCCTTTGAGTGCCAGTGGGGTACGCAATGCATTGCCTTTGCAATGCGTTGCGTACCCCTCTGGCACTCAAAGGGTTAAAAAGAAAACACTTATGAAAAAGGCATTTTATCTAGATTAAATATTCCATACTGAATTATTCATGAGTGACCTCTTTTTAATGGGTGATCTAGTGATAAGAAACCCTACAAAGGTCATAGAACTAACAAATAAAGTCACCAACCTCCCAAGTGTCCCTCTTTAGGAGATATTAGGGGTCCATACCTACCAAGTGTCCCTCTTTAGGAGATAATAGGGGTTCCTACCTCCCAAGTGTCCCTCTTTAGGAGATATTAGGAGTCCATACCTCCCAAGTGTCCCTCTTTAGGAGATATTAGGGGTCCATACCCCCCCAAGTGTCCCTCTTTAGGAGATATTAGGGATCCATACCTCCCAAGTGTCCCTCTTTAGGAGATATTAGGGGTACATACCTCCCAAGTGTCCCTCTTTAGGAGATAATAGGGGTTCCTACCTCCCAAGTGTCCCTCTTTAGGAGATATTAGGGGGTACATACCTCCCAAGTGTCCCTCTTTAGGAGATAATAGGGGTTCCTACCTCCCAAGTGTCCCTCTTTAGGAGATATTAGGGGTCCGTATCACCCAATTGTTCCTCTTTAGGAGATATTAGGGGGTCCATACCTCCCAAGTATCCCTCTTTAGGAGATATTAGGGGTCCATAGCTCCCAAGTGTCCCTCTTTAGGAGATATTAGGTGTCCATACCTCCCAAATGTCCCTCTTTTGGAGATATTAGGGGTTCATATCTCCCAAGTGTCCCTCTTTAGGAGATATTAGGGGTCCGTACCTCCCAAGTGTCCCTCTTTAGGAGATATTAGGGGTCCGTACATCCCAAGTGTCCCTCTTTAGGAGATATTAGGGGGACTATACCTCCCAAGTGTCCCTCTTTAGGAGATATTATGGGCCCATACCTCCCAAGTGTCCCTCTTTAGGAGATATTAGGGGTACATACCTCCCAAGTGTTCCTCTTTAAGAGATATTAGGGATCCATTCCTCCCAAGTATCTTTCTTTAGGATATATTAGGGGGAAATACCTCCCAAGTGTCCTTCTTTAGGAGATATTAGGTGTCCATACCTCCCAGGTGGCCCTATTTAGGCAGGATATTACCTCTTTGAAACCCAAATCCCTCTGTTCCTCTTTCCGACCCTGTTGTCCCTGTGTTTAGGAGATCAGACTGTGCGGTGTGTATAGAAGTGTATCACCCTGGTGTCCCTGTGTTTAGGAGATCAGACTGTGTGGCGTGTATATAAGTGTATCACCCTGGTGTCCCTGTGTTTAGGAGATCAGACTGTGTGGTGTGTATATAATTGTATCACCATGGTGTCCCTGTGTTTAGGAGATCAGACTGTGTGGTGTGTATATAAGTGTATCACCCTGGTGTCCCTGTGTTTAGGAGATCAGACTGTGTGGTGTGTATAGAAGTGTATCACCCTGATGTCCTTGTGTTTAGGAGATCAGACTGTGTGGTGTGTATATAAGTGTATCACCCTGGTGTCCCTGTGTTTAGGAGATCAGACTGTGTGGTGTGTATAGAAGTGTATCACCCTGGTGTCCCTGTGTTTGGGAGATCAGACTGTGAGGTGTGTATATAAGTGTATCACCCTGGTGTCCCTGTGTTTAGGAGATCAGACTGTGTGGTGTGTATAGAAGTGTATCACCCTGGTGACCCTGTGTTTAGGAGATCACACTGTGTGGTGTGTATAGAAGTGTATCACCCTGGTGTCCCTGTGTTTAGGAGATCAGACTGTGTGGTGTGTATATAAGTGTATCACCCTGGTGTCCCTGTGTTTAGGAGATCAGACTGTGAGGTGTGTATATAAGTGTATCACCCTGGGGTCCCTGTGTTTAGGAGATCAGACTGTGAGGTGTGTATATAAGTGTATCACCCTGGTGTCCCTGTGTTTAGGAGATCAGACTGTGTGGTGTGTATATAAGTGTATCACCCTGATGTCCCTGTGTTTAGGAGATCAGACTGTGTGATGTGTATATAAATGTATCACCCTGGTGTCCCTGTGTTTAGGCGATCAGACTGTGTGGTGTGTATATAAGTGTATCACCCTGGTGTCCCTGTGTTTAGGAGATCAGACTGTGTAGTGTGTATAGAAGTGTATCACCCTGGTGTCCCTGTGTTTAGGAGATCACACTGTGTGGTGTGTATAGAAGTGTATCACCCTGGTGTCCCTGTGTTTAGGAGATCAGACTGTGTGATGTGTATATAAATGTATCACCCTGGTGTCCCTGTGTTTAGGCGATCAGACTGTGTGGTGTGTATATAAGTGTATCACCCTGGGGTCCCTGTGTTTAGGAGATCAGACTGTGTGGTGTGTATATAAGTGTATCACCCTGGGGTCCCTGTGTTTAGGAGATCAGACTGTGTGGTGTGTATATAAGTGTATCACCCTGGTATCCCTGTGTTTAGGAGATCAGACTGTGTGGTGTGTATATACGTGTATCACCCTGCTGTCCCTGTGTTTAGGAGATCAGACTGTGTGGTGTGTATAGAAGTGTATCACCCTGGTGTCCCTGTGTTTAGGAGATCAGACTGTGTGGTGTGTATAGAAGTGTATCACCCTGGTGTCCCTGTGTTTAGGAGATCAGACTGTGTGGTGTGTATAGAAGTGTATCACCCTGGTGTCCCTGTGTTTGGGAGATCAGACTGTGAGGTGTGTATATAAGTGTATCACCCTGGTGTCCCTGTGTTTAGGAGATCAGACTGTGTGGTGTGTATATAAGTGTATCACCCTGGGGTCCCTGTGTTTAGGAGATCAGACTTAGGGTGACCACGTGTCCCGGAACGTCCGGGACTGTCCCTTAATTGGGTTCTGTGTCCCGCGTCCCGGATCATCCCCTACCGGGACAATAAAGAGTCCCGGAATGAAGGTAGCCACCCGCCCGCATCATCACGCGCCCCTGCGGGCCGTGATGACATACATACAGAGAGGAGAAGAGGGCAGAGGCACCAGAAGACAAGCGCTTGCTGCTGGACTCTGGCAGCAAGCGCTTCTCTTCCGGTGCCTCTGCCCTCTTCCTCCTCTCTGTATGTATGTCATCACGGCCCGCAGGGGCGCGTGATGATGCGGGCGGGTAGGAGGGAACTCAGTGCCAGCCAGCCGCAGGGGACCGGATGCCACTCAAATTTAGGGTGACCACATGTCCCGGAATAGCAGAACGGAAATGTGGTCACCCTAATCAGACTGTCTGGTGTGTATATAAGTATCACATTGTTCCACAGCAATAAAACTCACATTAATGTTTGTTTATACCTCAGTATTTGTGTTTATATATAAAAAGCTTTCAATAGTCATGAAGTAACCTAAAAAGTATTTGGTAATACCCCTCCCACCTGTTGTTCCCCCAGAAACAACACCTGAAACAAAAGTGTCCCCCTTTGGTCATCTGAAATGTTGGGAGGTATGACCATGAGAAAAAATTCATACAAAGCTGTCAGGGTATCTAAGTATTTCCACTCGTAATCATAATGGCTGCAAGGAACCATCCATTCTTTATGTAGTTCAATGCTGAGAAAAACCACTACAACTTTCCTTTAATTGGCAGATCAGGAAACCACAACGTCCCTTATTTATAAACCAACAGTTCCTCTTCTCTGTCCTACTAAAAATGATATCGCTATCTATCTATCTATCTATCTATCTATCTATCTATCATCTACCTATCTATCTATCTATCTATCTATCTATCTATCTATATCATATCTATCTATCTGTCTCATATCTATCTATCTATCTATCTATCTATTTAACTATCTATCTATCTATCTATATATCTATATCATATCTATCTATCTGTCTCATATCTATCTATCTATCTATCTATCATCTACCTATCTATCTATCTATATCATATCTATCTATCTGTCTCATATCTATCTATCTATTTAACTATCTATCTATCTATCTATCTATCTATCTATCTATCTCATGTCTATCTATCTATCTATCTATCTATCTATCTATCTATATCATATCTATCTATCTATCTATCTGTCTCATATCTATCTATCTCCTATCTATCTATCATCTACCTATCTATCTATCTATCTATCTATCTATCTATCTATCTATCTATCTATCTATCTATCTATCTGTTTGTCTGTCTGTCTGTCTGTCTATCTATCTATCTATCTAAAATAAAATATATCACCCTCATCCTGTCTAATAGAGCCTCTGTAGTTACGTTTGTATGAAGGTGCTATGTTATTTGACATCTGTATTTTGGCCATTACTTTTGACTGCGGCAGCGAAATTGGAAGACATTTTGGATTCCAGGTCAGATTGGCAGTGCCTTCAAATCCTGCAGGCTTCATAAAAATTGGTTTGGTAGCTTCAGAATAACAAACTGCTAAAAAATCTATTTTTCCAATGAAAAATTTAGTTAGAGCTACAACCCAAACTAGCTTATGGATTCTCATCAAAACTAGACGGAAGAAGGACCTGTTGGTTACAACAAGCTAGTAAATCGGATCAGTAGAACCGGAGAGCATACCATTTAACCCCTTAAGGACCGACCAGTATTTAGGGACCACAGACCATTTTTTTTTTTTTTTACAGCATCTGGTTCAGAGCTCCCCAAACGGCGTGCAGCCATAGGGGAGCCCTGAATTCCATGACGGTCCTGGCACGTCATAGGTCCTTATCGCTCCCCATTCCATGATGTGCCAGGACCATCAAGGGACCTTAAGGGGTTAAAGGGTTAAAAAAAAAAAATAAAAGATCATTTATGGAGAACATATTACTGTAGTTTAGGGTTATTGCTGCTGGCTCGATGGAATTGACCCCTGAGTTAAGATCTCATCCCTCACTCATTAAATTGCTACACTTCGATATGATGTCACGGACCCCAACATACACTGCTACCACACCTCCAGCCTCGTTTCACTGATCATAAGCAGTCACGGACCCCAACATACACTGCTACCACCCCAGCCTCATTTCACTGATCATAAGCAGTCACAGACCCCAACATACACTGCTACCACCCCAGCCTCGTTTCACTGATCATAAGCAGTCACAGACCACAACGTACACTGCCACCATCCCAGCCTCGTTTCACTGATCATAAGCAGTCACGGACCCCACATACACTGCTACCTACCCCAGCCTCGTTTCACTGATCATAAGCCAGTCACAGACCCCAACGTACACTGCTACCACCCCAGCCTCGTTTCACTGATCATAAGCAGTCACAGACCCAACGTACACTGCCACCATCCCAGCCTCGTTTCACTGATCATAAGCAGTCACGGACCCCAACATACACTGCTACCACCCCCAGCCTCGTTTCACTGATCATAAGCAGTCACGAACCCCAACCTACACTGCCACCATCCCAGCCTCGTTTCACTGATCATAAGCAGTCACGGACCCCAACGTACACTGCCACCATCCCAGCCTCGTTTCACTGATCATAAGCAGTCACGGACCCCAACGTACACTGCCACCATCCCAGCCTCGTTTCACCAATCATAAGCAGTCACGGACCCCAACGTACACTGCCACCATCCCAGCCTCGTTTCACTGATCATAAGCAGTCACGGACCCCAACATACACTGCTACCACCCCAGCCTCATTTCACTGATCATAAGCTGTCACAGACCCCAACCTACACTGCCACCATCCCAGCCTCGTTTCACTGATCATAAGCAGGTCACGGACACCAACGTACACTGCCACCATCCCAGCCTCGTTTCACTGATCATAAGCAGTCACGGACCCCAACGTACACTGCCACCATCCCAGCCTCGTTTCACCAATCATAAGCAGTCACAGACCCCAACGTACACTGCCACCATCCCAGCCTCGTTTCACCGATCATAAGCAGTCACAGACCCCAACGTACACTGCCACCATCCCAGCCTCGTTTCACCGATCATAAAGCAGTCACAGACCCCCAACGTACACTGCCACTATCCAGCCTCATCCCAGCCTCGTTTCACTGATCATAAGCAGTCACGGACCCCAACGTACACTGCTACCATCCCAGCCTCGTTTCACTGATCATAAGCAGTCACGGACCCCAATGTACACTGCTACCATCCCAGCCTCATTTCACTGATTCATAAGCAGTCACGGACCCCCAACGTACACTGCCACCATCCCAGCCTTGTTTCACCGATCATAAGCAGTCACAGACCCCAACGTACACTGCTACCATCCCAGCCTCGTTTCACTGATCATAAGCAGTCACGGACCCCAACGTACACTGCTACCATCCCCAGCCTCGTTTCACTGATCATAAGCAGTCACGGACCCCAACGTACACTTCCACCATCCCAGCCTCATTTCACTGATCATAAGCAGTTCACAGACCCCAACCTACACTGCTACCATCCCAGCCTCGTTTCACTGATCATAAGCAGTCACAGGACCCCAACGTACACTGTCACCATCCCAGCCTCGTTTCACTGATCATAAGCAGTCACGGACCCCAACCTACACTGCTACCATCCCAGCCTCGTTTCACTGATCATAAGCAGTCACAGACCCCAACCTACACTGCCACCATCCCAGCCTCGTTTCACTGATCATAAGCAGTCACAGACCCCAACGTACACTGCCACCATTCCCAGCCTTGTTTCACTGATCATAAGCACACTGTTGCAACTGTGAAGCGTATCTAGCATTCATTGAGTTTAAAAGCCCCATTTAAGCCATAGGATGTTTTATTTTATCCCTGTGATGCAGTTGGCTTATTCCAGAACCACTACACTTTAAGAAAAGTGGTACAATATTGAAGTAATCTAACTGTGCCAATTTGAAGAGTTGAAAAAAGTAGCATTTCTTAGTAACGCTATACTTTTGCTGGATAATACTTCTATTTCTAAGCTTATTGCTATATGAATAATGATTGGGGGGAGACCTTATTTGGGGTGATAGTTCCGCTTTAAACTGTATTAATTACAACACCAACAAGCAGGCTTGCGAAGCAAACGACTGTAACTTCTGAAGAAGTGGCCTACACTAGTCACGAAACGCGTCTGGTTTAGGCAGTTCCAGCAGATTTATGTACTTACTAACAATATTGCCACTGCGTTGCCTGTGTGGTTAATAATGACGGCTTTAATGAGTGGCTTGTCAGCTCCAAAACGGTGTGCAACCCATTGCAAAGCACTGCATTGCACAACTCTCCATCAGTGAACGTGTGTGTATGTGTGCTCATGTTTGTGTGTGAGTGTGTGTGTCTACAGCATCTTGCACATAGCGTTTGGCATATAGCATTTTTGTTATAGTGTTTGTGCGTATAGAGTCTAGCGTTTGGTGTACAGTGTATTGCGTTTGAAGCACAGCTTACAGCGCTTTGCAAATAGCGTTTGGTGTATTGCTTATAGCATATGTCATATAGCATTTGTCGATTGCCTATAGCGTTTGGCATATACCGGAAGGCTATAGCATTTTGCAGACTGCATACAGCTTTTGACGTATAGCATTTGTCATCTACCATTTGATGAATTTCATATAGCATTTGGCGTACAATGTATAGTGTTTGGCGAATTGCGTGTAGCGTTTGCTCATAGCTTATGGCAGTGATTCTCAGCCAGGGTGCCGTGGCACTTTGGTGTGCCACGGGCATCATCTTAGGATGCCCCACATTTTCTATGACAACTAACAAAAAAATGGACTTTTAAATAAAGATTTATAGAAATTGTTAAGCACAATATGTATAGTTTTGTTACTATGATTATAAGACCTAATAATAACTGTATATTTATGTATTGTACCCATCATTATGCCCTTGATAAAGTACATTAAATATGTTGGGGTGCCCCGAATGTTCTAGATTATGTGTTAGGAGTGCCCCGTACAAAAAAAGATTGAGAACTACTGGCTTATGGCATATAGCGTTTGCTTATAACGTATGGTATATATCATCTGGCATATTGCGTTTGACATATATCATTTGGTGTACAGCGCTTTGAGTATAGCTTTTCGTATAGTGTTTCGTATATACAACTTTGCGTATAGCATTTGGTGTTTGGAGTATAGCGTTTGGCATCTACCGTACAGCATATGGCATATAGCATTGGCGTATTGCATTTTGTGTTTGGAGTTTCGTGTGTAGCATTCGGTGTATAGCGCTTTGAGTTTGGCATATTGCGTATATAGTTGTGAGTTGTACATATAGAGTTTGACTTATAGTATAGCGTTGTGTGCATAGCATTGTGCGGATTGTGCTGCGCATAGAGAATTGTGCATGTATTGTGTGTGCGTGTGTCTTCATTGTAGCCCCTGCATCTCCTTGCAGAAAAATCACACCCTCATGGTTGGACCAATAGGACAGGCAGTACAGAGGAGATTTGAATAACTCCTCCTTACTGCCCCCCCCTGGTGTATTTGCCAGGCACACAGAAGTATTATTTTTAATATACAAGATAGATGTATCATATGTGTATGTGTATAAACGTGTATATTTATACAGATGTGGGTATATGTATATGTATGAGCAGTTATCAAGAAATGGATGGGTAGGTGGGTGGGAGCTGACACATGCCAGGGGTAGTGCCAGTCTGTGTCTAGGGCAGTAGCTGTATTGCTAAGAGAGAACTGACACATGCCAGGGGTACTACCAATATGTGTCCCAGACAATGGGTGGGTACTGTCATTCTGTGTCCCAGGCAGTGGCTTGGTTGGTGCTGCCTAGGGTAGTGCCAGTCTGTGACCCAGGCAGTGGGTGGTCACTGCCTGGGGTAGTGCCAGCCTATGTCCCGGGCAATTGGGTAGGTGCTTTTCTGGAGTAGTGCCTTTCGGTGTTTCGGGGCAGCTGGTTAATTGTTGCCTGGGTGGGTGGGAGCTGGCATGCCAGGGTTAGCATTAATGTGTGTCCTGGGCAATGGAAGTATGCAGCTCGGGGCAGTGCCAGACTATGTCACGAGCAGTCGGCTGATGTCTAGGGTAGTACCAGCCAGTGTCCCGGGCAGTGGCGGGTCCCTGACTTAGTGCCAGCCAGTGTCCCGGGCAGTGGCTGGCCTGGTCCCTGGTTAGTACCAGTCTATATCCCGGCAGTGGCTGATCCTTGGGCAGTGCCAGTCTGTGTCCCGGGCATTGGCTGGTCTCTGGTTAGTACCAGTCTGTGTCCCGGGCATTGGCTGATCTCTGGTTAGTACCAGTCTGTGTCCCGGGCATTGGCTGATCTCTGGTTAGTACCAGTCTGTGTCCCGGACAGTGAATGGTCCCTGGGCAGTACCAGTTCGTGTCCCGGGCAATGGATGGTCCCTGGGCAGTGCCAGTCTGTGTTCCGGCAGTGGCTGGTCTCTGGTTAGTACCAGTCTGTGTCCCGGGCAGTGAATGGTCCCTGGGCAGTGCAAGTCCGTGTCCCGGCCAGTGGCTGGTCTCTGGGTAGTGCCAGTCTATGTCCAGGGTAATGGCTGGTCCCCTCGGCAGTGCCAGTCCGTGCCCAGGGTAATGGCTGGTCCCTCGGCAGTGCCAGCCCGTGTCCAGGGCAGTGGCTGGTCCCTGGGCAGTGCCAGTCCGTGTCCCGGCCAGTGGCTGGTCTCTGGGTAGTGCCAGTCCATGTCCCGGGCAGTGGCTTGTCCCTCGCCAGTGCCAGTCCGTGTCCAGGGAAGTGGCTGGTCCCTGGGCAGTGCCAGTCCGTGTCCCGGGCAGTGGCTGGTCTCTGGGCAGTGCCAGTCTGTGTCCAGGGCAGTGGCTGGTCCCTGGGCAGTGCCAGTCCGTGTCCAGGGCAGTGGCTGGTCCCTGGGCAGTGCCAGTCCGTGTCCAGTGCAGTGGCTGGTCCCTGGGCAGTGCCAGTCCGTGTCCAGTGCAGTGGCTGGTCCCTGGGCAGTGCCAGTCCGTGTCCCGGGCAGTGGCTGGTCTCTGGGCAGTGCCAGTCTGTGTCCAGGGCAGTGGCTGGTCCGTCGGCAGTGCCAGTCCGTGTCCAGGGCAGTGGCTGGTCCCTGGGCAGTGCCAGTCCGTGTCCAGTGCAGTGGCTGGTCCCTGGGCAGTGCCAGTCCGTGTCCAGTGCAGTGGCTGGTCCCTGGGCAGTGCCAGTCCGTGGTCAGGGCAGTGGCTGGTCCCTGGGCAGTGCCAGTCCGTGTCCCGGGCAGTGTCTGGGCTGGTGCCTGGGTGGGAGGGAGCTGCCTGGGATGATTCCGCTTCCTGCCATAGCCCGGCCTCCCCTCCCTGCACACTCCGCATCTCCTGCTCACAGACATGGCAACGTCCCCCCAGAAATCCCCCCTCCACCCCCAAATCCCCTACCCCCAAATCCCCCACCCCCAAATCTCCCCCTCCAGGAAGAAGGATGATTCCTTTCTGGGCAAACTTGGGGGCACTTTGGCGAGAAGAAAAAAGGCAAAAGAAGGTAAGGGCTGAACTTGATTATTGTCAGGGTTCGGGTGGGTGGGGGGATTGGTGTATCTTACTGATATGTTTTGCCCCAGACCGGAGCAACATGTTCCCAAACCGCATCTCCTAGCGCCCCCAGGGCAGCCCCACCCCATACTCTGTACAGGAAAGGCACCATATGGGCACTGCCCCCTGTAATCTGGCACCACATACTCACCCTGCGGGCACACATTACCCCTCTGAGTGAGAAAGAGGTGCCCCACACATCGCAATGCGTCGGACAACCTCACTGACACTGTGAGGGTTAATAGAGTCTGCGACCCACAAGCATCAATTACTGCCCTGAACCAGCCCTCCTTATATATATATATATACACACACACTGTATGATATGTATTATATCACTTCTATACCGCAGTCTGTGCCCCCAATACATCTATCATCCCCATATATATATATATATATATAATATATATATATATATATATATATATACTTACATACACACACACACTATTATATGTATTATATATCTTCTATACAGCAGACCATGCATCCATAATCATCTATCATCCTCTGTGTGTGTATGTGTATATATATTGATATTTAAACACACACATACATACAACTGTCTGATATGTATTATATCTCTTCTATACAGCAGCCGGTGCCCCATTCAGATTTAATCATCTTCCTATATATATATATACTATATATATATATATACACACACACACACACACACACTGTATGATATGTATTATATGTCCTGTATTTAGCAGTCCATACCGCCATCTCATTTATCACCCCCTCTGTTGTGTATAAATATATATATAAATGTGCTGTGCCACTCACCCTGCATGCCTCTTTTCCCCTGGGTATCCCCTGTGTGTTCCCTGGTTCTGAGTACCTCCTTGTCCCTGGATATATCATTGCCCCTGTAGTGTCCTTGTTACCACCCTTGCCCCTGGCTACATCATTGCCCCTGTAGTGTCTTGTTACCTTCCTTGCCCCTGGATACATAATTGCCCCTGTAGTGTCTTGTTACCTTCTCCTTGCCCCTGGATACATCATTGCCCCTGTAGTGTCTTGTTACCTACCCCCTTGCCCCCCCTGTTGCCCCATTGCCACTGAGTTTCTCCTTGTATAGAAATATGCCCAGATACCTCTTTGCCTTCTGCCCATTTTGCCCTTTCTGCACTTTTATTTATTTAGAAGCTGTTTTCGCAGGAAGAATACACTGAGATTTCTCTAGTTTTCGGGGTTTTTCCTGGAGAACCTTTACAGGAAGAAGTCACATAATTTACATATGCTCCCAAATACCCCTTATCCTGTGTTAATTTACCCCATGAGGCATCTGTGTCCCTGAATGACTTTTTGCCTCGGCATGGATTCCTGCTTCTGGTTGCCTTCTGGTCCCTGGGTGCATTCTTCTCCTGGGTACCTGCTTGTCCCAGGTACCTACCTCCACCCCTGGGTTCCTCCTCTCCCTTGGATACCTCCTTGCCCCTGGGTAAATCCTTTTCAGGGCACCTCCTTGCCCATTGGTACCCTTCCTCTCTCCCTGGGTACCTCTTCTCCTAGTTGCCTCCCTTTCCCCTGGGGTACCTCCTCTGCCTTGGGTATATCCTTTTCATGGGTACCATCCTCTGTACGGGGTACCCCCCTTTTCCTGGGTTACCCCTCGTTACCCCCTGGGTAAGCCGTGCCAGCTGTGATGTTTTTACTCCCTCCTTCTATAACTTCTCATTCTGCTCATTGGCTGATGCCAGAGGGTGCACTGAACGGGGGGTGGGTGGTGGGGTCATTCAGACTTTGGTGGGAGTATTCCACTCACAGAGCGGGTGTGGGAGTGCGCAGCTAGTGGAACCGGTCATCAGATTCCTTCACATTCACATCTGCCACATCACTGGGATGGGGTCTGGCTCTCCAGTGTATGTAATGGGGGAAGGGAGCCAAAATCTGCATTCCACTTCATATGCAGCTGCTTTCATACCCTGGGATGGGCAACCAGTGGCTACCCAGCTGTTGTTGCCAACTCCTGCACCAATAGAAAGATGCACTGAAAAAACCTGAGTTATTCTAAGGCAGGGCTGTGCAACCTGTGGCTCTCCAACTGTTATTAAGGATCATGGAACTCATAGTCCAAGAACAACAGGAGAGCCACAGATTTCCCACCCCTGTACTAAGGTAGAGCTGCACTGAATAAACAAAGGGGTTACACTAACCTGTGGCTCTTCAGCTGTTCAAGATTTTGGGAGTTGTAGTTCAAGAACAGCCTGAAAGCCATCGGTTGCCCACCTCACGCTACGAGATGCTGTGAAAGACAAAGATCTACATTAGCTTAGGGGTCGGCAAACTATGGATCTCCAGCTCCTGTTAAGGATCATGGGAAGTTTATGTCTAATGATAGCTGAGAGCCACATGCTGCTCAGCTCTGCACTGAATGAGTAGTGCACTGAAAAGCTAGGGGTCTAACTCACTAAAGTGCTGCAATTCTGGAGCAAACCAACTGCACATTAGACGACACAGCAACAGTCCCCTTGGTTCAAAAATTAATTTTTAACTATTCAAATGCTAGGAAGGTCTCCAGTGCATTTGAAGCAATGTGTTGCAGAGCTTTCAAGCATCCAAGGGGTTAAAAATCTCCATTTAAGTCTATTTGGTGAATTTTCATTTGTCCCCTATATTACAGTTGGTTTGCCCTAGAATATCACCTCTTTAGCTTGATGAATTAGGCCCAACATGTGGTGCTCCAGCTGTTGAGGGTGACGGGAGTTGTAGGCCAACCCCACCTGGAGACAGCAAGAGCTGTAGTCCAACAGCAAAAACTGGAGAACAACAGATTGCTCATCCCCTGCACTATGAGTGAGATGCACTGAAAACCAAAGGGTTAACAGTTTTCATGCCAGACACAGACACACAGTCCAGTGGCATGAACTGTCTCCTAGCTGGCAGACTGGCAGCTTATTGGCCAAATCAGCCTTCCTGACCCATTACCAGCTGTAAAACATCCCTTGTAGATCCAAAAAACCCAGTGATTCCCTCCCCTAGGTCTGAAAGACCTCAGCTGCTGCAGAAATTCTTTTTCAGAACGCAGTAAAACTGGAGCAATTGTGGGCTAATCCAGCAACATCTCAGGGGACAAATAAACATCTCCACTAAGTGAAATGGGGCTTTTAAACCCTTGAATGCCAGAGAGGTCTCAAACACATTGCAAGGTAATTCATTGGCGCACTCTCTGGCATTCAATGGGTTAAGAAAACAGTTAAATCAGAAGGAATTTTGAGAAAGTGCATTTGATCCCTATGGGGCAGTTGATCAGCTCCCGAACTGTACCAATTTCATAGCACATCAGAAAATACAAAGCCTTAAAGGAGCAGTAAACTTTTTTTAGGAAAACATATATATTGTAGGGTTTTTACTATTGTGTAAAATAAGGGTACTCCCACTGCTGATATATGCATATTTCCAGAGTTATTACAGTTTAAACCTGTGTTTTTTTACATTAGCAATGCCCTCTATTGGTCAAATTCTAATTAGTTATTGTGTTACATTGTAATGGAGAGGAAAGTCAGTGACTTACAGTTCTCCCTAGAATGTGATAGAAGCTGCTGAGTCACTTCCTGTCAGTTACAACTCCCAGGAAATAAATACACAGTAAATTAACTTCCTGATTATTTGAACTTTTATAACTTTTGAATAAAACAACTGACAGTGGTGGGAGTGCCCTTGTTTTACTCAGCAGAAAAGCTCTATAACATAGGTTTTCTTAAAAAAAAAAAAAGTTTACTGCTCCTTTAAACATCTCGCTAGTCCTTAAAGGGGACCTGTCACCTTTTTTGCATAGTTGAAAACATCACTAAAAACTGTCTGTGTGTCATATAAGCCAAAAAAATCAGCAAATGTATAGTTAGGGAGATATTCATACTTGGTAACGTTTTCTGATTTATTCTAAGTGTGGTACCAGTGACATTTCATATGCTATTTAAGCTTTTCAGAGATGTTTCATATACTTATTAAGCAATGTGCTGCGGCCAGGAGACTTTCACTTTCCCCAACAATAAAAATGTGTATATTTCCTAACTGTACATCTGCTGGACTTTTGTTTAATATGACACATAGGCCGATTTGAATTAAGTTTTCAAATATGTAAAAAAAATTAAGGTGACAGGTTAAATTAAAAAAAAAAAGTCAGTAAAAGTGACCACTAGGGGATGCTGTTTCATGAGTCCCTATGGATAATTTCTGTCAATTAACTGTAAAGCTCTATGAACACTGAACAGACAGGCATTATCTTCAGTTGTTTTATATAAAGCCTATCCCGGCAAATATACATATAGTTTTGGTGTCAAAAACATAATTATTCCTTTAAATCAGACTGAATTTGTATTTGTCGTCTGCATTACATTTCTCCACTTTTTTATCTAGTGTATGTGTCCCAAAGTCTTGTTGTACATGGGTTATTGTTGTTGCCATTGAATTATATATAGGTTGTATCATACCTCCCAACATTTCAAATGGTGAAAGAGGGACACTTCTATTTTAGGTGGAGTTTCTGGGGGTGTGGCTGGTAGGCGGGGCATTTCCAAGAATTTTTAGGTTATTTCTTGACCCATCCTCACCTCTTTGTATAACTGATAAATGATTTAGAGCAAGACCAAAGTATTTTAATTAACAATATGAATGTATAAACACGTATACTTAATAACACATTTATGTATGTTTTATTGCTGTGGAGCAATGTAATACACACCACTCATTCTGATCCTAAAAAGAGGGACAAAAGGGTAGAAAAGAGGGACAGAGGGATTTGGGTCTCAAAGAGGGACACTTGGGAGGTATGTTGTATAGCACAGTGATTAGACTGGTGAAGGTGTCCGTGGAAATGTCTTGTGGTAGTTTACTAGTAGGCCCAAACTGTATAATATTGGAAAGTCAACTTCCTGCCCAGATCTGACTCCCATTCCTGGGTAATAATCTGTGGACCTTGAACCTGCTTAGTGTTTGTGTAACATTGTCTGTAAACAAGAAATGGAGCTGAAGGTGAAATATTTACCTGCCAGAGTGTACTGTTATCAACTCCCATGTAACATTACTGGATTATACTTTTATTGTGCACTATGAAAACTGCAAACTGATCCATTTGCAATCTGGCCCCACAATATTCTTTATAGAAATGTTCAATAAAATACTCCGTCTGGCTACTTTATTCAAACTGTAAATGATTTAGTAACATTTAGCACTTTACACCTGAGTGGTTATGATTCATTAAACTTCAAACAATGTGCTGACTTATAAAAAATACCAATATACAGAAAGATGGATAGAGACACACAGATAAGTAGATGGATGGATAGAGAGACAGACAGATGGATAGAGAGACAGATAGATGAATAGAGAGGCAGGCAGAAAGATGGATACTGAAAGAGACGGATAAATCAATAGATAGAATAACAGATATATAGATAGATAGATAGATAGATAGATTAACAGGCAGATTAATAGAGACACAAAGATAAATATATAGATATGAGAGAGAGATATTATATCGATACATAAATAGATAGATACATAAAAAGATAGACAGAGACAGATATAGATAGATAGATAGATAGATAGATAGATAGATAGATAGATAGATAGATAGATATGAGATAGATAGATAGATAAATAGATCAATATGATATAGATAGATAGATAGATAGATAGATAGATAGATAGATAGACAAATAGATAGATATAGATAGATAGACAGATAGATAGATATGAGATAGATAGATAGATAGATAGATAGATAGATAGATAGATAGATATAAGATGGATAGATAGATAGATAGATAGATAGATAGATAGATAGATAGATGAGTTAGATAAATAGATAGATATGAGATAGATAAATAGATAGATAGATAGATAGATAGATAGATAGATAGATATGATATGATATGATATAGATAGATATGAGTTAGATAGATAGATATGAGATAGATAGATATGAGTTAGATAGATATACAGATAGATAGATAGATATGTGTTAGATAGATAGATATGAGTTAGATAGATAAATAGATAGATAGATAGATAGATAGATAGATAGATAGATAGATAGATATGGCATAGATAGATAGATACATAGATAGATATGAGTTAGAGAGATAGATAGATAGATAGATAGATAGATAGATAGATAGATAGATAGATAGATAGACAGATATGTAAGTAGATTCATATTTCAGGCTTTACATTCCTTGTCCCGTCTCTCTATTCATTCACATATTTTTGTCCTTTTCTCCTCTGATATAGCTATACTTGCCCGGTTTCTTGTATGTACTTAAGAGCAGGAACCTGTCATGTATTTCTCACTTTCCATGCCTCATTAGGGCCATATAAACACACCGTATGAGATGATCACTAACGTTATCTAGATGAAATCAGCGCTTGGTTGACTATCAGGCTGCACGTCGGCCGATCAGCATTTTAATTTCACACATCCTGATAAGCTGCAGCTGAACACAGTGCTAGGAGCGGGTGACTGACACTTCAGTAAATTGGTGAGGCTTCAAGTACAGGAATAAAGAGTTCCAAAATGGCATACATTCACAAGGGGAACAAATAGGAACCACTATTTTGGATCCCTGATTTTAACAGACATAAAAAAAAAATAACTGTTGGAGGCACCAGCTTCTCTGATTGCTCTGACATCAGTTTCGGACAATTTATCTATTTCATTTTGTTTTGAGTATTACAGCTAAAGAAGAGTGATTTATGTCTCTGATGGTGATTTGCTGTGGGTAGAACTGGAATCAAAATAACGGTGGGTGGCGCTAATATGAACCTGTATTGTGGCACCGATTACATTCACTGATACTTGAAAAGATGTCATCAATGCGCAACGGAATGTCTGCTGCCTGCATGACCAACCCTCCTACTTACATTCCCCATTAACCCCTTGCAGGCCAAATGCTGGACCCAAGGGGAGGGTTTCATTCTCTGAGTGTCATGTGCACATGACTCTGTTGGGGCTTGAATAGTTAAAGGGATACTTTCACCTAGAAATGTTTTTGGTGTTCAAAATCACTTATATTTTGTTTTATTTTTTTTGTGAATTTTTTTTGAGTTATTTAGGTTTTTAAATAATGCTAATTAAGGGATGCTGTGCAGGCACTTCCTGTCTTATCCTTACATTACCTCACCCACTCATTGACACTGCTCAGCAATGTATTACACACCTCCACTAGCACTGACTTCCTGTCTTATCCCTACATTACCTCCCCCCACTCACTGAAGCTGCTCAGCAATGCATTACCTACCTCCCATAGTACTGACTTCCTGTCTTATCCCTACATTACCTCCCTCTCTCACTAACACTGCTCTGCAATGCATTACCCACCTCCCCTAGTACTGACTTCCTGTCTTATCCCTACATTACCTCCCCCACTCACTGACACTGCTCAGCAATGCATTACTCACCTCCCCTAGCACTGACTTCCTGTCTTATCCCTACATTACCTCCCCACTCACTGACACTACTCAGCAATGCATTGCCCACCTCCCCTAGCACTGACTTCCTGTCTTATCCCTACATTACCTCCCCCACTCACTGACACTGCTCAGCAATGCATTACTCACCTCCCCTAGCACTGACTTCCTGTCTTATCCCTACATTACCTCCCCCACTCACTGACACTGCTCAGCAATGCATTACTCACCTCCCCTAGCACTGACTTCCTGTCCTATCCGTACATTACCTTCCCACTCACTGACACTGCTCAGCAATGCATGACCCACCTCCCCTAGCAATGACTTCCTGTCTTATCCCTACATTACCTCCCCACTCACTGACACTGCTCAGCAATGCATTACCCACCTCCCCTAGCAATGACTTCCTGTCTTATCCTTACATTACCTCCCCACTCACTGACACTGCTCAGCAATGCATTACCCACCTCCCCTAGCAATGACTTCCTGTCTTATCCTTACATTACCTCTCCACTCACTGACACTGCTCCCCAATGCATTACTCACCTCCCCTAGCACTGACTTCCTGTCTTATCCCTACATTACCTCTCCACTCACTGACACTGCTCAGTAATGCATTACCCACCTCCCCTAGCACTGACTTCCTGTCTTATCCTTACATTACCTCTCCACTCACTGACACTGCTCAGTAATGCATTACCCACCTCCCCTAGCACTGACTTCCTGTCTTATCCTTACATTACCTCTCCACTCACTGACACTGCTCCCCAATGCATTACTCACCTCCTCAGCACTGACTTCCTTTCTTATCCCTACAGTACCTCCCACTCTCACTGACAGTAAAACTGGCTCAGATGATTAACCCCTTGAGGTGAGAGGGACATCATTCTGGTTCTCAAGGGGTTAATTTAGCAAAACACCATAACTGATTTTAGTGCAGTTGATTTAGATATTGCATGTCCTGTTTTGCAGTATAATGGGGGAAGCAATTTTTCTTTGCACTCCTTACTTCCTGCTTCTTCTGCCTAATAACCAGGAAGTGAGGATGCAAAGGACAACTGCTTCCCCCAGTACACTGCAAAACAGCACATACAGTACCCTGAAGGAGAACTACACCTAATAATAAAGTCCCTCTTACTGTACTATCGCTAGAAAATCTTATTGGCCTCTGTGAATTTGGTGCTGTTTATCTTTGGCAAGAGATACCATCTTTCAGTCGCTGTGCCATCCCAGAATACTAGGCAATGAAAAAAAAATGAGCCTTAGTCTCCTTAACGGCCTCTGCGTGCCAGATCGGGTGGTCAGTAAGGTGTTAACACTTTGAGTGCCAGAGATGTATCCAGCGCATTGCCTCTGGCACTCATAGGATGACCACACATCCCGGAATGCCCGGGACTGTCCCTTATTGGGGGTCTGTGTCCCGCATCCCGGGACACCCCCCCACCAGGACAACAAAGAGTCCCGGAATGGAGCAACACGCACCAGTCCAGCCAGCCAATGAAATGTATTTGCTATATGGTCCTAATTGGCTGGTTGAGCCAGCCAATGAAGACCATATTTCAAATACATTTCGTTGGCTGGCTGGACTGGTGCGTTGGTGACAGCTGGGATGGAGCAGGTATGCTGGTGCTGCAAGTGAGACCCGCGGCTGAGGCTGCCTCCGGCACTGACCACATTTCTGAGGCTGTTTCCACTGGGAACTCTTACTATGTTAGCCTCAGAAAGATGGTCAGCACTGAACGGAGCCTCAGCTGCCGGACTAGGGTGACCACAGGTCCCGGAATGGCAGAACGGAAATGTGGTCATCCTAGGCACTCAGACAGAGGTAAATCTTTTGTTCTCTCAGGGTATGAAAACTTTTACATACATGTATTTTTATGTGACTGTTACAACGTGTTCTTTCATCGAAGACTCTCACTAATTTGATCATTAACCCTTTGAGTGCCAGAGGGGTACGGAACGCATACCCTTCTGGCACTCAAGGGGTTAATATGAAGATATAAAGAAATGTATTGATGGTAGATGGCGCGGAGGGGAGATGTCAGTTGTATTTACAGTAGACGGCTGTGGAAACTAAACTGCAGAATGATGATTTTTTTTTTCTGCTTATAAAGTAGTCGTCATGCAGCTGGAATCTAGAATATGTGCATGTCCAAAGAACATAAATTTCTTTTATACCAGCGCACGACTGCGTTTCATTCTGCACTTTGTTTTCTTGCTACACCAGGGGAGGACAAAAATATAACGTATTTTGGAACCAGGTAAATTTGCTTAGAAACATAGATTTTGACAGCAGATAAGAACCAGTCGGCTCATCTAGTCTGTTCATTTTCCTGCTGTAAAAACCTCAATCCTTATTTGGTCCTTGGTCTTGTCTTACGCTCAGGACAGACT
Source organism: Rhinophrynus dorsalis (assembly GCA_037306005.1). Classification (NCBI taxonomy): domain Eukaryota; kingdom Metazoa; phylum Chordata; class Amphibia; order Anura; family Rhinophrynidae; genus Rhinophrynus; species Rhinophrynus dorsalis. The sequence continues at coordinate 494,968,838 of CM074722.1, read as the reverse complement.
TATGCCTCTCCCATGATGCTTAAATTCTGTCACTGCATTCACCTCTACCACTTCTGCTGCTTGGCTACTCCACTTATCTACTACCGTCTCAGTGAAGTAAAACTTTCTTACCTGTGTCCGTCTAGTTTTAGACTATGGCCTCTTGTCCTTTGACTCCTTAGGGGTCAGCTGGGAGTTTGGGGAGCCAGAGTAGGCTACATGTATATAAAACAAGGATGGACAAAACAAAAGAACTCTGGAGCCAGAACAAAATGCGACACGTTAACGCACAAAATGATGAATGCGCCACTCGGAGCGACACGAAATGTAGAATGTGCATCACTTTATGACGCAAAACTTTACATGCGACACTTCAAATGACGCTGCAAAATGCATGCGTCGTTTTATGATGCAAAACTTTACATACAACACTTCAAATGGATACCGAACAAAATAGGGGTTAAAACCCCCATTTAAATCAATGTGTATTTGGCAATATTTTATGTCTCCTGTTTGGTGCAGGTGACTTAATGTGGAGGTTCAATACTTATGGGTCTTACTTAGTCCTGCACACAATTAAAGAGATATCCATCCTAACTGATAAGCAGGGACATATTTAGGCCTAAACCTATGGCAGCACAATGTGTTGGATACCTCTCTGGTACTCAGAAGGTTAACCCATATATTGCCGCTCTTTTCTGACTTGGATGTTTTGTTTTGGTGATTAGTATTGCTTTTGGACTTGATACGGGGAGGTTGTTACTCTAAAAAGCACATCCTGAAAAAATGTAATTGGGAGTTTCAGTAGGTAATGAAGGTCGTGGTAAGTACACGTCTGCATAAAATACTCCAAAAAAAAATTAGGGTCCAGTTGTGGAATTGGTACCATTTCAAAGTAATCAGAACTGCAGATTAAAGTGGAACTATCACTGAAAATAAAATGCCCCCCAAATTATTCTGCACATAGCTATACACATGTTCATACTAGTATTAGCCTGATTAAGTCGATTAATCCAACTCGTTCCCAGACACAGGCAGGCATCTTGCTGTATGGTAGCAAAAGACAAAAAAACAGAGCAAAAGATTAACTCTAAGCGTAGTACTATTCAACTCTCTTTTCCCTTCACCACATGCTCTTAAAGGGATAGTAATACTTTATTATTACTATCACCCATATTGTATATATTTGTAAAATAATATAATAGCCCCAGGTTCATCTCTCAAACCTTTATGGTTTGAGAGATAACTGAAGGCAATGTTCCCCCCTTCCTCCCCCGAAGTTAGCGTTGTGCTGACTGCAGGGATATCCAGTCTGGCTTTCATCAGGCGGCTCTGCAGCAGAGCCGCGATCGCGTTAGTGACAAAGAATTATTTCACTGAAATGGTCTTCTACATGTGCTTGGTTTGTGCTTGATTTGCAAGCACACGTAGAAGACCGTTTCAATGAAATAACGTGATCGCGGCTCTTCTGCAGAGCCGCATGATGAATGTCTGACCGGATATCCCTGCAGTCAGTACAATGCTAACTTCGGGGGAGGAAGGGGGGACCTTTGCCTTCGGTTATCTCTCAAATCTCATAAAGGTTTGAGAGATGAACCTGGGAGTTATTAAATTATTTTACAAATATGTACAATATGGGGGATAGTAATAATAAAGTATTACTATCCCTTTAAAGAAAAGTACTCACTTTCGTGAGAGGTTATAGACTGCTTCTCAGGAACAACAGCACTCCTGGTTTAAACCCCAGGATGGGTAACACCACTCGGCTCTCCAGGACTCCTCCAGGGGTATCCCCCTTCTGGTGAATCTTCTTTTGGCAGGCTTACCTGGATATGATCTTCTCCACCAAATAAATAGAGTCTACCTCTATGACAGCTAGGTGTATTGATATGTTATTCCTTCTGTATTATATAATATCGAGTGTAAAAGCCCATGTACACGGACCAGCATTCTGTGCGTTTGGGCAGTCTGTATTGGGCATGACTGCCCTGCGTTCATGAAGTCTCTACTGAGCATGATTTCATCGGACAAACATACATCTGGTCAGCATTCTGTGCGTTTGGGCAGTCTCTATTGCTCATGACTGCCCTGCGTTCATGCAGTCTCTATTGGGCATGACTGCCCTGTGTTCATGCAGTCTCTATTGGGCATGACTGCTCTGTGTTCGGGCAGTCTCTACTGAGCATGACTGCATCGGACAAACATTCATCTGGTCAACATTCTGTGCGTTTGAGCAGTCTCTACTTAGCATGACTGCTCTGTGTCCGGGCAGTCTCTGCTGAGTATGACTACTCTGTGTCCGGTCAGTCTCTACTTAGCATGACTGCTGTGTGTTCAGGCAGTCTCTACTGAGTATGACTGCTCTGTGTTCGGGCAGTCTCTACTGAGTATGACTGCTCTGTGTTCAGGCAGTCTCTACTGAGTATAACTGCTCTGTGTTCAGGCAGTCTCTACTGAGTATAACTGCTCTGTGTTCAGGCAGTCTCTACTGAGTATGACTGCTCTGTGTTCGGGCAGTCTCTACTGAGTATGACTGCTCTGTGTTCAGGCAGTCTCTACTGAGTATAACTGCTCTGTGTTCGGGCAGTCTCTACTGAGTATGACTGCTCTGTGTTCGGGCAGTCTCTACTGAGTATGACTGCTCTGTGTTCGGGCAGTCTCTACTGAGTATGACTGCTCTGTGTTCAGTCAGTCTCTACTGAGTATAACTGCTCTGTGTTCGGGCAGTCTCTACAGCACATGACTGCATCTGATAAACATACATCTGGCCTTTTATATTATAGGATAGGGCACGGCTTAGTAGCGCTAGTCACCAGAATTATTAGCTGATTTAATAGATATATGCTTTATTCCCCAGCTGGACAGTAGCATGGAGCACGGACATCTTGCCAGAATGACATCCGTGCTCCTGCGCTGTCAGTCCCAGCCGGGTCTAGGAGGCGTTGCTAGGAGCCATTTGGCTCCAGCTGGGACTGACAGCGCAGGCGCGTGGACGTCATTCTGGCAAGATGTCCGCGGTCCGTGCTACTGACAGCTGGGGAATAAAGCATATATCTATTAAATCAGGTAATAATTCTGGCGACTAGCGCTACTAAGCAGCTAGTCGCCAGAAGGGGACTTAGTTAAGCTAAACATTTTGTGACATGGTAGTTCCGCTTTAAATATTTATTCCAAAATATGGACATATTTATATTAAATATAAAAATTAAAATGACAATTGCTGATAACAACAAATAAAAAACAGATTTATACACCCATAAAAGCCCAGCTTTCTTTGTCAAGACCCTGTTCTAGAGTTTTTTGTTTTGTGACCTGCTGTTCTCAGGAAGCAGCGTTGAGCACTGCGAAACGCGTTGGTTAGTAGGATTGTATTGTTTTTATATTATTAAACTTTTTATACTCATCTGATTTTTTCTGGAGTGGTTCTTTCTGCAATCGGTGATTTACATTGCTTTGGAGATCCCACAGAAGAGGGCTTTATGTCTTAACCCTTTGAGTGCCAGTGTGGTACGCAATGAATTGCTTTCCAATGTGATGCGTACCACTCTGGCACTCAAAGGGTTAATCTCACGTCTACCGACCTTTACACTAACATGGCGTCCAGGATTTTTGGAATGAAGAATGTAACTTTATTCAAGGTGGCAGCTGTACTGTAAAATGATGAGATATACGTTATCCATTCTTTTATTTAAAACTAGAGTTTAGGTGATATTTAACTTTATTTAGTGCTGTCTGGAACAGCTGGAGTGTCAGATACTAACATTTCACTCTCCCACCAACTGCCGCTTCCTACCAGCCAGACAGTAACTTTCCACTCTTCCTCCAACTGTCATTTCCTACCAGCCAGATGCTAACATTTTAGTCTCCCTCCTAACCTCCACTTGGTACCAGCCAGACAGTAACATTCCACACTCCCTCTCAACTGTCATTTCCTACCAGCCAAATGCTAACATTTCACTCCCCCTCACCGCTGCTGCTTCCTTCCATCCAGATACTAACATTCCACTGTCCCTCCCAACTGCCATTTCCTACCAGCCAGATCCCAACATTCCACTCTCACTCCCAACTGCTACTTCCTACTAGGAAATACTGGCTAATATGCATAAACTTCAAAATAAATAAAGAAAAATATTTCATAAACATATAAATAAACAATGGCTAACAACTATACATGATTGTCAAAGCCCATTTAACATCACCCAAGTCATTATAAACTGTTATTTCCACTTTAAGGACCAGAGGGATTTGCAGCAAATTGCAGAGCAATGCTTTGCCCACCATTATGGTCCTTAAATGGTTAATGAACGCCAGCAGCTGAACCATAACAGAGGGAGGTCAGTAAGACCATCACACATAGGGTGCAAGTTCAGAGCGAGGCACAAGGTGGCTCCAGCAGCCGAGTCCACTTTCTGTGCTATTTATTATAACTAGCAAAAAAATGACCCTGTCTTCTCCCATGCTAGGGGATGTCCGACCTCCTTGTGTTAACTCCTCCTGTGCTGGATGTGTTAACACCTTAACATCCTATATTATAAGTGTAAGTTGCCCACTGAAGTTCTGTTGAAAGAGAGTTCTAAGACTGGAGTGTAAAGTTGTGTCAGGCACAGACAGAGTTAACAGGGATGATAATATAAGGGACTGGCTCTGTAGTGAGGAAAGGAATATTAATTGTGAATTTAAAGTGATAGTAATACATGGATTTAAAGACGTTTAATTTGGTAGATATTAAAAAACTGAATTAATTGTGCTGTTTACGATCTCCCAAACCTTTATGGTTTGAAAGATATCAGTTTGCAAAGTCCCCCCTCCCCCCCCCCTTGGGCTGACCTCAGCTTTCTAACTTACAGAAGGAGATCCGGGTCCACAGACCATCTTGCGGCTCTTCAGCAGAGCCTAAATCAATCTAGTTGCAAAGAAATACTTCATTTGAACGGTCTACAACGTGTGCCTGGTTTGCAAGCACACGTAGAAAGTTCATATGAAGTATTTCTTTGTAACTAGCACAATTTTGGCTCTGCTGAGGAGCCATAGGACGGTCTGTGGACCGGGATCTCCGTCTGTAAGTTCGAAATCTGACGTCAGTGCAAGTGGAGGGTAGGGGGAACTTTGAAATCGTATATCTCTCAAACCATAAAGGTTTGGGAGATCGGAAATGGAGCAATTAGTTCATTTTTTTTAATATCTACCGAATTAAATTTCTTAAAATCCATGTATTACTCTCCCTTTAACCCCTTGAATGATAGGTTGGTCTCCAACACATTGCACAGACAGACCCATTACAGTGACTGAGCCAATGATTACTCACCTGTCATTAAGCAGGGATATCGGGAAAAAAAACATCCCATTGGTGTGCCTCAATGGCTACCATTAAGAAACAATGGTTTATGATATATTAACTTTATGTATTTGTCAGTTAGAGCAAATCTGGCAGGCACTGGCATGCTGCTCCCCCATCCTGACTGCCATTTCCTGCCAGGAAGTACTAGCTCATTTAATAAACTGACAAATAAATAAACATCAACAGAACCTCAGGGCACTCAACACCACATCCCTATCACAAAAAGCCCACAATATACTGCACTGACGCAGTGGTGCTACAGGGAAAACTAAATACAACAAACAAAAATAACAGTTAACCCTGCTATACTAGAGCACTCTGCTTGTGTCAGCAGCTCTGGCAGGTGTGGGTTAAATGGGATCATGAACGGGAGCTGATACTTAACTTTTAATAAATAAAATGAATAAAAACCTGTCTAATATGTTGTTAAAGTGGATCTATCACATATAGATAAGTAATGCTCATTAGAAATAGCATTTAGCGAAAAAGTTTAATATGTTAATCATTTTAAAAAAAACAACATTATCTGTGCAAAAATTAAAGTTTAAAATGTGCCCAGCAGTCTACTTCCGGCTTGCAGCACTGCATCTGCTCCCGTCCCACTACCCAGCATCCTCCGATGACGGAGGCTTTCTTTCTGTAAGCTGGAGCGATCTCATTGGCAGAGATCGATATCTAGCCAATAAGATCGCTCCAGCTTACAGACAGACAGCCTCCATCATTGGAGGATGCTGGGTAGTGGGATGGGAGCAGCCTCTGTGCGGCAAGCAGCTTGCCACAGCGGCAAGCGGAAGTAGGCTGCTGGGCACCTTTTAAACATTAATTTTTGCACAGATAACGTTTTTTTTTTTTTTTTTAAAGTGAGTAACATGTTTAACTTTTTCCCTAAATGCTCTAACTAATGAGCATTACTTCTCTATATGTTATAGATCCACTTTAAAGGGATAGTAATACTTAAATATTACTAATCCCTATATTAAAGTCCTACTAAAAATAAATGTATAGCCCCCAGTGTCATCTCTCAAACCTTTATGGTTTGAGAGATAATCGCTCCTAAAGTTGCCCTCTCCCTCCACCTTCCCTGAAGTCAGCATTCTAGCTGACTGAAGGGAAATCCGGTCATAGATCATCAGGTGGCTCTGCAGCAGAGCCGCGATTGCATTAATAAAAAAAAAAATCTTTCACTAAAACGGTCTTCTACGTGTGCTTGCAAGCCAAGCACACGTAGAAGACATTTCTGTGAAAGTTTTCTTTTTTATTAACGTGATCGCGGCTATGCTGGAGAGCCACCTGAAAGTCGTACGACTGGCTTCCCTTCAGTCAGCTAGAACTCTGACTACAGGGAAGGGGGAGGGAGAGGGCAACTTTAGGAGCGATTATCTCTCAAACCATAAAGGTTTGCGAGATGACACGGGGGGCAATACATTTATTTTTAATAGGACTTTAACCCCTTAACGACCCTTGATGGTCATAGTATGTCAAGGGTCGATTTGACTTAACGACCGATGACGTACTATGACCGTCATCGAGTTCTGGGCTCCCCCGCGGCTGCACGCCGTTCGGGGAGTCCGGAATGCAACGGAGCAATAAAAAAAATTGCTTCATGTTCGTTAAGTCGCGTCCGCGTCCGGATTCCCCGGTCGTTAAGGGGTTAATATAGGGATTAGTAATTATTATTACTATCCCTTTAAGAAACAAGCAAATTGGTACTAAATCCCTATTGTGTGCATTTACTGCCGGGACATTCAACCGGCTTGCCGTTTTTGTGTGATCAAATGATTTATTATAACACTGGGGCTTTTCCGGCTTGTCAACTCGAGTGTACACCGCAGAATTGTAATATATATGTGACACTCTTAAAATTTATTGGAAAGGTAGTAAGAGGAATGTCTTCTCAAATGTTTGTTGACAAATAAATAAAGCTGAACTTCTCCTGAATTATTGTTTGAAAAAAAAATAGCTAAAATAAACATAGGCAATTTTGAAAGCTCTTCCAAACACCCTAGATACTAGTATTTCTGGTCACTGCTTGGAACTCTGGTTTTGATCCGGAATCTCATTGAGGCTGATGTGTTAACCCTTTGAGTGCCAGAGAGGTATCCAAAGCGTTGTGTTGCAGTGCATTGGATATCTGTCTGGCACTCAGGGGTTAAACAGAAATTGAACAATTCAGGAGCAAGCCAGTTCTACCATAGGGGACAAATGAACATCCCTTAAATTCACATAAGTTTAACTCTTTGAGTGCCAGAGGGTGCGCAATGTATTGCTTCATAGTGCGTTATGTAAACCTCTGGCATCCAAAGGGTTAACTGGGGATTTTAACCCCTTGAATGTTTAAAATTGCATTCAAGAGGTTAAGAGTCATATTTAAAGGAGCAGTCAACTATGGTTATGAAAAGCAAAAAAACTGTTGAGTAATGTGTTGCGTACCCATCTGGCACTCGAAGGGTTAAGCAGGGATATCTGAGGGAAAAAAAACATCCTATTGGTATACCACAAGGACTACCATTAAGAAACAATGGTTTATGATATATTTAGCTTTATGTATTTGTCAGTTAGAGCAAATCTGGCAGGCACTGGCATGCTGCTCCCCCATCCTGACTGCCATTTCCTACCAGGAAGTACTAGCTCATTTAATATGCAAAAAAAATGTTGAGTAAAATGGTTCTCTATGGAAATTTCACACACTATTTGGCGACCAACAAAAAACGTGTGTTTAAGATGTCGCCTGCATCAAAAGGGCGACATTCTAATTGTCGCAGGCTTAAGTGTCTCCACCATCTCTGCCTTAACTCTCCAATAATTAATTGCAACTGCATCACACTCGCACTAATAAGAAAAAAAGGATAGTAGAACCAGATGAAGGGTTAAGATGCCATCACAGTCACACTTAAGTGTCCGTCTGTGCCACAGTAGGTTTGCAACACTTAAAGGGATAGTAATGGTTGCTTTTAACAACATTTAATATTGTAGATATTAAAAAAAATAAATGAACTGATGTAAGTCCGGTCTCTGAAACATGTATAGTATGAGAGATATGCGCTTCCAATACTACACTGGAAGGTCTACAAAGTGTGGTTGCACACCAGGCACATTTTGTAGACCAGTGGTTCTCAACCTATGCTCTCAGTGGCTATTAACAGGCCAGGATTTTAGAATTTCCTTTTAAGAGCACAGGTGAGTTAATCAATACGACTGAGACTCTGATCAACACACTTGTGTTCTAGCAGGGAAATTCCTAAGTCCTGGCCTGTTAGTGGCCACTGAGGGCATGGGCTGAGAACCTCTGTTTTAGACCGTTCCAATGAAGTATTTCTTTCTATACAACGCTATTTCGGCTCTGCTGAAGAGCTGCTGGCTGGTCCCGGGACCAGGATGTCATGGTGTCAGCTAGAGCACTGACGTCAGTGAAAGGGGCGGGAGGGGGAACTTTAGAAGCATATATCTCTCATGCTACACATGTTTCAGAGACCAGACTTACATTAATTCATTTATTTTTTAACTAGTTGAAAAGCCTGTGTACACAGGCCACAGTGCCACCCAGGAACCTCGGCTGGTGGCCGGATCCTCTCGTCAGTGGCGGCTCTGCAGAGTAGAGACTGCCAGTGCCGCAGCTGATACGGAGTGGGTGATGCGAGCAAAATTAATTATTGGAGAGTTAAGGCAGAGATGGTGGCGAACACTTAAGCCTGCCACATCAGAATGTCACCATTTTGATGCGGGCGACATTCTGATGTCGCCCTTTTCATGCAGGTGACATTTTAAACGCGCCATTTTGTTGGTTGCCAAATAGTGGGCGACATTTCAGTAGGATACCGAGTAAAACAAATATGCTCCCACTGCTGGGTGATGCATATTTCCAGAATTACTATGTTTTTTTTTACATTGACATTGCTCTCTAGTGGTCAGATTCCAATTAGATATTCTGCTGTATTCTCTGAGAGATGTGAGTCAGTGACAAACAGTTCCCCATAAAATATGATAGAAACTGCTGAGTCACCTCCTGTCGGTTAGAACTGTCAGGAAGTAATCACACTGTAAATCATGTCCTGTCCTGACAGTTTGAACTGTTATAGCATTTGAATAAAACGACTGACAGTGGTGTGAGCGGTCTTGTTTTACTCAGCAGGATAAGTTCTAGAACATATAAGTTTTCATTATAAAAAGCAATGCGTTGGGAACCTCTGTAGCTTTTAAGAGGTTAAAATACTGATTTAAATCCATGGAAATTTGGGGAATTCTTTGTCTGCTATGGTGCATCTGGTGTGCTCCAGGATTGCTCTTGTAATTAGTACATCAGACTCAATAGGTCAGCTGTAAAGAGAAAACAATGTTGCATTGTATCCAATTAACCCCCCATCCTGGATGTCTCCTACGCATTTCGCTGTTCTTCCTTAGTAAACCATGCCATTAAGAGTGGTGATTGCTTGATGCGAACATAAGGAGGAGGATGTAGTAAGGATAATTTAGGGAGAAATTCTGGTGTAACATCTGACTACATCAGCCTTCATAGGTGTGCTGAAGAAAAGAGAGGAATTGCTTTGAATGTGGTTTCCTCCAACGCATTTCGCTACTGTCCCTTAGAAAAGCATGCCATTAAGAGTAGCCAGTGTTTAACCTAGAACGTAAGGTTTTGTCCGAAGGAGACATTATGCAGACTGTACAATTCTTTGTGTGCGTAATAACTAAACAAGTCTTCTAATACCTGCTTATGCTTAATATGATCAGGGCCACAGAAAAATATTTTAAAAGCTGTTTTGTGTGATTGCAGAGATTTGCACGGGAATAATTTTATCTGAGTGTAATTAATTACCAGCAAATCAGAGAATGAGCTGATGGACGCAGTTCAAGGATTGTTAGCCTAGTTTTGAACTGTATCCAATTAACCCCCCATCTTGGATGTCTCCTACGCATTTCGCTGTTCTTCCTTAGTAAACCATGCCATTAAGAGTGGTGATTGCTTGATGCGAACATAAGGAGGAGGATGTAGTAAGGATAATTTAGGGAGCAATTCTGGTGTAACATCTGACTACATCAGCCTTCATAGGTGTGCTGAAGAAAAGAGAGGAATTGCTTTGAATGTGGTTTCCTCCAACGCATTTCGCTACTGTCCCTTAGAAAAGCATGCCATTGAGAGTAGCCAGTGTTTAACCTAGAACGTAAGGTTTTGTCGGAAGGATACATTATGCAGACTGCACAATTCTTTGTGTGCGTAGTAACTAAACAAGTCTTCTAATACCTGCTTATGCTTAATATGATCAGGGCCACAGAAAAATATTTTAAAAGCTGTTTTGTGTGATTGCAGAGATTTGCACGGGAATAATATATCTGAGTGTAATTAATTACCAGCAAATCAGAGAATGAGCTGATGGACGCAGTTCAAGGATTGTTAGCCTAGCTTTGCTCTCGCTACCTTGACACGCAGAGGAGATGGAGAACCGTACCATTTTACTTATTGTTATTGTCTCATCAAAATAAAACATTCATTTACAGTATTTCTGCAGGCGTCTATCCTTCCATTTCACTACGTAGTGATATAACCCTTTGAGTTCCAGAGGCCTACACAGCACATTCAGAGCAATGCATTGCGTACCCCTCTGGCACTCAAAGGGTTTAAGACAATTAGATCTCTGTACTCTTTCATAAATCTTCTTTTCACTTAATATGAATTCAAGCAAATGATTTGTATTGCTGTTTTTTAAACAGAATAGATGTGGTTTACCCATTGAGTGCCAGAGAGGTATGCAATCAAAGGGCTGAGCCCTAAAACTGCTAGAGGGTTGTCTAGTACATTGCATTGTTGCAACAGTAGTATTATATTAGTAGTACAATATTACTAGTAGTACTAATAGTAGTAGTAGCAATATTAGTATATTAGCAGTAGCAGTACTAGTATTGTAACAGTAGTATCATATTAGAAGTACTAGTATTGTAGTAGTAGTAGTAGTATTATATTAGCAGTAGCAGTACTAGTATTGTAGTATTAGTATTAATAGTAGTAGTAGTAGTATTATATTAACAGTAGCAGTATTAGAATTGTAGTATTAGTATTAATAGCAGTACTAGTATTGTAGCAGTAGAATATTACTAGTAGTATTAAAGTGTTAGTAATGTCTGAAAAAAACTTTTTTGCATTTAGAAGAGCTTACAAAGCTGATCTAAATGCAAAAAACCGTATCTCTCAAACCGCTATGGTTTAAGAGATACGGGCGTTTAAAGTTTGATTTCTCCTACTGACAGCTGTAAAGCTGTCAGCAGGAGATCAGTGTCGGTCGACACGGTGGCCCTTGAGAAGTGCCGAGATCTCGTTACTTACATGGAATCCCTTCATTGGAATGGTCTAAAATGTGTGCCTGGACACTAGGACACAGCTGTCAGTAGGAGAAATCAAACTTTAAACGCCCGTATCTCTTAAATCATAGCGGTTTGAGAGATATGTTTTTTTGCATTTAGATCAGCTTTTTAAGCTCTTCCAAATGCAAAAAAGTGTTTTTCAGACATTACTAACACTTTAATAGTAGTAGTAGCAATATTATTATATTAGCAGTAGCAGTACTAGTATTGTAACAGTAGTATTATATTAGCAGTAGCAGCACTAGTATTGTAGAAGTAGTATTAATAGTAATAGTAGTATTATATTAACCGTAGCAGTATTAGAATTGTAGTAGTAGTATTAGTAGCAGTACTGGTATTGTAGCAGTAGTATTACATGAGTAGTAGTATCATATTAACAGTAGCAGTACTAGCATTGTAGTAGTAGTATTATTAGTAGTAACAGCAGTAGTTTTATATTAGCAGTAGCGGTGCTAGAATTGTAGTAGTCATATTAATAGTAGTAGTAGCGGTAGTATTATATTAACAGTAACAGTGCTAGAATTGTAGTAGTAGTATTAGTAGCAGTACTGGTATTGTAGCAGTAGTATTACATTATTAGTAGCAGTACTAGTATTGTAACAGTAGTATTATATTAGCAATAGCAGTACTAGAAGTGTGGTAGTAGTAGTAGTGTTAATAGTAGCAGTAGTATTATATTAGCAGTAGCAGTACTAGAATTGTAGTAGTAGTAGTAGTAGTAGTGTTATTAGTAGAAGTAGCAGTAGTATTATATTAACAGTAGCAGTACTAATATTGTAACAGTAGTATTATATTAACAGTAGCAGTACTAGTATTGTAGCAATAGTATTTTGTTTGCGGTAGCAGGACCTGAATTGCAGTAGTAGTATTAATAGTAGTAGTATTATATTAGCAGTAGCAGTACTAGTATTGTAACATTAGTATTATACTAGCAGTTTGGGACGGCGTTGCCCGTCATGTTATGCAGGAAATGTTTCTTTTTTTTTAAATAAATGTTATGATAGTGAATTATAGCGTAGGGTGTACGTGTCAGAAAGGTACACACAGTGATAGACAGAGACACATGCAACACACACATATACACACACATGCACTGACAACACAAACAGTGACACACAGCTGCAAATCAGAACATAAATACATACAGTGTGAGCAGTGTAAGTAACATACCTTCCAACATTTCATATGGCCAAAGAGGGACACTTGTGTTTTCGGTGGTGTTACTGGGGGCGTGGCTGGTGGTGTATTTTAGAGAATTTTTAACCCTTTGAGTGCCAGGGGGTAAGCAATGCATTGCATCCCCTCTGGCATTGAAATGGTTAAGTTACTCTTTCTGTAAGTGAATGATTTAGAAGAAGATGAAAGTATTTTTTTTACACAGACTAATTTAACAGATATATACAGAAGTTTATTCCCACATTACTGTGGGTTTTATTGATGTGGAGCAATCTGATACACTGGTATATACACCACACAATGTGATCTCCTAAATAGAGGAGCAGAGGGATTTGGGTGTCAAACAGGGACTGTCCCTCCTATACTGTATAGTGCCAGTCCTTATACACAGACACATGCAGACTGTATACTATACAGCAGAGGTTCTCAGCCCATGCCCTCAGTGGCCACTAACAGGCCAGGACTTAGGAATTTCACTGCTAGAACACAAGTGTGTTGATCAGAGGCTCAGTCATATTGATTAAGTCACCTGTGCTCTTAAAAGGAAATTCTAAAATCCTGGCCTGTTAATAGCCACTGAGGGCACAGATTGAGAACCACTGCTATACAGTGCCAGACCATTGTAGAGAATTTTTAACCCTTTGAGTGCCAGGGGGTAAGCAATGCATTGCATCTCCTCTGGCACTGAAATGGTTAAGTTACTCTTTCTGTAAGTGAATGATTTAGAAGAAGATGAAAGTATTTTTTTTACACAGACTAATTTAACAGATATATACAGAAGTTTATACCCACATTACCGTGGGTTTTACTGATGTGGAGCAATCTGATACACTTGTACATTAGGCTGACCAGACCTCACCTTTAACCAGTGACACATATGAAAAATGCATACTGCAGGGCTGCTTTGATTTTGGTGCACTCCTGAAATATGCTTATTTCCTATGTGTCCCCGGTTAAAGGTGAGGTCTGGTCAGCCTACTGTATATACACCACACCGTGTGATCTCCTAAATAGAGGAGCAGAGGGATTTGGGTGTCAAACAGGGACTGTCCCTCCTATACTGTATAGTGCCAGTCCTTATACACAGACTGTATACTATACAATGCCAGACCATATATAAATAGTTTGTCATACATGCTATACAGTGAGCTATGTACAGCATGGAGATGATTGCAGGAACTGGCACCTCTACTTACAGACAGACTGACAAACAACCTGCTCTCTTTCTCTCTCTTTGTGCAATATATAAATACAGTCACATACATGTCTCTGCCATTTACCAGCTCAGCTGAAGCCTTGCTCTGCACTGCCTGATCACCTCTCTGCCGTTGTTTCCACTTTCTCAGCAAGCCAGTATCCTCCTGCTGATTGTTTAGAAATCAGCTCACTTGTAGTAATTAGCAGAGCTGTGTAGGCTCAAAGACAGGGAATGAAGAAGCTGCATAATACAGATTGGACCATGGCCTTCCAGCTGTAGCTTGAACATTGTTCCCATCATCCTCAGCGTGCATGTGTGTATATGTGTGTATGTGTCTGCTAGTGTGTGTGTGTGGGAGGGCATGTGCATGTGTCTGTGGTGTAGGAGTGTGTGGCAGCCATTTTTTTTTTCAGCCTTAGATAGTGGTGGGCGGGCTGGATAGTGGGGGCAGGCCAAAAATCACACTCCCACAGAATCACCCAATGGCAGCAGTAATCCTTTTTACTGCCGCCCCTGGGTGTGTTTTGCCAGGCACAAAGTCTTCTTTTATATATATAGATTAGCAGTAGAATATTACTAGTAGTATTAATAGTAGTAGTAGCAATATTATTATATTAGCAGTAGCAGTACTAGTATTGTAACAGTAGTATTAATAGTATTATATTAGCAGTAGCAGTACTAGAATTGTAGTAGTAGTAGTAGTAGTAGTGTTATTAGTAGAAGTAGCAGTAGTATTATATTAATAGTAGCAGTTCTAATATTGTAACAGTAGTATTATATTAACAGTAGCAGTACTAGTATTGTAGCAGTAGTATTTTGTTTGTGGTAGCAGGACCTGAATCGTAGTAGTAGTAGTATTAATAGTAGTCATAGCTCTATTATATTAACAGTAGCAGTACTAGAATTGCAGTAGTAGTATTAATAGTAGTAGTATTATATTAGCAGTAGTAGTACTAGTATTGTAGTAGTAGTTTTACATTAGCAGTACTAGAATTGTACTAGTAGTATTAATAGTAATAGAACCAGTATTATTATATTAGCAGTAGCAGTACTAGTATTGTAACAGTAGTATTATATTAGCAGTAGAATATTACTAGTAGTATTAATAGTAGTAGTAGCAATAGTATTATATTAGTAGTAGCAGTACTAGTATTGTAACAGTAGTATTATATTAGCAGTAGCAGTACTAGTATTGTAGTAGTAGTAGTATTAATAGTAGTCATAGCACTATTATATTAACAGTAGCAGTACTAGAACTGCAGTAGTAGTATTAATAGTAGTAGTATTATATTAGCAGTAGTAGTACTAGTATTGTAGTAGTAGTATTGCATTAGCAGTACTACAATTGTACTAGTAGTATTAATAGTAGTAGAACCAGTATTATTATATTAGCAGTAGCAGTACTAGTATTGTAACAGTAGTATTATATTAGCAGTAGAATATTACTAGTAGTATTAATAGTAGTAGTAGCAGCAATATTATTATATTAGTAGTAGCAGTACTAGTATTGTAACAGTAGTATTAATAGTAATAGTAGTATTATATTAACAGTAGCAGTACTAGAATTGTAGTAGTAGTAGTATTAGTAGCAGTACTGTTTTGTAGGAGTAGTATTAATAGTACTAGGAGCAGTAGTATTATAGTAGCAGTAGTACTACTAGTAGTAGACGTTGTAATGGTATTGGTGGCAGTAGTATTATATTAGCAGTATTAGTAATACTAGTAGTAGCAATAGTTATATTAGCATTAGCAGTACTAGTAATATGACTACTACTGCTACTAGCAATACCAGTAGTAGTACTAGTACTAGTAGCAGTAGTATTATATTAGCAGTACAAGTAGTAGTATTAGTAGCAGTAGTAGTTGTAGTAGCAGCAACAGTAGTATTAGTCCCAGTAGTAGTAGTAGCAGTAGAATTATATTAGAAGTAGAAGTAGTAGTAGCAGCAGTAGTAGTAGTAGTAGTACTAGTAGTAGTAGCAGTAGTTTTATTATTAGTAGCAGTAGTATTAGTTTTAGCAGTAGTAGTAATTGTAGTAGTAGCAGCAGTAGTAGTAGTAGTACAACAATTACTACTGCTACTAGTAGTAGTATAAACTGACAGCCCTCAGTGGACTGGTGCCCCCCCTCCCCTCTGGGTTTCTCCTACACAGAGACAGTCCTGTGAGCCTGGGAGAGGTAACTGATACTGATGATTCCTATTGGCAGCTGTGATGTCACACACATCTGCACAGCTAATAGAAATGTAGCTGCCACTGATAAGATTCATTACCCAGAAGAGGAGGGATTT
Source organism: Rhinophrynus dorsalis (assembly GCA_037306005.1). Classification (NCBI taxonomy): domain Eukaryota; kingdom Metazoa; phylum Chordata; class Amphibia; order Anura; family Rhinophrynidae; genus Rhinophrynus; species Rhinophrynus dorsalis. The sequence goes on along the minus strand of CM074722.1, from coordinate 494,952,504 downwards.
GAAGTCTATGTTGGACTTTCATAGACGGCAGTAAAAGCAGTGCCCCCACAAAATGCAGTGGCTGCAAAATAGAGTTTTTTCACCTTAATAACGCTTGTACAAATCATCTCCCTGCAGTGGGAATCCCCTTGCTTCGCTCAGCTGGGAAAGTCCTAGATAGAGTGTAGATATATATATTTTCCTAATGAGCGTGCACTGTCTCTTTAAACTACTGCAATGGGTTAAAAGCCTGGCGCGGCTCAGTATCTCCAGATGGTCTGGTACAGTAACATGGCTCATACTGTTTAGATTATACCATTGCAGAATACAGGGCCTCGCTTACCTTTTATGGAAGAAAGTGAGGAAAATTCTCTACAGATGTAAGAATTACTGCTGGGACCGTTCTCTGCGGGCCGCGCTCTCTCTCCAACACTCACCATTTTATAGATTATAAAAAAAAAATTAGAAAAAAGAGACGGGAGTTTGGGTTTTAGGAAATCTAAAACATCTAAATTATTATGATTAACCCTTTTTTATGCTAGAGACATTCTGAACCATTGAGTTGGAGATTTCTCCAGCATCCGGTGTGTTAAAATTGATGTTCAGCTTTCTTAACCCTTTCAGAGAAGCGAAATAGGTTTTGTCGTTTGTAACAACAAAGTACAGTGTGGTTGGGATCATTAATATTTTCAGAGAGTGTCGGTTGTGATCAGAAATATGTTGTTTGTCCTGACTGAAATTGTCGTATGTAACGACAAAAATGTCTTAACTAACGACAAAAATTCTCACATTCAGAACTTCACATTCCCTCCACTTTTTTCTTAACGTACAAATTTTGTCTTTTGCAAGACATTTTTTTTTGTCGTTAGTTACGACAAAGTTTCTTTTCCTCTATACGACGCTGGAGAATAGTTTAGCCACGCCCTTGCCCCGCCCCTTTGCCCGGCAATTCTGGAGTTGTGTCGTGCACAACGGACATTACTTGTTTTTTGTCATATACTCTATAGAAAATACGTCGTTCATGCATACGATTATCATTATTCCTTTGAACATATGGCCCTCGGTAACATAGGATTTCTGATGCTTTTATTAAAAAACTATGTTTTAGTCTAGTCTAGCGTGCAAGGAGTTAAAAACCCAATTTAAACAATGAACATTGGACATGTTTTGGGGGTTTTGTTTTTTTTTGTTTCCGATGCGCACTAGCAATTTGTAGGTTTAGTTTAACACCTTCAGTCAGTCAATTGAGGCGGACATGACAGTTTCTGGCTAGAGGACAGAACCCCAAACTCAGCCCATAGCTAACAATAACCTTAAACTGTAAAGGGATATTAATTTTTCACAATAAAAGCAGCTCCAATTAATCTTCATAGAATTTGGACCATGGAGAGTGTTATTTCAATAATGTCAGAGTTGTAGTTCAAGAGTGATTGAATGATAAAGTATCCCCCTCCCGCCCCTTTTACTGATGTAACACTGCTCACCTCAGAGCAGCAAGACTGTCCGGATGGATCATAGAGAGGGACAATCTTCAGTGAACATAAGGAAAAACCTGTCAAGGGGGGCAGGGTTTTCATTGTTCTCACAGTAAGAAGATTGTTCCTTGCTGTGATCTGTCCGGTCAAGAGACCAGATTCCACATCTGAGATGAGGTGGCTTATACTAGGTAAAAGGGGCGGGAGGGGGATACTTTATCATTCACTTACTCTTGTACTACAACTCTGACAGTATTGAAATAACACTCTCCATGGCCCAAATACTATGATGATTAATTGGGGCTGTTTTTTTGTGAAAGATTACTATCCTTTTAAGAACAAGAGGGACATGCAGTGCATTGCACATACTTCTGGGTTCAGTGTTGAAGTATCAGTAGTGCTAAAATACAATTTGCTCTCGAATGATCACCTTTTAACATTTACAGATACATATTTAATAGTTTTCGCAATTTGAAAGGACATAAAGTAGATGATATTACAAGTGCTCTTGTTTCTGCAGACTGCAGATCTCACTTCCTGGTCCACAGAATGTTCTGTACTGTGTAACATAAAGCAGGAAGTGAGAAGTGCAGACAAAAAATGCTTCCCCCAGCTGAAAAACAAGACTCAAACAAGATATGCTTTTGTTTACATATGAATCATTGAATATTACAATATACTCATTAATATAAAATAGTTGAATTCTAGTAGTATTCCTTGAAATTGATGGGTCTGAATATTGAAAGGAAAATGAAACTTTAAAAAAAAAACATGTTATTAGAGTAAAACAAAATTACTCTCATGACAGGGACGTTTTGCATTATTTTCATATCAGTTTGTTAACAGCACCAACTAGTGTCCAAAAGTCAAATAGTTTTTTTATAATACATTCTATGGGAGGGCTTGAGTCACAGACTATGGATAGGAACAACAACACTTGTGGGCCACAATAGACAATTGCTTTTTTTTCTTTCCTACTCCAGAAATATTGTGGATTATCATCTATTTTACGCAATGCACTGCTTACCCCTCTGGTGCCGCTGGGTGAGATCAGTGACGCGATTCGTGGCAGAAAATGGGTGGGACTTAGAAGTAGGGGTGGAGCTTCAGAAATAGTCAAAAAAATTGAGGAATAGGCTGGGTAAGGAGGAGAAGGGGGCGGGGAGTGGGAGGAACACGCTGAGAAGACACGGAAATGGACAGAGTTTTATTAACCCTTTGAGTGCCAGAGGGGTACACAACGCATTGCTTTGCAATGCATTGCATACCCCTCTGGCACTCAAAGGGTTAAAAACTCCCCACATCTGGAGATTCAGCTTCTGCCCCGGAGACCCTGTGATTAGATGTCAAAACCGGAGTCTCCGGGGCAAATCCGGGGAGTTCCCAGCTATGTTAATGGGTTAACCCTTTGAGTGTCAGAGGGGTGCGCAATTCATTGCATACCCCTCTGGCACTCAAAGGGTTAAAAAAGATTTATGGACGGAATAAAATGTTTCCTGTGATGAAATATTTCTGCTTCATATTATTTTCAACTGTAAAGTTTGTTTGCTTTGAATCATGCAGCAGATGGGTTAAATTATTAAATTAGTCACTACCCGAGCTTTCAGAATAAGAACACTAAAATGTAATGGGCTCCGTTGAAAGCATCTAATTGAATCAGTGGTGTTTTTACAAAGACTTGTCAATTCAGTTTAAATCCCTCATTTTCTGTTTTTACTTCAATTCCCATCATCCTCCAAACAGCCGTTCACTAGCTGGGGATAATGGAAGTTGTAGTCTGTAACAGCTGGAGAGCCAGAGGTTGCCTTGTAGGGGCTTTTAACTTTCCCAGTGAGATCAACTCTCCAGTTCCTATGTTATTCTATGGGAGATCTTTAGTTATTGACTACAGGGGAGATGTACTAAGGTGTGATAAAGAGGAGATAACTTCTCCAGTGAGATAAACTCTCCAGTTCCTATGTTATTCTATGGGAGATCTTTAGTTATAGACTACAGGGGAGATGTACTAAGGTGTGATAAAGAGGAGATAACTTCTCCAGTGAGATAAACTGTCCAGTTCCTATGTTATTCGATGGGAGATCTTTAGTTATAGACTACAGGGGAGATGTACTAAGGTGTGATAAAGAGGAGATAACTTCTCCAGTGAGATAAACTCTCCAGTTCCTATGTTATTCTATGGGAGATACTTAGTTATAGACTACAGGGGAGATGTACTAAGGTGTTATAAAGAGGAGATAACTTCTCCAGTGTGATAAACTCTCCAGTTCCTATGTTATTCTATGGGAGAGATTTAGTTATAGACTACAGGGGAGATGTACTAAGGTGTTATAAAGAGGAGATAACTTCTCCAGTGAGATAAACTCTCAAGTTCCTATGTTATTCTATGGGATATATTTAGTTATAGACTACAGGAGAGATGTACTAAGGTGTGATAAAGAGGAGATAACTTCTCCATAGAGATAAACTCTCCAGGTCCTATGTTATTCTATGGGAGCGCTTTAGTTATAGACTACAGGGGAGATGTACTAAGGTGTGATAAAGAGGAGATAACTTCTCCAGTGAGATAAACTCTTCAGTTCCTGTGTTATTTTATGGGAGAGCTTTAGTTATAGACTACAGGGGAGATGTACTAAGATTAGATAAAGAGGAGATAACTTCTCCAGTGAGATAAACTCTCCAGTTCCTATGTTATTTTATGGGAGAGATTTAGTTATAGACTACAGGGGAGATGTACTAAGATTAGATAAAGAGGAGATAACTTCTCCAGTGAGATAAACTCTCCAGTTCCTGTGTTATTTTATGGGAGAGATTTAGTTATAGCCTACAGGGGAGATGTACTAAGATTAGATAAAGAGGAGATAACTTCTCCAGTGAGATAAACTCTCCAGTCCCTATGTTATTCTATGGGAGAGATTTAGTTATAGACTACAGGGGAGATGTACTAAGATGTGATACAGAGGAGATAACTTCTCCAGTGAGATAAACTCTCCAGTTCCTATGTTATTCTATGGGAGAGATTTAGGTATAGACTACAGGGGAGATGTACTAAAATGTGATAAAGAGGAGATAACTTCTCCAGTGTGATAAACTCTCCAGTTCCTATGTTATTCTATGGGAGAGCTTTAGTTATAGACTACAGGGGAGATGTACTAAGGTGTGATAAAGAGGAGATAACTTCTCCAGTGAGATAAACTCTCCAGTTCCTATGTTATTCTATGGGAGATACTTAGTTATAGACTACAGGGGAGATGTACTAAGGTGTTATAAAGAGGAGATAACTTCTCCAGTGTGATAAACTCTCCAGTTCCTATGTTATTCTATGGGAGAGATTTAGTTATAGACTACAGGGGAGATGTACTAAGGTGTTATAAAGAGGAGATAACTTCTCCAGTGAGATAAACTCTCAAGTTCCTATGTTATTCTATGGGATATATTTAGTTATAGACTACAGGAGAGATGTACTAAGGTGTGATAAAGAGGAGATAACTTCTCCATAGAGATAAACTCTCCAGGTCCTATGTTATTCTATGGGAGCGCTTTAGTTATAGACTACAGGGGAGATGTACTAAGGTGTGATAAAGAGGAGATAACTTCTCCAGTGAGATAAACTCTTCAGTTCCTGTGTTATTTTATGGGAGAGCTTTAGTTATAGACTACAGGGGAGATGTACTAAGATTAGATAAAGAGGAGATAACTTCTCCAGTGAGATAAACTCTCCAGTTCCTATGTTATTTTATGGGAGAGATTTAGTTATAGACTACAGGGGAGATGTACTAAGATTAGATAAAGAGGAGATAACTTCTCCAGTGAGATAAACTCTCCAGTTCCTGTGTTATTTTATGGGAGAGATTTAGTTATAGCCTACAGGGGAGATGTACTAAGATTAGATAAAGAGGAGATAACTTCTCCAGTGAGATAAACTCTCCAGTCCCTATGTTATTCTATGGGAGAGATTTAGTTATAGACTACAGGGGAGATGTACTAAGATGTGATACAGAGGAGATAACTTCTCCAGTGAGATAAACTCTCCAGTTCCTATGTTATTCTATGGGAGAGATTTAGGTATAGACTACAGGGGAGATGTACTAAAATGTGATAAAGAGGAGATAACTTCTCCAGTGTGATAAACTCTCCAGTTCCTATGTTATTCTATGGGAGAGCTTTAGTTATAGACTACAGGGGAGATGTACTAAGGTGTGATAAAGAGGAGATAACTTCTCCAGTGAGATAAACTCTCCAGTTCCTATGTTATTCTATGGGAGATACTTAGTTATAGACTACAGGGGAGATGTACTAAGGTGTTATAAAGAGGAGATAACTTCTCCAGTGTGATAAACTCTCCAGTTCCTATGTTATTCTATGGGAGAGATTTAGTTATAGACTACAGGGGAGATGTACTAAGGTGTTATAAAGAGGAGATAACTTCTCCAGTGAGATAAACTCTCAAGTTCCTATGTTATTCTATGGGATATATTTAGTTATAGACTACAGGAGAGATGTACTAAGGTGTGATAAAGAGGAGATAACTTCTCCATAGAGATAAACTCTCCAGGTCCTATGTTATTCTATGGGAGCGCTTTAGTTATAGACTACAGGGGAGATGTACTAAGGTGTGATAAAGAGGAGATAACTTCTCCAGTGAGATAAACTCTTCAGTTCCTGTGTTATTTTATGGGAGAGCTTTAGTTATAGACTACAGGGGAGATGTACTAAGATTAGATAAAGAGGAGATAACTTCTCCAGTGAGATAAACTCTCCAGTTCCTATGTTATTTTATGGGAGAGATTTAGTTATAGACTACAGGGGAGATGTACTAAGATTAGATAAAGAGGAGATAACTTCTCCAGTGAGATAAACTCTCCAGTTCCTGTGTTATTTTATGGGAGAGATTTAGTTATAGCCTACAGGGGAGATGTACTAAGATTAGATAAAGAGGAGATAACTTCTCCAGTGAGATAAACTCTCCAGTCCCTATGTTATTCTATGGGAGAGATTTAGTTATAGACTACAGGGGAGATGTACTAAGATGTGATACAGAGGAGATAACTTCTCCAGTGAGATAAACTCTCCAGTTCCTATGTTATTCTATGGGAGAGATTTAGGTATAGACTACAGGGGAGATGTACTAAAATGTGATAAAGAGGAGATAACTTCTCCAGTGTGATAAACTCTCCAGTTCCTATGTTATTCTATGGGAGAGCTTTAGTTATAGACTACAGGGGAGATGTACTAAGGTGTGATAAAGAGGAGATAACTTCTCCAGTGAGATAAACTCTCCAGTTCCTATGTTATTCTATGGGAGATACTTAGTTATAGACTACAGGGGAGATGTACTAAGGTGTTATAAAGAGGAGATAACTTCTCCAGTGTGATAAACTCTCCAGTTCCTATGTTATTCTATGGGAGAGATTTAGTTATAGACTACAGGGGAGATGTACTAAGGTGTTATAAAGAGGAGATAACTTCTCCAGTGAGATAAACTCTCAAGTTCCTATGTTATTCTATGGGATATATTTAGTTATAGACTACAGGAGAGATGTACTAAGGTGTGATAAAGAGGAGATAACTTCTCCATAGAGATAAACTCTCCAGGTCCTATGTTATTCTATGGGAGCGCTTTAGTTATAGACTACAGGGGAGATGTACTAAGGTGTGATAAAGAGGAGATAACTTCTCCAGTGAGATAAACTCTTCAGTTCCTGTGTTATTTTATGGGAGAGCTTTAGTTATAGACTACAGGGGAGATGTACTAAGATTAGATAAAGAGGAGATAACTTCTCCAGTGAGATAAACTCTCCAGTTCCTATGTTATTTTATGGGAGAGATTTAGTTATAGACTACAGGGGAGATGTACTAAGATTAGATAAAGAGGAGATAACTTCTCCAGTGAGATAAACTCTCCAGTTCCTGTGTTATTTTATGGGAGAGATTTAGTTATAGCCTACAGGGGAGATGTACTAAGATTAGATAAAGAGGAGATAACTTCTCCAGTGAGATAAACTCTCCAGTCCCTATGTTATTCTATGGGAGAGATTTAGTTATAGACTACAGGGGAGATGTACTAAGATGTGATACAGAGGAGATAACTTCTCCAGTGAGATAAACTCTCCAGTTCCTATGTTATTCTATGGGAGAGATTTAGGTATAGACTACAGGGGAGATGTACTAAAATGTGATAAAGAGGAGATAACTTCTCCAGTGTGATAAACTCTCCAGTTCCTATGTTATTCTATGGGAGAGCTTTAGTTATAGACTACAGGGGAGATGTACTAAGATGTGATAAAGAGGAGATAACTTCTCCAGTATGATAAACTATCCAGTTCCTGTGTTATTTTATGGGAGAGATTTAGTTATAGCCTACAGGGAGAGATGAACAAAAGGGGAAGTATCACCTCAAGTAAAGTCTCCCCCCCCAATAATTACCCATCTAGAGATAAGCTTAACAATAGTAGTATCATCCAGGATAATTATCACGTAACTTAGAAATCCTACTTCTGCCGAGATGACGGCCAGGCAACAGCGCAGCTATCTTTGCTTACAGACATCTGCACACCTACTCTTTTAGTCCCAGTCTCCTCTAGGGGTGCTGCATGGCACCTTTAGGTACCAGAAGGCACTGACTGCGCAGGAGCGCAGATGCCTCTAAAGCGCTGTTGCCTGGTCGTCAGTCTCGGCATATGCAGGATTTCACAGTAACAAGGTAATTATGCTGAATAATACTACTATTGTTAAGCTTATCTCTAGATGGGTAATTTTGGGGGTAGACTTTATTTGGGGTGATAGTTCCCCTTAAGGTGTGATAAAGAGGAGATAACTTCTCCAGTGAGATAAACTTTCCAGTTCCTATGTTATTCTATGGGAGATCTTTAGTTATAGACTACAGGGGAGATGTACTAAGGTGTGATAAAGAGGAGATAACTTCTCCAGTGAGATAAACTCTCCAGTTCCTATGTTATTCTATGGGAGAGATTTTGTTATAGACTACAGGGCAGATGTACTAAGGTGTGATAAAGAGGCAATAACTTCTCCAGTAAGATAAACTCTCCAGTTCCTATGTTATTTTATGGAAGATTTAGTTATAGACTACAGGGGAGATGTACTAAGGTGTGATAAAGAGGAGATAACTTCTCCAGTGAGATAAACTCTCCAGTTCCTATGTTATTCTATGGGAGAGATTTAGTTATAGACTACAGGGGAGATGTACTAAGGTGTGATAAAGAGGAGATAACTTCTCCAGTGAGATAAACTCTCCAGTTCCTATGTTATTCTATGGGAAGAGATTTAGTTATAGACTACAGGGGAGATGTACTAAGGTGTGATAAAGAGGAGATAACTTCTCCAGTGTGATAAACTCTCCAGTTCCTATGTTATTCTATGGGAGAGATTTAGTTATAGACCACAGGGGAGATGTACTAAGGTGTGATAAAGAGGAGATAACTTCTCCAGTGAGATAAACTCTCCAGTTCCTATGTTATTCTATGGGAAGAGATTTAGTTATAGACTACAGGGGAGATGTACTAAGGTGTGATAAAGTGGAGATAACTTCTCCAGTGAGATAAAATCTCCAGTTCGTATGTTATTCTATGGGAGAGATTTAGTTATAGACTACAGGGGAGATGTACTAAGGTGTGATAAAGTGGAGATAACTTCTCCAGTGAGATAAAATCTCCAGTTCGTATGTTATTCTATGCAAGGGACTAGAAGAGTAAAAATAATTGGCGTAGTGGCTGTAGGATGCAAGATTTCAAGGCAACTAGGTAACTTCTTCAGGCGCAATAAGAATGAACCCCAAATTCACAATACCTGCTTTTAAAACTCATGCATGGTACTTTAACACCTAATCCCCTGATTGCCAGAGAGGCATCAGTATGGACCATAATGTATACATTGGGCTCTAGTAAAATCTCTTTGATCTGGACTAGAAAATGCAAACAATATTAATTACCTTTTTCATGCTCCAATGAATTTAGCCATAGATGGCTAGGTCTGTAGAATGTATAGGTTAACCCTTCAGATGCCATAGGTGTACACAACTCATTGTATACAATTAGTCTTGCAGCCCCCTGGCATCTAAAGGAGCCAAAGTATTTTTATTTTGTGGCATAACGTGGCAAAAATTCCACAATTCAGAGTGTTAAACTTGGTTATCAATTTGTACTCCCAGATCTTTTTTCTGTCTCTCTGTGTCTTAAAATTTCCCATCAGTACAGTCACTTTGAGCTCTTTAACCCCTTAAGGACCCATGACGGTCCTGGACCATCATGGAATTTGGGGCTTCATGTGTGGCTGCACGCCGTTTGGGGAGTCCGGAATGGGATCCGGCAAAAAAAAAAAGAAAAATGCTCCGTGGTCCTTAAGTACGTGTGCGGCCGGTCCTTAAGGGGTTAATGTTGTCATCAGTTTTGCAAAAATGTTGACCCACTGGGGTGTCTCACGGAACTTTTGAGAATTTGTCCTTATTCTCAGGGTCTGTCCCGTCTCGCCCACATATAGTCCTGTTTGGGAACATTTCACACATGTGATCAGGTAAACAACATTAGATGAGCCACAGGAGAATTTGCCCTTGATATTGTGGTTTCTGTGGGAATGTGGTATGGGCACCTAAGGTTCCTGTCTTAATTATGATACAACTAGTTGAAAAGTCCGTGTACACAGGCCACAGCGCCACCCAGCAACCTCGGCTGGTGGCCAGATCCCGCCTTCTTACTGGCCGCTCTGCGGCGTGTTCAGGCAGTCAGTACTGCTCATGACTGCAGAGCGGGCAGTCTCAACTGCTCGTGACTGCATTGAGAACCTTTTAGCGAATTATTATATAGGATGTTTAACAGTTATCCCTATCAGAGATATTAATGTACATAGCCATAATGACTGTCAGTTCTTGTTCTAATCCGTAGGCACAGCGTGATGGTTAGTGTTTCCGAAGCTTTTTGGCAAGTTCATTTGCGCCTTTCTCAAGGAGTGGGTACGGGCGTACCTCCAAACTATCCCTATTTAATGGGTATTAGTCCAATCAAAATAGAGGTGGGAGGGACTATCATCCAATGTTGCAAAAAGTGTACAGAGACTATATGGAAAATGACACATCTTCTCTCGTTCCCTAATAGACAAACATAAGTGATCGTTGTGTTGAAACAGATAAAGAGTATTTCCATGATAAGGTGTATCTGAATATCGGAGCATACACATGATTCAGATAAATGTAGATAAAATGGATAATAAAAGATTTCACTCTGTATAAATGAATGTATGGTTTAGACTCATCAATAATACATTAATATATATCCAAAAGGAATTGAAAATGTTATTTAATTGAAAAAATTGTTTATAAATCCAAAAAGGAAATCACAATTATTAAGGATATGATCATTTAATAATAAAGAATGTAATAAGACTATATATTACATCATCATGAACAATATAGTATGAATATGAAATAATTATTACTACGACATCCTTAATACAGAGTTCTATAATAATGAATATTCTGAAAATATTCACACGCTAATAAACGATGAATAAGATGCTGTTTGAAAATAATACCTTTGTTTTGTATTGTGGATTGTATGTGCTTTGATAAAGCAGCTCTTGTGGCTGCGAAACAATAGCGTTTTGGCCATTTTTTTTACGTACTTTATCCATGTGGATTATCCATTAAAATTGTATAACTCGGAACCAGCCGTCCAGTTGTTTGTTTGTCCGGAGTGGAACTCTGCTGATTGAGAGTCCCCCGTGTGGAGACGGATGGAAATTCTCCACAAGCGCTATTGTCAGATTGACTGATATCAGCCGTCTGACCACCCTGAAAAGTGAGTGCATTTTTCCACTTTGATTTGTATATTGTTCCTTGTACGGTATAACACTATCGGGCGCCTTCTCCTTTTTTTTTTTTTGTTGTTTTTTTTTGTTTTTCATTTATACCACTGTTGAGAGTGTTTGAAAATAACATCTGGGAGACTGTCCTGACAACAAATTTGAAAAATTATGTACTCAAAGTCCAACAGAAAGACGAAATTAAGTTAAAGGTACCACAAGTCCAGCTCTTCATTTAATCCGTTTGGGAACATTGTTTGCAATTTAAAAATCCAAAGGCTTTCCTGTTTGGCAAGTTTCTCGTATTGGTCACCTCTTTTATTTTGTGGACTGATGTAATCAACGATTGTTGATGGCTTCAAAGCAAATAGGATATTGAGCCGGGGAACTATTTGACACACACACACACACACCTACACTGGAAATTGCTCCAGAGGGCTTTTTTGTTGCCTTCCTCTGGATCAACAGGAGTGTTATTGGCATGGGCTGGACTTGATGGACGCATGTCTTTTTTCAGCCTTATCTACTATGTTACTATGTTAGATTAAGTCCCTTAAGATTCCCTCATGATACTGCATTAAAGGAGCAGTACACTTTTTTTATGAAAAATATATATATTGTAGGGATTTTCCTATTGAGTAAAATAATGGTACTCCCACTGCTGAGAGATTTATATTGCCAGAGTTATTACAGTTTAAACCCATGTTTTTTTAGATTAGCAATGTCCTCTAGTGGTGACATTCTAATTAGATTTCCTGTTAGATTCTAATGGAAAGGAAAGTCAGAGTTCTCCATAGAATGTGATAGAAACTCCTGTTACTTCCTGTCAGTTAGAACTATCAGGAAGTAATCACACAGTAAATTCACTTCCTGTCAGTTAGAACTATCAGGAAGTAATCACACAGTAAATTCACTTCCTGTCAGAACTATCAGGAAGTAAACACAGTAAATTCACTTCCTGATTATTTAAACTGTTATAATTTTTTTAATAAAACAACTGACAGCGATTGGAGTGACCTTGTTTTATTCAGCAGGAAATGTTCTGTAAAATATGTGTTTTCATAAAAAAAAGTTTACTGCTCCTATAAAATAAATGCCTGGAAACACTACGTTTCATATTTTTCCTTAGTATGTTTCCTTGATGTTCAAGAAGACTTTCTTTGACCGGAAGAATAGTACGTCCTATATATTATTTTTGGCTTGAGTATTCCAACAGGTAAATAACATAAACAGAAGTACAAATGAAGAAATCTTTGATGGGATCTTCAGTTTTGGTGATGAAAGATTTGAATGTCTTTCTACCCACATCTGTAATTCCCTGTGAAGACAGCTCCATCTATAACACTTTGAAAGCTTGTCTTCTCAGTGGGGGTTCTTGATTGGTAACACTCTTGGAGTGAGATAATTTTTGAAGTTTGCTTTTTTAAATATGAACTCGGTTGTTGAGATATTGATGGTCTCAGATACTTATTTCCCATCAGACTAGGACAGTGTTTTCTAATAATATGCTGAATGTTCTTGTTTGCCATATTTTATTGTGTGGTAAATGGAACTGATAACTTGGTATCTCGATCCTTTTTATTTGATTTAGTCTTCGCAATCAGTTGTTGTGCTTTTTCCAATGCTGAATAAATAACTGATTGTTTGTAACCTTTTTCTTAAAAATATATTGGCAAGAGCGGTGGCCTGTTCCTCAGATATCAACTCCTCAGTACAATGTTGTCGAATTCTTTGAAATTGACTGTAAGGAATATTTTTTAGCCATTATAGATGACATGAGCTTGATGCATTTATATATAACAGTTGGCATTGACTTTTTTTTTAATAACCTGTACGTCATTATTGATACTTAAAGGGGAACTACCACCCGACACAATCTTTAGCTTCACTGATGACATCTAGACATCTGGTGACTAGATGCTTAGTAGCGCTAGTCACCAGAATAATTACCTTATTTAATAGATTTCTGCATTCTTCCCTGGCTGACAGGCAGGACGGAGCGCGGACATCTTGCCATTGTGACGTCCGCGCGCCTGCGCTGTCAGTCCCAGCCGGGTCTAGGAGGCGCTGCTAGGAGCCATTTGGCTCCGGCTGGGACTGACAGCGCAGGCGCGCGGACGTCACAATGGCAAGATGTCCGCGCTCCGTCCTGCCTGTCACCCATGGAAGAGAGCAGAAACCTATTAAATAAGGTAATTATTCTGGCGACTAGCGCTACTAAGCAGCTAGTCGCCAGATGGGGACTTAGTGAAGCTAAAGATTGTGTCGGGTGGTAGCTCTGCTTTAAGACTAAGTCCAAAAAAACTATGGATGCATGATGGTAGTTGACGAAGAGTAGCAGGGTTTTCCTTATACTGGACACAATATTGTTCTTCGTTGCAATCTGTCAGGACCAGCTTTCAGATCCCGATAACCTCTGAATGATGTCATGGAAAGGGGCGGGAGGGGGAAATTTTGACTCGATTTACTAGAACAATACAAATATACAGACATTGTAAAATATACTACGCATTATATAACATTACATTGAACAGTCCTATGTATATTTATATTTTGACATTACTATCCCTTTAAGTCCCAAAGTATTATCATTAATACAAGGTTCCAAATCTAGTAGGGTGTTCTCCTTCCCAGATAGTAAGGTCATTATTGTAGCAGGTGTAGAGCATGAGGTTTGCACCCCAGCTGTGGTAGCGATATTATTCTTCCCAATGTCCCGTGAATACAGTTTCATAGCTGGGTGCGAACCGTGTACCCATAGCCATACCTCACATGTGTATTGTCAAATATAAAGTTACTAATATGAAAGCCCGTGTACACGTGCTAAAGTGCCACTCAGCGGCCCCGGCTGCTGCCCAGAAGCTGGGAGCAGAGACAGGTGGTGAGCCGTTTGGAGTGCCCCGCTCAGGATCAGCATGGTTTAATGCGCATGACTGCAATGTTCCAGCAGTCTCTATTGTGCATTTGCTGTTACACACACAGGGAGCTTTGCAGACTACCACTTTAAATTATACAGATTATGTTTCAGAATAAACTTGTGGCTTGTGAAATAAATATATTTTTCTTTGATAGGCATTTTAAGATCTTAATTGAGTTAGTGCATCATGGCTTCTAAACCCTTGTTGTGTTCAATCACTGTATAGAGGGCGTTTACATCACATGATCCACTAGTAGTTGTTTTCCCCTTGATGCTCTATAATTTCTGTAAAACATGAGTGGAATCTCTAGTATATGATGGTAACGTCTGGACCAATGGTTGTAAAAAAGGGTCTATAAACTGGGAAAGATTGCTGGTCAGTGAGTCTATTACAGATATAATTGGATGACCTGGATGATTGTTGAGATCTTTATGGAGTTTTTGAATGTTTAATATATTGGGATTTTTAGAAATTTCACATCTAAGAAATGATATTCATATATATTTAAAGTTCCTTCTTGAAAGGCTAGTTCAATTAATTATTTATATTCCTGTTGGAAATGTGGCATCAGATTATTTTTACCTTTTAAAATTTGGCACCTTCCCCAAGTATCCATTGAGCCTCCTTCAAATAGTTTGTTTGAGATTGAATGACGATAACCCCTCTCTTGTCATCCTCTTTGTTGATAATGTCCTTGTTTGCCATAAGCTGTTTAAGACTCTTTATAGATTAAATTCTTTTTATCATACCAGGGTTTGTCAAACATTTTGTTGATGTCTGTTGAAATCATCGCTGAATGATGTAATAAAAGCACATTTTGACTGATAAGGAAAAAATCTAGATGGGGGTTTAAAATGGCTATATAAAACAGCTATGTCTTCATTTTGAGTAGTAAGCGCCGGTTCTTGTGTTGCCATAATCTTATTAGTGGTATTAAATTCCCCCTTAGTTAGTATCACCTCCAGATCCTCGTTTTTGGAAATTTATTTTGGAAGAAGAATCTCCCTTTAAATTGAAGTTCCATTTGAGTGTTAGTCACCTTATGAATTTCTTTGTATCCATGACAGTTCAATGTGATTCTGTGAACTGGTATGAGCTAATCTTAATTCCTTACTCAGAAGTGAAATTTACTCCTTAGTGAGGACATGGTCAGATAGATTGAAAATCCCATGGTTTAATATAGATTTTTTTCTTGGAATCATTTTTTTTTAATTCTTAATTCCTACTCTCCTTCCTCTTCTGATTCTTCTCTTTTTTTCCCTTTGTTAAGAGGGGCTTATGGGGTTCGTGTTTTGCTTCTTCAATTCCGCTCATACCCAGTGTTTGAGGGGTTCTCGTGTAACCCTGCCTAAAAATGACATAGATATGGGAGCTGGAAAGCAGGTTTGTATGTTTGGTCTTGGGTGTAGCCCCCAGGTTGTCTACTTTGATCTCCAGCAGGGACGTGCACAGACATTTTGGGGGGCAGGGGCTCAAATGAAAAAAAGGGCACTTCTCATACTTATTTATTTAAACTATATATTTTAAAAAAAGAAAATAATTTACATCTCAGGAGCCTGTAGGCACAGAAATCTGAAGCGCCCCTTCCCCCCATTGGCCATCTCCACTGGACACCTCCACAATGCTCTTAATCTCCACATTGCCCCCCATCATCTCCATATTGCCCTTACGTTGTCCCCTGTCAGCGTCATATTGCCCCCATCAGCTCCACATTGCCCCCATCATCTCCATATTGCCCCCATCAGCTCCAACTTACCCTCACATTGCCCCCATCAGCTCCATATTGCCCCATCATTTCCATATTGCCCCCCATCAGCTCCAACTTACCCTCACATACATTGCCCCATCATCTCTACATTGCCATCATCTCCATCTTTCCCCACCATTTCCACATTGCCCCCCGGTGTCCATCTCCTACCTCTTCCCCGGTGGTCCAGCGGCAGGAGAGGTCTGTATGTGCCTCCTTTGGCACAGACCTGTAGCTGCTGGAGCTCCCGCGTGGTCTTCTCTTCATGCAGAGCGCTGGGAGATGATGTAATCTCCCAGCGCTCTGTAATACTAAAGAGCCGACGAGGGAGCACATCATCTACAGGTCTGTTCTGAAGGAGGCGCAGACCTGACTGGGCGGTAGGGGGGTTAGTGTGGGAGGCGAGGCAACTTTTTTTTTTTTATTGTTAAAAGGTCACGAGGGCACTTTGGACAAAAAGGGCAGGTGCTCAAGCTCCCCTTGGTGTCTATGTGTGCACGTGCCTGATCTCCAGTCTGAAATGTATATGAATTGGCAGTTTTAGTATTCAAATGATTATGAGCTTGAGAACAATGTTCTTTAGCTTTAATATTTGTTGATGGTAGTGTTAGATTCATGCTAGTCAATAGGTGCTGTAGACTCACTAATAGTCTTCTCTGTCACTCGAGCAGGTAGAGCTGGGTCCTCTTCTTCTCCTTTTGTTCCCTCTAATACTTGAAAACTATTAGTCAGCTGAATGCCGCTGTGTATAGGTACATTAGTGTTCTGAATCTGAGAGCTTTCTGTAGTATCTTATTAGAATTGAAGGTGGTTATATTGGTTGATGAGGGGTTTTGATCTTGTGTGTTCAGGCTATGTGTGTTTGGATGGTGTTTCTTCGCTGGCACTCAAAGGGTTAAGTTTAGATCAGACATTCCAAGTAACAGATCCTGGAATTAATCATTATAGTTAACAAACTAAACTGTTTTACATTAAAGTGTTAGTAATGTCCACAAAAAAGTTTGCTTGCATTTACAAGAGCTTAAAAAGCTGAGCTAAATGCAAAAGAATGTATCTCTCAAACCGCTATGGTTTAAGAGATACGGGCATTTA